>OZ005650.1:342568376-343105876 GCA_963930645.1 Salticus scenicus | reverse complement strand
TTTCATGGAATGGTTAGGGCTATAGCCTTTAACAGCTTTCTCGAATGCATGGACTCCGGTAATACTACCACCCTACCTTTTTCATGTTGGTGTGACGGCGGAACCGAAAGAGATCCAAAGTTCAGGCAGCATAGGCACATGATCGTGGTGGCTCCTTCCAGAAAACATTTTCTGAATAAGGTGTGGCGTAAAATCATACCTGAAGAGCGACCTTATGTAGGCTTCAAATGTCTCAAGAGAAAAGACATAGAATCCGTATGGCATTTGGTCAATGCCTTGGGATATCTCAGCAGGCGCCGGTCCAAATGCAGTTTTTCTTTCGACGATTACGGTGCGGGTGGGAAAATGAACCATTTTTATATCCAAGAGACGCTGCCGAGAGATTACAACCTAGTATTGGCTACGCTCTTTGACGGAGGCATCACCAAACTCTTAGACCAGAGATATTTCAACTGGGATCCGAGCACGCTTATCAAGGTCCCGATGGAGTTTATTAACGGCAAATGGTGCATCAAAATCAAACATTTGCCAGAAAACATATTTAATTTGGTGCTGCCCGTGTCCAAAAATTTCAAGTCTTGTGAAGAGCCTACTGAGTATTTTTTGCATCTGATCAACGGTAGAAAGATGTATTTCCAGCCCGGTACACAAACTGACAGAGATTATAAGCTGTTTTTTGGCATCGTGCAAGAAGAATGGTGGGAGCCTTGTAAATCTCAGCAGGCCATTTTCATGTGCGCGAAACCTTACATGCGGCAATGTAGGGATCTGAAACTCGAAATCGAAGAGATGAAGGCAGACTACGAAATAGAAACGAATAGGTTGGCAGGCAATCTGAAATCCAGCGATATGGTAAAAGAAGCGTACAGACGCGAGCTGGAAACCAGCGAAAAGGAAAACGTACAATTGAAAGCTAGACTGGAAACCGTTGAAAATGAAAACGTGAAAGCTAGGCTGGATGAAAACGTACGATTGAAAGCTAGGCTGGAAACCGTTGAAACTGAAAACGTACGATTGAAAGATAGACTGGAAACCGTTGAAAATGAAAACGTACGACTGAGAGTCAGGCTGGACACCCTCGAAGATGAAATCAAACGCTTGTGGGAAATAATATACAATTTACAAACTAAAGAAATTGACAGATTAGGTAAGGAAAATTACAACTTGAAAACTGAAAATGCTAATTTGAAAACTGAAAATGCTAATTTGAAAGCGGAGAATGCGGATTTGAAAAAGGAAAATGCGGATTTGAAAACCGATAAGCTTAAAAATCGAAAACGTAAGCTGAACAGTAAGCCAGGCTAAATTTATAGATTGATTCATTCAATGATAAAAGACACATTAAAATTGAGTCGTTCATTTTTGTGAGTCGATACAATAGCCTCATCTTTCAGAAGCGTGGTTTTAGACTAGTTATAAAAAATTAGGACAAAGTCTCGTGTGAGTCGTTCAATGAATCATTTTATAGGCCATTTCAGATATCAGTCAGAAGCTTGGTTTTAGTAAAATTTATAAAGGATCAGTACAAATATAAATGAGTTCTCTTAAAAGATTTCACCGTCGTCTTGAGCAACGCTATAGTGTAAATATACTATCCTATACTATGTAACTCATATTCTTAATAATATTATAGTCTACCAGATATGGTTTAAAAGAATTTCATTTGGGCTCCGCTAATATTTGTTACCAATAACCAAACTCAGGTCAGCTAAGATTTCAAGCCAAAAAATACTACTTGGTTTAGGGAGAGACAATTTGGGTTCTTCTATTTAGCACCGAAATTAATATCTGTTATACCACTTTTTGATCCGATGATATTTACTAGTCACGTGACCACACCCACTCTTGAAATGAACCAACCAACCAACCTTTAAAAAAAAAAAAAAAAAAAAATTTTTTTTTTTTTTTTTTTTTCCAAGGTTGGTTTGTTGGTTAGTTAGTTTGTTGGTCATGTGACTTTGAAATTTAACACTTCATACATATATCCACTTTTGAATTTTATAATTTTAAATTTTTACAATATGGGCTGCTACTCTCTACGTCTTTCAGATTTCAAGCGTACCTATAGATTTGTTCAGTCAGCCGATTCTATCAAGGCCTCTTGGATGGCTCAATGGTTTCTTTTAAAATGATGCCATAGACTGGCATTTGGCACGGACTTTTCATTTGTCTTTCTACGCTATTCGTTTTGTCATTAGATCTCGTAAATATTATTTTTACAGTATGGGCTGCTACTGCTAAGCTGGCCCAGCATTTACAATTCAATGGTTACGTTTATAGCCCAGCTCGTTTAAATTTTGCCTGCTAAGCGATGCCCCGTTTTCAATTGCCAGGTCTTCGTTTTGACCTGTTTCAGATACAGGACTCAGTTTTATCATGACCTCTTGCATAGCTGATCCACGTTTAAACGATACTTTTGAACAGACTACTATAGCTTAGACAAATTTTAAAGGGAAACTGTAAAAGGTTATGGACTCAGTTCAAACATCTAATTGCTACGTTTTGTCATAGATACACCCAGCCAGTTTTAATTTTCATGAAGGCCTCTTGGACGGCCAAGCGATCCACATTTAAGATAGACATGTTTCATTTAAAATGAGAAGACACACCTGTTTCAAGTTTATCGAGACTTTTGAAACTTAGCATTTGGGTAAAAACATGAAAAGGCCAGGATGAAATTGAAAAGCTAATCTTAATAAATGAAAAGTGATGAACGAGGAAACAAATCTATATCAACCAACCAACCAACCTTGAAAAAAAAAAAAAAAAAAAAAAAAAAAAAAAAATTTTTTTTTTTTTTTTTTTTACAGTTGGTTGGTTGGTTGGTTGATATGATGGTTGGTTTCTAAAGTTATATTTCTAAAGTTATATTTCTCATTTGGCTGCTACAGTTATATTTCTCAGTTGGCTGCTAAAGCTATATTTCTCAGTTGGCTTCTAAAGTTATATTTCTTTAGCCAATCAAATTTATTGTAGATGGCGCTGTAGTCTATATATATAGTATATATATAGTATATCTATTAGGGTGGGTGGGAGTGGAATTTATTTCTTCTACTGTTAGGTCATGCATAAACTAGCTCCTGATGTCTAAACCCATTTCCTTTAAAACAGGATGGAATAGCGTCATTTATACAATATTGGCTTTGAAAACAAGATTTTTATAGACTTTTGTCTGACAAATGACAAGATACTGCAGGTTTTCATGAAATCAGAATAGATCATAGGCTTTTATAGAAAAATCTAACTCTCTAGTGTCCATCAATGTACATCTTGCTCAAAACACATTACGAGGCATAGTGACTAGACGACTGTTGCTGGCAAATGTCGAGACACAATGAGGGTGTAGTCATGTTAGCCATAGTAAATATAGCCAGTCAAGTTTCAAGGTCACACGAAAAAAAAAAAAAAAAAAAAAAAAAAAAAAAAAAATTTTTTTTTTTTTTTTTTTTTTTTTTTTTTCAAAGATATTTTTTTTCAAAGATTTTTTTTCGTGTGACTTTGAAACTTGATTGGCTATATATAATTTTTTATTTATACCTTCCTTAATCTGTAGTCCATATTGCTAAACGAATGGTTAATACTATTTTCATAATTACGTTTAAATTTTCCAGCGTACATTGCTACAGTCTTCTTGACAACTCTCAGCATTTTATCGAGACCTCTTGCTAAATTTTTACTGATTCTCTCTACGCAACAGTGTTAAGATTAGTCTGTTTCCACTTTATCGAGGTCTCCGGTTTTAATTTTGACCTGCCCCTTTTTCAATTGCCATGTCAAAGCGATATGTCTTCGTTTTGACATGGTAGCTGTTTTAGATACAGGCAACGTGACTCAAATTTATCATGGCCTCTTGCATAGCTGATCCACGTTTAAACGATTCTTTTGAACAGTCAAATTTGAAAGACTACTATAGCTTAGACAAATTTTAAAGGGTTATGGATTAAAATCTGGTGTAACAAATTGCCATTTAAGGTCAGAGCTACGTTTTGTCATGGTTTCAATTTTCATTAAGGCCTCTGCCAAGCGATCCACATTTAAGATAGACATGATCAAAATTAACAGGTTTCATTTAAAATGAGAAGATTTGGATTAAATAATGTTTCACCATTCTATCGAGACCATAGCTGAAACGCAAGACTTTTGAAACTTAACATTTGGACAAAACGCGAAAAAGGCCAGGTGAAAAGCTAATCTTGATAAATTAGAAAATAATATATATATTAACTAACCAACATACTTGAAAGAAACCAACCAACCAACCTTGAAAAAAAAAAAAAAAAAAAAATTTTTTTTTTTTTTTTTTTTTTAATGTGACCTTGAAACTTGATTGGCTATATATAATTATTTATTTGTCCCTTCCTTAATCTGTAGTCCATTTAGTTAATACTATTATCCTAATTACGTTTCAATTTTCATTTGTCATGCTACTCAACGAATGGTTAATACTATTTTCATAATTACATTTAAATTTTCCAGCGTTCATTACTACATTTGTCGTGACAACTCTCAGCAATTTAAATTTTATAGAGACCTCTTGCTAAATTTTACGGATTCTCTCTACGCAACAATTGTTTCAGGTTTAGATTAGTTTGTTTCGGGATGCACTCAGCTTGACTCATGAAGGCTTTTTGGATGGACCAAGTTTAAAATCGACACGACGACTGTGCCACGATCAAAATTAACAGGTTTCATTTAAAATGGGAAGATCTAGCATTTGGACACGATTGGATGGAATCCTGTTTCAGATACAGGTTCAAATTTATCATATTTGTCATTACGAGCAATAATAACTAGACAACCGTTGCTGACAAATGTTGAGAGACAATGAGAGTGTGGAGGCAAATAGATAATTATATATAGCCAGTCAAACCAACCAACCAACCAACCTTGAAAAAAAAAAATTTTTTTTTTTTTTTTTTTTTTTTTTTTTTTTTTTTTTTTTTCAAGGTTGGTTGGTTGGTTGATATATATATCTTTTCCTCGTTCATCAAGATTCGCTTTTCAATTGTCATGACCAAACGATTGGTTACTAAAGTTTTTTTGGATCTCTATCATTGGATCTCGTTAATACTATTTTCATAATTACGTTTAAATTTTTACAATATGAGCTGCTAATCTCTACGCGTTCAGTTTTTTCTGGCTCAGCATCTCAATTTAAAAGCTACATTTGTCCCGTTTCAATTTTATCGAGGTTAAATTTTTATGGATAATGTTGGCTGTCCCGTTTGCAGGTCCAATCGATAGGATGGCATAGCTGAAGCCAGATTTATCTTTAAGCGATTCTTTTGAACGGTTTAGACAATTTTCATTTGTCTACTCATAAAATTTATAAGTTATTTTTTTTACAAATCCAATATTGGTAGGAGATAGATTTAAAAAAAATGGGTCAAACGAGGCTTCCATCGTCAAGATAAGTCATAATGACAAATCTGACATGAGGAAGCCTCGTTTGACCCAAATTTTTTAAATTTTTAATATTTTTAGAGTGATATGTAATTTGGCTGTTTGGACTCATCTATTATATATTCTAGAGTGCCAGGTGTCAGGAGATCTTTCATCATAGAGTCTAGTAGTAGCTGATCTGGCATGGGAGAGCATACTATATTATTAAGATCTTCAGGTACCGCTGGGCTTTGAATAGGCCATTCACTATGAAATCCTGGATTTTCAACAAAAGGCATTGAATGTTCAATAGGTGCAGGCTCTGGATTTGCAATAGGTGCAGGCTCTGGTTCTCTAGTTTCAGGCTCTGTATTTGTTGCAGTGTCCTTGAAAGTGAGCTTAGCTTTCTTTAAACGCTTGGGATTCTTTTTGGCCTTACGTTTTACCGATGCAGTTCTCATATCCATTCCAGGTAGATCAGGCCCGTAGGTACGTACGAAGTTGTTTTTAAGGGGATCTGTCAATACTTTCCAGATTTGAGAGTTATATTGTTCTGCATAGTTTGTAGTGACCACGGTTATTGTTTTGTCCAACACAACAGGGGGGTTCGTCGGCAAATAGATTTCTGGCAAATCGGTTACTGGTTCTGGCTTTTGGGATGGTTCTGGCTCTTGGGATGGTTCTGGCTCTGAGATTGGAGCTGTTTGAATATATTCAGAGGGTGGCTCGTCATCATCATCCATATGAGGTATCATAGGTGTTGGCACAGATACCTCATACATCCCATCTATTTTCGTGATTCTTTCTACCAACGGATTTTTTACCTTGAAACCCAGCTTCAAGCTCTCCCGCACAACATGTAGACTGAAGAAATTCTTTTGGGTCGTAAATAAAATATAGGTAGTGCCAGCAGGTATCTTGTAGCTTGAGCGAGCAATCAATATGAACCTCTCGTAGAAGTGAAGCTTGTCCCCTGAGAAATATCTGCTGTCAGCTCTCACTCGTGTCTCGTTGGGGGGTCTCACATAGAACAGCAATGGTGCGTCCAATGTCTGGATAATATGGGCGCATCCTTGCCCAACGGTTCTCTGTCCAAACGTGAAATGACCTTTCACCAGAAATTGGTTATGGGGACACTTGAAACCAATTCTCATATCAGCGTTGACTCTGTTGGCTTCGCTGGGGGGTCTTTTGAATCTGTTCATAACAGTGATCCATTTTATGTCTTGAGGTCTCAGCGGATAGATTGTCTTGGCCTCTCTGCCTATTGCTGGAATCGTATTCAGGATCTTGTCCGTCAGAGTACGTTTTTTAAACGAAATTTTATGATCAGGTGTCAGATGTAGGCAGAACATATGGATTTTGCCTTCTCCTATCATCGTTTGGAAATGAGGATATTTCTTCAGCTTCTTGACAGAAGTCGAAAGAATTTTCGGAAAAGGCTCAGTCATTCCGAAAAGGTTATGAAGAGCGTTAGCCGCTTTAAGTTTCTTCACAGAGCATTGATGCTTATACATGTTAGCAGTTCAAGCTCCGAAGAGAGAATGACTATTTGATCGAATGGCAGAGCTTATATAGTCGATCTGAAGGCAGGATGTTGCATAACTCATTTTCTACGAAAACAGGATAAGATAAGGCTATTTATAGAATTATTGTCGCTGAACGCGAAAACAGGATATTGCATAACTCATTTGCTACGAACACGGAAACAGGATGCGGTAAAGATTTTTATAGACGCTGAAACAAATAAGCATTGCTGGACAATGATAGTGTAGATACTTTAGCATGATATATATAGGTTATCTAGAGTCAATCAACTAATCAACCAACCTTGAAAAAAAAAAAAAAAAAAAAAAAAATTTTTTTTTTTTCAAGGTTGGTTGATTAGTTGATTGACATTAGCTAACATATATATATCGTGCTGAAGTGTCTTTGGTTGATTTTATATTTCTATAATTTTTTTCAAGATACTATTCTTTTGGGACTTCGCCATTTTTCACCAATCTGGAAAATTTTTCAAAATTTATCATTTCGATTTTATAGTTTTTGATTTCAAAATAATATTTTTTTGCCAATCTTGAAAATTTTAAGTTGGTTGATAATAGTTTATATATAAATTTATATCTCAGGGTCTTCAGTTATAAAAGTATCCATTCAAAATCTTAAGTATCCATTTAAAATCTTAAAGTACAAATCGGTACGCATCCAATATTGGCAATATAATTGTTACAAAAAAAACGGGTCGAACGAAGTGTCAAAGACAGGAATCTGCCATGAGACACTTCGTTCGGCCCGATTTTTTTATAAATCGTTTGGGTTTAAACCCAACTGTAGTATTTTCTAGCCTCTGTATTTATAAGGCTGTAGCATTTTCCATCTCTCAAATTGACGTTCGATTTGAGAACGACTATGCCATGCCGTCTTCGAATTCTTGGATCTTCAAAGCCAGCAGTTTTTAATTTAGGCCGTACCACGAAATCTATCTTTGGTGGAGGCTTCCAGGCACGATAAGTTGTTACGTCTGGAGATTTTGGTAGCGGGCTTAATAGCTTTGGTACTTTAAAATAAATCATCTCTGACATGGGTATTGAAATTTGAACTGGAACTTGAACAGATTTAGAAGCTGGAACTGGAACTGGAACTTGAACAGATTTAGAAGCTGGAACTGGAACTGGAACTTGAACAGATTTAGAAGCTGGAACTGGAACTTGAACTTGAACTGGAACTGGAACTGGAACTTGAACAGATTTAGAAGCTGGAACTGGAACTTGAACTTGAACTGGAACTGGAACTGGAACTTGAACAGATTTAGAAGCTGGAACTGGAACTTGAACTTGAACTTGAACTGGAACAGATTTAGAAGCTGGAACTGGAACTGGAACTGGAACAGATTTAGAAGCTGGAACTGGTCTTGGAACTGGAACGAGTTTAGATTTGAAAACTGGAACGCGTTTAGATTTGAAAACTGGAGATGGTCTGGAAATTGGTTTTGGAGTTGGCATGGACATGTCTCGATTATAATTGCATAATAACTCGAGAGAAAGACGAGACGTATTCAAGACATTCCATCCAGGCTTTACGGCATAGTCATAGTCAAATCGCTCGTCGGTCAGAGAGTCGAAAGAAAACATTTCCATTTTGAAAAACAGAGGCTCAGAATGAATAAGCTGAGGCGAGAGGCTCGTATTTATACTCTGGCAAGCGGATGCGTGAGATCTGATAAGCGGTTCTGAGAAACGACATCAGTAATACTATATAAGGCTCGACAGGATGACTTTTTATAGATTAGAGAGGCTTGGCGCATCTATAAATAACTTATCACGTCCTGTTTTTGAGGAAACGGTTTACATAATATCCTGCCAACAGATTTGTTCTAGAAGAATTTTATCGGATCATCTTGAAGGCTACAAGCGACAAACTAATTTTCTAAAAATTTTAACAGATGAGAGATATGACCGTTGCTGGCAAAGATCGAGATAGAATGAGGAGGTGGCAAGTCAGCAATCCTATATATAGAGGAGATAACCAACCAACTGTGAAAAAAAAAAAAAAAAAAAAAAAAAAAAAAATCTTTGAAAAAAAAAAAAAAAAAATTTTTTTTTTTTTTTTTTTTTTCATAGTTGGTTGGTTGATTATATCCTCTATATATAGGATCGCTGACTTGCCACCTCCTCATTGTGTCTCGACATTTGCCAGCAACGGTCGTCTAGTCACTATGCCTAGTTGAAAAATTGAAAATTTTAACAGATGAGAGATATGACCGTTGCTGGCAAAGATCTAGATAGAATGAGGAGGTGGCACGTCAGCGATCCTATATATAGAGAAGATTATCAACCAACCAACCAACTGTGAAAAAAAAAAAAAAAAAAAAAATTTTTTTTTTTTTTTTTTTTTTTTCACAGTTGGTTGGTTGGTTGAATTCATTCTATATAAATAGCCGACTCTTCTCCAATCAGTCTTCTTCTGTCCCAGTAAATCTATCCATTGTTAGATCCTGCCGGATTTAGAACGATATGCTATCTCGTCCAGTTTTATTGGAACGTTTCTAATTTATGTCTGGCAGATTAACAATACGCTATCTTAGCCTGTTTCTAATCTATTCAAACTTTTTACGATGATTAAGTATCGCGAGTCAAATTTATTTTGGCGTACCTTTAATCGCTACCGAAAAAATGGATGGCTCTAATATAGGTATAGGCTACGTAAGCGATTCGTTCAGGATACAATCGAGGAACGTACTGCTAGAGGATAAGACACGCATTTTTGGCTTCAAACAAATCATGGTACCGCTGTCGGAAGCGGAAATGTCTGCTTGTTTAAATACAGATAAAAAAATATTTTATGTTATTATATTTTATAAAAACCCATGATCTATTCTGATTTCATGAAAACCTGCAACATCTTGTCATTTGTCAGACAAAAGTCTATAAAAATCTTGTTTTCAAAACCAATATTGTATAAATAACGTTATCCCATCCTATTTTAAAGAAAACGGGTTTGGGTATCACGGAGCTGGTTTATGCATGACCTTACAGTAGAAGAAATAAATTCCACTCCCACCCACACTAATAGATATACTATATATATATATACTATATATATATAGACTGCAGCGCCATCTACAATGATTGGATAAAAAAATATAACTTTAGAAACCAACTGTGAAATATTACATATCTAGCTTAGCCCTTAAAAATTTTAAATTTTACACAAAAAATTAAAATTTTAAACGAAAAAATTAAATTTATAAACTCAGATCTCTTAAATTTATCTATAGAATCTGTATATTTTACCAAGATTCATATTTATCTTATAGAGAAGCCATATCCCTTCAAATCGTTACGATATTGGTACTCTATCTCTAGCTTAGCCATTAAAATTTTTAAATTTTACACAAAAAGTTAAAATTTTAAACGAAAATTTTAGACTCAGATCTCTTAAATTTATCTACAGATATTTTATCAAGATACATAATTATCTTATAGAGAAGCCATATCCCTTGAAAATTACAAATTCAAAATATTTTACAGATAACTAGATGACTGTTGTTGGCAGACGTCGAGACAAAATGAGATGTGGGTACGCTAGCCATCCTATATATAGGACGCACGAAAAAAACTAATGTTCAATAAATGAGGTTAGTTCCGTTAAGTTATAGATTCTGCTCCGTCCTTGAAGATGTGTTCAAGGTCACACGAAAAAAAAAAAAAAAAAAATTTTTTTTTTTTTTTTTTTTTTTTCAAGGTCGTTGGATTTCTTGTGGGCGTGGCTTCATCCCATCTATATATATAGAGAGATAAACTCGCTTACGTATCCAAACCGTCATTGTCCAGTCATGTCTCTGTTGGCTTAGTTATTTTTATCTATACATTTAAATTGATACCATTTTATCTCGTTTTCCAGAGTCTTAAATTTAATTTCTACAATATTGGCTTAATATAGTTTATACGTTTAAATAGTCTTCATGCTATCCTGATAATCTCTTCGATACTAGCTTAAATAGATTTTTTTATAAATTTAATATCAAAGTCTCAAATTAAACCCGTCCAATATTGGCACTATATCTATCGCAAAAAAATGGGCCGAACGAGGTGTCAAAGACAGAAATTCTGCCATGAGACACCTCGTTCGACCCATTTTTTTACTCTCATTTTAAAGATTAACACAAGCTCTCTATGGGTTGCTCATTAGATGACCTCCTGATGGTCATCTTCAACGGTCCGGTCATTTGAGATTTGTATAATTCATAATCCTCATATTCAAGCTCAAAAAATTTCCTCACCTGTAGTTGGTATGTGGCAAGGAAGTCTTCGAACTTGGTATGGGACCTTTCTACAAATCGAACACCTATGGCTTTCACGAAGCTGAGCTTCATGTTAGCCTGGTATTTCACCATGGCCGAACCATCGAACATCTTATCAAATTCCTGTTCGCCCATGAACCCTTTCAAATGATGTTTGGCTTCGCTAATCGAGAAGATTCTCGTCTTAGCGAGCCATTTAGGTAAATCGATTTTAGGGTCCATCACATCTCGGACGGTGAGGCCTGCATATTTTTCGGCAAATTTTAGATCTAGAGGGTGCCTCGAATAAATAGCCAGGTCCTCAGCCCGGACAAACAGGGTGCCATCAGTGGCCATTAGGCATTTAAAGGCAACGCCATAAGCATAATTTTTTACATGGAAAAACATGACTGACAGAGAGCTAATGTATCTAAGCAGCTAGTAGAGAGATCGACTAGCAATTGAAGAGCTCTCGCTGGACACTCGTATATATACCCGGTCTTATCAACAGGATCTGATAGTAAATTTCTACGAACCGCTTATCAAGAGGAAAGGCTTGCATAATATCCTGTCTCTTGAGCAATTTTTATCGATCTGATTATAACCGGGCTTCCTGCATCCTGAGGAAAGGCTTACATAATATCCTGTCAACACTTCTCGAAAAATCTTTTTATAGAGATCTGATTGTAATTTTAATCGAAGCCGCTTATCAAGCATCCTGTCAATAGTTTCTCGAAAATCTTTTTATAGAGATCAGATCATAATAACTGGCTTGGCTACACTTAACCTTTAAAAATTTTAAATTTTACATAAAAAATGTAAATTTTAAATGAAAAAATTAAATTTTTAAACTCAGATCCCTTAAATTTAGCTATTGAATCTATATATTTTACCAAGATTCATATTTATCTTATAGCTAAGCCATATCCCTTGAAAATTACAATCGGTACGCATTCAATGTTGGCTTGGCTACACTTAGTCTTTAAAAATTTTAAATTTTACATACAAATTTTAAATGAAAAAAATTAAATTTTTAAATTCAGATCCCTTAAATTTAGCTATCGAGTCTGTATATTTTACCAAGTTTCATATTTATCTTATAGCTAAGCCATATCCCTTGAAAAATTAGAGATCAGATTATAATGACCGCCACACTTAGTCTTTAAAAATTTTAAATTTTACACAGTAAATTTTAAATGAAACAATTAAATTTTTAAATTCAGATACCTTAAATTTGTCTATAGATATTTTATCAAAATTATCGTATAGCTAAGCCATATCCCTTGAAAATTACAAGTTCAAATCGGTACGCATCCAATGTTGGCACTCTATCTATCGCAAAAAAATGGGCCGAGCGAAGCCTCAATGACTTATGTCATGAGAGGCTTCGCTCGACCCATTTTTTTGCACCTCGTCCTGATCTTAAGACGAGGATTTATAAAAGTAGGGTTTGTTTCCCACCAAAACTTTAATTTTTTTGGGAAAATACCCCAATTCTAGGTCTCCGTACCTCTCTCCGAAGACATAGCTATCCATCGGTACAGATTGCAGGTAAGAGTCCATGGATATTTTCAAATCAGCTATAAAACTCTCCATGGTAGCATTGGAAGAGCTAATGCATGCTATCTTGATACGTATGGGCCTTCTGATGTTGAACGTACACTCTATCGGCGACAAAATCTCGATAGGCCCCTGAAATAAGGATTGAAATTCGCCTGGATGCATATCCAACAGCGTGTTGGCATCTTCCAATCCAAAAATACGTGTCTTGGCTAGAGACGGAGGCAGGCTCAAGCCCTCGGGAGCGATGTCAGTCACTGTAAGATGGCATAAGTTTAAAACGCCAGAAGGATTTTGATAGCCCATGGTGCGAGCTACGTCTGAACCTTTGATAAAAATTTCACCGTCAAAAGTCAAAAAACAAGTAAATTTCACGTTTAACTCTTCAGCTAAAATTTGAAATATCATTTTGGAGCTTTTAGAATATCAAGCAGTCAGAATGAAATGTCTCGTCCAGCAGCCTGTATTTATACTAGCAGCAATCTCTATTTCTATCTAAATTTCTTATCGACATCCTCTGACGCACATCCTCTTACGCACGTCCTGTGGATTATGCAAGATCCCGCTCAAACGACAAATTAATTCTAAAAATAAGTTTATCGCGTCCTGAGGATTACATAATATCCTGTCAACAGCTAGAAGAATTTTATCAGAAGGTCACGTTTTCTAAGAAAGCTTGCTAAAATTAGGTCGCGAATCGGGTATATATACGAGCTGCCTCTAAGAGCCTGCATCATTTTGACTTCTGTTGCATTAAGTCATGCTATTCACAATTGAACATCCACAGCTGGATGCTAAAATCCTATTCGTAGTCTCTGCGGATGGACTTTTGTTCGTCAGGGCCTCTGATGTGGCCAAGCTGATGGGTAAGGGTAGTGCATACGTAAAAAAAACTACCAAGCTAAAGGTGAGGGACCTCGTTTACAAAAGGTTCAGGATACCTGTCTCTTTAGCTAATACCTGGGTGTATCCAATAGAAGAGATTCATTTCGGAGATGCGCTGTCGACCATGGGTTTTGAGGCCATGATGAAATCTGCTAAGATTGACATCTTAGATCCTATAGTGCCAACTGCATGCATCCATAAAGCAGTCAGAATTCGGATCGTGAGGAATTCTGATGTCTTCATAGATGAATTCTTAAAGGATTTCATAGAAAGAACCCTGCTGTTCTATGATGGAGACCACGATGATGACCCTCGCCTACACGAAGATAGATTTGAGACTATTTCTTGGACAGACACCCCTCCGTCCAAAATCAAAGTCTTCGTGGGGAATCGATCTCGCTGGTATAAACTGATGCCTTAGAGATTAAAATTGGAGGGGGCAAAAAAATGGGCCGAACGAAGCGTCTCATGGCAGATTTCTGTCATTGACGCTTCGTTCGGCCCATTTTTTTGCGACGGTAGTAAGCCAATATTGGATGGGTAAAAATTGAGACTTTGAATGGGGTCTCTGAGATAGATAATATTAATATTTCAATATTGAAACGATACTAATGCCTTTGAAACTGAGATAGCTAATGTCTTTGACTCTGAGATAGAAATTTACAATATTGAATAAGGATATTTTTTTAAATGAATGCCGTACCAATATTGAATATATTTTTTAACGATTCGATAAACAAATAATATATTTAAATAATAAAATATTTATATAGTCAATCTGAAGGCAGGATATTGCATAACTCATTTTCTACGAAAACAGGATGAGATAAGGCTTTTTATAGAATAATTTATCGCTGGATATTGCATAACTCATTTGCAACGGACACGGAAACAGGATGCGGTAAAGATATTTATAGACGCTGAAACAAATAAGCATTGCTGGACAATGATAGTGTATATACTTTAGCATGATATATAGGTTAGCTAGAGTCAATCAACCAATCAACCAACCTTGAAAAAAAAATTTTTTTTTTTTTTTTCAAGGTTGGTTGATTGGTTGATTGACTCGGATTCATTCTTTATAAATAGCTGTACTCAAACCTTCATTCCTTCATTCTGTCTGAATCTCTTCTAGCATCAACCTTCTACTAAAACGCTCCTAACATTAAGATACTTTAGCATGATTGGTTGATTGGTTAATGTCTTTAAATCTGAGATAGAAATTTACAATATTGAATAAGGGCATTTTTAAAATGAATGCTGTACCAATATTGAATATATTTTTTTAACGATTCGATAAACAAATAATATATTTTTAACTATTCGATAAACAAATAATATATATTTTTTAACTTTTCGATAAACAAATAATATATTTAAATAATAAATATTTTATTATTAAAATAAAATATTTAAATAATAAATATTTTATTATTAAAATAAAATATTTAAATAATATATTTAAATTCTAAATATTTATTATTCGAACCGAACGTGAACAATTCTGACGGGGTGGAGTTGCTCGAAGAATACTTCTGGCGACTGTAGGTAAAGAGTACACAATAAATACTTAGATTTAAAATACTTTGTAGTGATCGATTATTGTAATAATATATTATCCATTAAAACATCATTTAGATTTGAAAATTAATCAATATTTATAATCTTTATTTAAAAAGAAAAATATATACATGTTAAATTTCAATCATCAAAATTAAAAATATTCTTTTAAAAATCATGAAAAACATTTTGGATGATTTCCATATATACAATAAGAAAAACAAATAACTAAAAATCTAGGCACTTTTAGCCGAATTTTGAATGATTGATTACAAAGGTAATTATTAAACTCTTGGAACATTTTATTCTTCTCTCACCCTTGTAATTTTTCTAATTTTCTTATTATATTCGTACTTGCATTCTATTCTTTAAACTCTACTTGTTTTTTTTTTTTTTTTCCTCCTATTTTTGAGATTTGATTGTAAAATGTCGATAAATTGTTTCTTATGAAGTAAGAAATTTTACTATACATAGCTATTTTAATCCTTTTCTACACATTTCAACGTATACTTATAAATAATTCTTTAAAATTCTTTATCCACATTTTTTTTAATTTTTAATTTAAAATTTATCTTAATTTGTTAAAATATTTTAAAATAATTTTTTCTTGACATTTTTTTTTTTTCCGTAGTTCCTTGGAAGAACTAACATAACTATCATAAAAACGGAAATATTAGTTATCTATCCTAATCCATCCCTAAACTACTGTTTAACAATCATTTAAGGATGATAAGGCTGATAACACTATACTACGGTAATTTCACGTCTTATAGTTAACTGGCACTTTGTTTCTAGTACATTTAGAGGAAAAGGTTAATATTTAGTCTGAAAGAACTTCTGCTTATAAGGAGCGAGAAAAGAATGATGGAAATAGGCAAAAGAAAAAAAAAACTTAACTGTGTCCATTTACAATGAATAAAACCAAATTGCGAAAGATGGAACAATGAATAGTGAAAATGTTTTACTATTATTGAAACTAAATAAGGAAACACTTAAGTATGACACGTAAAAGATTAGAAAATTTAGTACGCCATTTGCATAAAATTGATTCAAATTTTGTCTGATTTGTAGAAAATATATTTCTTTCTTAAAAAAAAAAAAAAAAAAAAAAAAAAAAAGTTAAATGTGTCAGATAAAAGATCTTAGATATTTTATGTGTTTCTTATACATATTTTTATGTTGTATTTAAATTTTCATAATTTCATATTACAATGTTTTAATTTTCAAAATTCCGATAAAAATTATGTTAACAGAACTGAAATGTTTTAAATATTTTATATTCGTTACTGATTTACTGAAATTACATTTTTAAAAATCTGTTTTTAGTCTTAACAGCATTTTTACTAAAATGGGGCTGAATTGTAAATATATTGATTAGAATGTGAACTGTATGATTCTTAGTTACGTCGCATGACATGGTAAATCCGTCGTTTTAATCTATCAACTTCATCCAATTGTTCCAGTCACTTCAACCACTTTTTAGAAAAATTGAGTATTTTCTTAAATGACTATAATCACATTTGTAATATATTTGATAACTGCAAAAGATTAATAAATAAATAACATACACCATAATACTGAGCTGATTGCAGTCTGTACTTATAAAAGTTTGGCAGAAAGGGGATTATTTTCCCCAATATTTCCACAACAAGTATCTTTTGAGTTTTTTTTTCCCCTTGTAATCCATACTAGTGATGAAAAATTAAATATTGTTTTGTAGCTATATTCTTCTCGTAAATTACGAAAATTTCATTTTATCAGCATCACCTGTTGGATGATATGCACCCAAATTAAATCCGTATATATATATATTTTTTAATGGCTTTTTACAAATGAATTTTTGTGCAACTTCGTGTAGAAGCTTAGGTATAGCCTTCATTTTAATAGGGGAAATTACAACATAGCAGCTCCAGCTACTACGGCGATATATGCTAAAATGTAATCAGCACCAATTTATGTTAAGTTCCAACCAAATATAAAGTTTTGTAGAATTGTGTTCATTGTCTCGAGAGATACAGCGCCCATAAAATTTTGATAACGTACACATACACGTTTATCTTAAAACTGTCAGATAGTGCTCAATGCATCTCAAAACATGTAATTCCAAAAGAAATCAAAAGTTGTCGCAAATCCAATAATTTTTTCTTATATATACAGAGTAATGTAAAAATACGAGGTCTGCCCAATAAATACGCGAACTGGTGCCATCTGTCGGCCATGACGCAGACTATAGCCTCGCTCACTAGCGGTGCTAGTTGCCTGAGTCCCAATGAACCATCAGTGCATGGCGGATCTTCGAGCTGTTCGTATTGTGCCAGTTGTGTTAGTTTCTGTTGTCCTTGTTTTTACTGTGTGTCGAAAATGGAAATTGACGAAAATAATAAATTATTTTGTTACAGTTCTCAAGTGTTTGGGAGATCGCGTGCGTCGTGTGAGACGAAATTTGACTCAAGGCAATGGATGGATCCTTCACCATGACAATGCACCTACACATTCACATTGATTGTTCGCCAGTTTCTGGCAAAAAATTCAATCACCATCCTTTATCATCCTCCTTATTCGCCTGATCTCGCCCCATGCGACTTTTTTTTATGCCCAAAATGCAAAAATGTGATGAAGGGACATCACTGGGAAGATGTGGACACAATAAAGCAAGAAATGACGAGAAAACTAAAAGGCCTGACTGCCAAGGACTTCCAAGGGTGCTTTGAACAATGAAAAAGAAGATGGAATAAGTGCATAGAAACGAATGGAGAGTACTTTGAAGGGGACAAAATCGATGTAGATTAAATTTTGCAAAATAAACTTTTTATGGCCTTAGTTCGCGTAATTATTGGACAGACCTCGTATATCATAATTTAAAAAAAAAAAAAATCCATTAAAATTTACAGAAAAAAATATATTGATAGCCTATTATTAAACATAAAAATATTTAATTCAAAAATAAAGTACTATGAAATTGATTAATTTATCATTCTATATATAATTATTATAGTCCTACTCATTCATAATAAAAGAAGCTATTTGGATTAAATTTTCTAATTCAAAAATTCTGTGTAATAGTTGGCTAATTCGTGAGTTCTGGTAAAATAAAAATATATACATAAACTTAAAGTTTAAAATAAAAGCTTTTCAAAGATACACAAACAGAAATTGAATTCAAACGCATAGTTTCTTAAAACTATTTTATCATGTTTTTATTAACGTCTATTCTTGTTTATTTGTTTGTATGTTTGTTTGTTTGTCCGATACAAATCTTGTAATCGAATTTTAACTAACTTCCCTACTAGCTAGACATTTGAGACTTTCACAGTAGCTCAGAACCCGGTGACAACACAATACTTCGAAGTCCGATTTTCGAATTTTTGATTAGTTTTCTTATAATTAATTGAAATATGAAAATAATAATATCCTAAAAGCGTTAAAATAGCCATTAAAATATTAGCTATAATTTAATTGTTGCCAAAAAGAATTTACGTGTAAATGCCTTATTCAATTGAACAAAAAAATTATACATATATTATAGGTCACAGTTTCACGATCTGTATAGGTTTTGATGAATCTAGCACTTTTAGTTTTTTTACAGGGACACAACAAATAATTCTCTATCATTATGGCCTACGGTGTGAAATTATTTAAAGTGCGATAGCATCTAAATGCCTTATCCGTTTGAGTGGAAATTTTATATACGAGTTATAGGTCACCATCACACAAACTGTATAGATTTTTGTGACTCTAGCACTTAACGAGTTTTACAGGGACACAAATAAAAATTGTTCATCATTAGGACCTATAGGCTCAAATTATTTAAAGTGCGACAGCGATTAAACGCCTTATTCAAATAAACTGAAAATTTATATACATGTTATACGTCACCATCACACGAACTTTATGAATTTTAGAGAATCTAGCACTTATGGTTCTTTTTTCAGGGACAAAATGCAAATTTCTTGATCCTTGTGGCATATGGGCTTAAACTTTAAAGTGCTATAGCGTCTAAATGCCTTATCCAATGAAGCTGAAAATTTATATAAGTCACTGTTGCACTAACTATAAGCATTTTGGTAAATCTAGCATTTGTAGATATTTACAGGGACACAACGAAATATTCTTTATCATTATGATCTACGTATTCGGTAGAATAGCGTTAAATTAAACATCGTGTACTATATAAAGAAAAATACTCAAACACCTATTATAATTTTCTCTTTTGTTTATTTAACAAGTCCTCTCACTTTACTTTATATACAAAACCGTTAATTACTCAATGTTCGGAAAGTCGAGTGGAGTCACTCCAGATTTTTTTACAAAGTGTAGAGCGTTTCCATGATAAACACTTTTCGTTTTAGTACAGTTTACATAAAGTGAATACAATTGAAAAAAATATCAAAAATGTAGGGGAAAAAATATTTTAATTTAATTTTAAAGTTTATCTTCATTCCTAATTAAATTGTTTTGACTTTCTTTTTTGTGAAATGTTATTTATAAAAACGTTTTAAAGCAAAACCAGCAAATGACAAATGGCATAAATAGGCTTCCCCATGGGAACAAAATTTAATTAAATATTTTTTCATGAATAATGAATTTCGGTGATAAAAGAAAATCTTGACAATTGGTATTTTTTATGGTTATCGCACAATTATTCCAGTTAAGTGCATATTCCAGTTAAGTTTTCCATCAAAAATAGTAGCATCACATCTTGTTCTAGGGTATTCTGACATGCAATTTTGGGATAATTTTTAAACGAAATTACACACAAAATATCATTTTATTACATACCAGAAAAAAAATGGTAGCTACTTTATTAAATCAAAAATCTTTGTTTAATTTATGAATTTCTTAGAAACTCCGTTATGTTATTTCGTATGGTACACAAAATAGGTTTTTACACTTACATATTTAGTGAATTTTTTTACAAATAGTGCTTTTTTAAGCATTTTAGGGAATATTTTTATAATCATTGTATTTATGTCCGTTTTGTTTTTTCTTTATCCTTTTATTTTATTTTCTTGAACATGAATTTTTTAACTAGCTTAAAATATAATAGCGTATCGAATTATTGGACAAATTCTATCAAAGTCTAAGTATGCCTTGTATCTAGTTTCATATCCCTATTAAGATAAAAATTACAGCAGAAAAAATCATATATAAAATAATCAGTATAATGTAGCAAAAAATATCGAAATACAAATGGCATAACGAATTAAACTGGAATACATTCAAGATCTATTTAAAATGTAATCATGTAAAAAATGCTAGAAGCTCTAATAAAAATAAGTCTTCTACAGAAAAAATTCCCAACCGCATTGGAAAAAAATAAAGGAAGGCAAGCATAATTAGCAAGCATTCAATAAGAACTTTAGGGAAATACTGTAGGGATAATGAACACTCAGCCTTTTATTGAGAAATAAACGTAAAAGTGACTGCTAAAAATGGCAAAATGTCTAAATATGATGATTAGCTGCAGACCGATAGTGACACTGTTGTAGAGAAAACTTAAACAGTGGGAATTAACAAATTTGATACTACAGATGAAATAATAAATTAATCTGAAAACATTAGTTTCCGAATTACTGAAAGAATTTTCAAAATAAAACAAATATAAATCAACGTTTTTAAAAAAATCTCAGCCTTGAATTTAACTAAATATTACTTTCGATTATAAATATTACTTTAGTACTGAGGTGATTATACTTTTCTACAGTGTACTCTCTTAAAACAAGTAAGTTAATTCACTATGTCAAGTACGAGATGTTAATTTTTAAATCGACTTGAGTTAAAAATGCAATTCTTTGAACTAATGAGCAGCGTTTTATTTAACTGAACTTGAGCTATCGATATTTATCGATATTTAATTTATTTCTGCTCATTCAACCACTTGTAAGTGGCAACATCGCTGTCACTGCAACGCATTTCTGCAGTAGCACGCAAATGCAACGGGCAACGTCATTCTAAAGTGATCCAGTTTATTACAATCATTTGCATTACGAAACTGTAATATTAAACATGTAAAAATCTCAGTAAAATAAATAAATTACTTAAATACATTAATTAACTCAAGTTTGAGTGCATTATGTTAACTCATTCAATTTCATGAATTTAACTCAAGATGAAAGGGCACGTTTCTTCTAGGCAAATGAAGGAAAATTCACACAAGTTGAGTTATTTTCATTCGTTCGTTTTAACAGAGTAATTTTTATATTTTTCAGATTTTTTAAAACAATTAATACTCTATTTCAATTGATAAAGTTATATCAATTATACAGGAGTTAATACAGGTCTATTTTATTACAGTATATGGGTACCTTCACAAAAATTGACCTGGCAAAAAAGGTACCTTCACAAAAATCATACAGCTGAAATGGGTACTTTCACAAAAATCAAAGTCATCCCAGCAAAATCTGACATTTAAATGAACACATTTTCGGAAAAATGTAACTTATTTGTGTGTTTCTGTAAATGCGATTCGCGACACAAGAATCATACAGAATATTGGTTTTAATCTACACACATGTCTACACACAAGCGTTTGCTATGAGCGAGAAACGGCGTAGCATAAGTAAACAAAACGATCCTCACGAGTACTGGTACAGACACATTCTGGAGTTGTGGCTACAGCGTATTGTTTGCTGATTCATCGGGTGGTTTGACGTTTTGATGACTGTATGATGATGTGTCTATCCTCCCTGGTACAATTCATGTATAGTGAAATGATACTAGCACAAATAAAAACAACTTCTACTTACATCATACCTGCCAACGTTGAAGGATAAAAACAATGGAGAATTTATAAGAGGGATTTTCAGGTTTAAACAACATTGATGGTTTTTAGATATATGACAATATTTCATCCAAGGCTCGAATTGTCAAAAATCTATATGTGCAAGTTAAACTTAATTATTAAATAAAAATCTAATAATTATTAATTAAAAATTGTGCTACTTATTGAGTTGCACGGGAATCTTTTTCAGCAAAAGCAAAAATCTTGCTTAAAATTTGAAGTTTTGAATAAATTATAGGTATAACTTTAAAACACTCAGAATAAGGGAGAAATGTGTGAGAATAACAGAGAGTGAAAGACAGTCCCAAAATAAAGGAGTCTCCGTTGAAATAACGGAGAGTTAGCAAGTAAGCTTACACTCTGAACCTGTTTACTTGCAGAGAGAAGTGAGTTCTATAGGACTCAAGGCTGTATTTAAAAAAAAAAAAAAAGAGAGAGAGAGAGAGAGAGAGAAATGAGTTTTTGGTTCCTGTTCTACTATAAGCCTCACACTAACTGCTGAGCGTTATTTTTATTATCTTACTTAGACTACCCCACACACACACACGAATACAGAGAAAAAGAGTGCGCTACAATTTTTCCCAAAAATAAAATATGGAGTAGGTGCTCCAGTGATTGGCATGCTCCAGTAATTGACATTTATCCCGAAATATTAATAAAGAAAAATAATAATAATAATATCATATATTTTACATATAAGAATTTTAACACTTTATGTCAAACACTGGAGCGTAGGGTGCTAATAATTGGTAAAATGAATAACTAGCAGCAGTGTCAAACACTGGAACATAGGGGCCAATTACTGATAAAATGAAAAACTGGCAGTGTCAATTACTGGAACATTGAGTGGGTGTCAAATAAATATTCATAAAAAAAATAATTGTTGTCAACTGTATATATTTTAACATATATGTGGTTCTGAATGTCTTTCATACCATATGTACTAACTTAAAATTTCTAAAAATATTTTCTGATGACTAGAACATTAAACGCATCAGAGATTGCTCTAAAAGTGCCAGTCACTGGTACCCTTACCCCAGTTAAGATTTTTCACAAAAATAGGTATTAAGTTTGAAATCCTGGATTGGCCCCTGTTATATTTTACTTAAAATATGGTATCGTATTTGGCCCATCCTTATACTAATTGTTCTTAATTAATACATATAATACAATTAATTCAAAATGCACGCTAAGATTTTTTTATATTGTAATTCTTACAATTTTATGTCAAATGATAAATAACAAATTAATTTTAATAAAACGTGAAGATTTAAATCTTATTTTTCTTTAAATAAGTTGAAATAGAAATTTCAAATGTCATTTTAAAATTGAAAAAGGTGAAAATGCAATATTTTTTTTTCTATTTCCCAAAACACTAATATAAATGACAGACAAATCTTAGATTTAAAAAAAATTAATAATATTTTTTATGTAATTAAAATAAATAAAAACAACAGAAAAAAAATGAAAAAGGCAACGAAAAAAAAGCGACATTATAAATGTTTGATTAAATTTGCATTTTCATTTGCTGACTTTTCAATAGAGTGTAATTCATCGTAACGTTAATTACAAAAAAGAAAAAAAAAAAAAAATCACGGAAAAATTATTTTTTTTAAAAGCAAATGCTTTGCAGACAAAAATTATTCACAGTATATACTCCTTAAATGAAGTATAAAATAAACATTTTTGCAACTAAAAGAAAATTTGTAGTTTTTAAACCTTTTTTTTTTTTTTTTTTTGAGAGTTGCACAGAATTATACCAAAATACTCTTGTTAAACGAAGATCAATAAAAACGTTTTATCCAAATACAATACAGTACAAAACCACGCAAGTAATGTTTCGAGGTCGAAATAATTAAGTACAGTAATGAGACAAAAAAATTCAGGCCGCGCTCGTCAATTTAGTAGTTCGGTTTTTTCGTGGTTTTCTCCGAAACGCGTAAACACAAGCGAGGTTTCCTTAGAAAGACCCACAAGGAAGGCATTTCACTCAAGCCTTGGATTTAAACGTATAGTAATTGGCGTTAATCCCAAACGCCAACACCATCACCATGAGGCGAAAACACAAAGCTACGAATACAACATAAAAGCAGCACAAACATGAAAAACTGTGTTGCTGCTTCCAATGACATAAAAATAGTAGTTTTCAAACATATTTATAAACATGTTCACCTCAAGAATGGTCCAACTTCAGAAAATTCACATTTTGAGATAAGCCACCCGTGGCATCAACTCTGGATACTGAATAAGCGCCCCGCAAGCAGTCATATATCTGTTTCTTACCGTTTAGGAACTTTATTGTGTTATAAAGCTTTCGCTTGTCTCACTCGGTCTTCTTCATTTCAGTATCTATACTTAGGATCTGTAAAATGATGAAAAGAGAGATATGATCATTCGCGAGGGTCGGTGACACATTACTTTTCCGTAAATGACTGGACGCTTTTGATTTCAGACATTTGCTCAGATATCTAAATAAGTATCTGACAAATCCTCTTGAACCTTCAAGAGAACACAGAACATCTTATATTTCATACATTCCAGTGAAAGTTTTGCCCCGAAAGTGAAAAGGAAACCAATAAAAAATTAAATAAAAGAAATGTTTGGTATCACCCAGTAAAAAGTAATGTTTCAAAGGCGATCTGGCTGTAGCGTGTGATTATGAAACTCCTTCGTATTACCTGTATAAAATTTTATGTGGCTACCATATATATTCATGAAGATATAATGGTTTCTTTAAAAAATTGCAAAAATATTTGTTACTTTTTTTTAACTATAACACGTGAGGTTTTAAACCAAGTGCAAAGCCATTTTTAGAAAACTTGACATAAAACATTAGACGTAGCATACTGTAATCAAAATGCAAAAATATTAAACGTCTATTGAAATATGAGCGTTTTTACTAAATAATTTTTAAATGCGCATGCGCAAGCTTTAGCAAAATTTCATTTGCATGATTTAATACCCAAATGTATTGGGCTACTCATATGAAAAGTATCCTGTAAATAAAAAAATTTGTACGCGATAGAATGAACTGAATTTCAGTTCATCTCAAATATAAGGAAAATGGTTAGGGGTGCTACACACAATTTTATTTTGATTCAGTCAATAGTAATACAATGTTCGTTGATTGGAACTAAATATAAAACCCCTCATCATTTTCCTCATTTTTCAGCAGAACTGAAATGATAGTTTTCTTATAATGAATTAAAATATGAAAATAATAACATCCTGATAGTGTTAAAATAGCCATTGAAATATTATCTATAATTTAATTGTTGCTAAAAAAAATTTACGAGTTCATTTTCTTTCGAGATAAAAATAAATACATTTAATTAAACGTGAACGTTAAAAAGTTAAATTACGCATCTCACAAAAATTCACGTCATATCACTTTAAAAATTTTATGCGCATTGATAAGAGCTCTGTGATTCATCAGAAAATTTAAAACATGGTATATAAAAAGTTTTTTTTATCTTATAATTATTTTACATAAGTTGCTCAATGTCATTGATTTCTATTATATTATACAAATGAAATTTCGTTAAAGGTTGCGCATGCGCAATTAAAAATTATTAAGTAAAAATGCTTATATTTTATTACATATATAGACGTAATGTATTTGAATACTTTTGAGTGTCCCTGTACACGAACCACTTGTTTCATCTCAACGAAAAGCTTACTGTAGCATCCCTACATGATACACATTTAAAATACCGAGTTTGGAATTTCTGCTACTATTTGTTCTTGAGATATGCTGATAACAGACACACACACACACAGACCATTCTTTAAAAACATGATTTTCGTATTCAGGAGACCTCAAAACATGCAAATATAACAAAACCTCCCGTTCGAAAATTTGACCCTAAAACAATACTTTCTCGACCCATGGGTAAGAAACTTCTCACTCGCCCCGTCCGAAGACATCCGAGTACCAGATGTCTCGCCACCACGAAAGAATCCACCCAGCAGGAGCCCCACAGGCTCCAACACCCCAGACACCACACAACAACCGAACACACCAAACGGGAGCCAGGGACCGCACAGAGCGGCATCCCACCCAGCAAGGGCAAGGCGCAAGTACCGCCGCCCGCAAACCACCCGGGCCAAGCCCAGGCATCGGCGCAGCGAACAACACCACACCACAACCCACCAAAACCCACCTTCAACAGGAAGTTCACAATCAAAAGCCATAAAGGCAAACATCCAAGTCTATTTACAAGAACAGGAGAGACTTTAAAAATACAAAACATGGAGTGGGTGAATGGGAATTGGAGAAAAATATAAACAAAGAAGCCAGGTCAGAGGCACGAAACAACTTGTTCACCAAATGTACAAATCATATTCCAATTCCCAAAAAGATAACAAACACCAATTTATATTTTATTTTTAGATAAAAACAATTGCTTAAAATTTCTAAGCAATAAACAAAACACAAACTACATCACCACATAAAATACATCAACATAATAAATTATTAAGTATATAAATACAAATTACACAAAACACTCCTCAAAACACAAAAGAATTTAAATAAGTATAGGATACAAACCCAAAACTTAAAATACAGCAAGAGAAATTCCCAGTAATCATAATATTACTCCTGAAAATACTCCTGAAAAACGACACCACAGCACACACATCAAAAATAACACATAAAAACACTCACCTCTAACTTAGAGTTCAGAAAATAAAATATTGCAGAAATACTTTACAATTTCAGTTAATCCAACTTTAGTTTTCTTGTTGGTTAACAAAACATAAAGATCAACTCTTTTATAATCTTTAGGAAAATAACTAGATCTGAGATTATCCACGAGAGGACAAGAGTAAACAATATGGTAAATATCTTGAATACCTTGGTTACAACTGCATAGGAAACTTTTACCAAAAAATCTATTCTGATAGGTTCCCATACAGCCGTGATTGGTAACCAACTGATTCAGATAAAAATCGCCAAAATTCCGCCTAGTATCAACCCTGGGAAAGAGCTGATATGTATGGCGTCCAGTATCTGAGCTCTCCCATTCCTTCTGCCACTCCAACTTCTTGTAATTATCGAATAATAACTTTATATGGTTTTTCTTCTTTTTAATAGTGAAGTCAACCATTTCTTTTTCAGTAGCTTCTTTCGCTAGAGCATCAACCTCTTCATTCCATCTATAACCGACATGAGCTTTAATCCAATAGAATTTATAGTAACAATTACCATTTTCTACTTCATTTTTAATTTCAAAAATAATGTCGTTTTTAACATCGAAGCTTTCAAGAGCCGAGAGCACAGACCTGGAGTCAGTGACAATATTGACAGTACTCCACCCTTTGACTTTAACAAAGAGAACAGCTTCCTTGATGGCAGTGGCTTCCGCATCATAAACACTCGTATGATCGGAAATCCTAAATAAAGAAGAACTAAAAATCATATTATTTCTAACGTGTAGGAATGCACAACCTACTCTTCCATTTTTCTTAGATCTATCTGTAAAGATAAAATCTTCATCCAAGGAACCAATCATATATCTTTCTTCATAATACTTCCAATTAATGCAAATAGGTTTCCAAGGAATAACCATTTTCATATCTTCTTTGATATAATCTTCCGCCAACAGCACATCAGACTCGTAATTCACATTCTTCTTCCAATCCAACAACGTACACTTCATTTGATGAAATTTTAGGGTGATACCTAGGGGCATGACACCAGTGATGACGCAAAGAGCGTCCGTAGCCACCGTGGAGTAACATTTAGAAATAACTAATAAATAAAGACGCTGAATACTTTTCAGTTTGTCTCTCATATATCGTTTGTCCGAATACCAAATTTCAGAACAATATTCCACAATCTTCTCAACCACCAAATAATATAATAACTTCAACAAACTTTTATCAAGACCCCACGTGGCCCGGGCAATACTCTTTACGTTAAGAGAGTACTCCTCAATTTTCTCATACAAGTAGTTTAGGTGCTCCGTCCAGTTCAGTTTGTAATCAATCATGACACCAAGATATTTGATAGCCTTAAAATATTTGATTTGTATATTATTATAACAAATCTTGGGAGTATTCGTTATTAATTTTGCACCCTTTCTAATCATGGTATAACATGATTTGTTTTGATTGATTACCAAACCTCTAACAGCAGCCCAGCCATAAATTTTTTCCAAAAAGTAACTACCTAAGTTAACCAAACGATACGGAGCCGATGCATTTACAATCACCAATAAATCATCCGCAAAAGCCTGGAGAATGCCCTTATCTTCCGGCATTTCCAACAACTCATTCATAACGATGTTCCATATCTTAGGTCCCAAACTAGATCCTTGTGGGACACCTCTGTTGTATTTCACTACAACACCATCATAGATCACTTCTCTATGATCTAAGAAATTTAAAATAATATTAAAAAGACTGGGCGGAATCTTGTATTTCAAAAGGGATTCTTGAATAGATTCCCAAAAAATGCTGTTAAAGGCATTCTTAAAATCAATGGAGAGCAGCATGACAGTTTCCTTATTGTTATTAAATCTAACAATACTGTCAACCACATTGTTAAGAGCTAAAGAAGTGGAAAAGCCTTTACGAAATCCAAACTGATACCTCGAAATAATATTATTAAATTCCAAATAATAATCCAGCCTTCTGGTAATAATTTTATCCAAAATCTTACCCAAAGTGGGAAGTAAACAAATAGGGCGATAACTACCTGGGTAGACAGGATCCTGACCTTTTTTAGGAATTAATATAACTTTAGCTTTTTTCCAAATATTCGGAAATATACCATTACTCAAACAATAATCCATAATATTAGTGAACCAAGTTCGGTCAGCATAAAAAACATGCTTAATAATTTCATATTGGATCCCGTCTAACCCAGGCGCCCGATTATCCTTCAAACTCCTCATTATCATGGCCACCTCCAGTTCTGTTACATGTTGAAAATCCTCTTCAACTGTAAGAGATTTCCTTTCCCAAACATTATAGTTTGATCCAAAATGATGAGCAAGAATAGAAGAAATACTTTCATTCCTATTCGCAGTCTTCTCCCCATCTTCATTGTAGACACTTTCTATATCAATCCTTTTCTTGGCTTTACCAGATACCACAGTATAAAAGCTGTTATGAATAGTTTTCTTAGAGATTTCATTAATATAATTTTTAAATTGCTCCCTTTTAGTTTGTAGTAATAACTTCTTATATTGGGCTTGTAACTTTTTAAACTCCAAGAGTTTCTTCGACCTTTCCTCGTCCTCAGTTTCCTTTTGATACCTGCGTCTCAAAGCTCTAGTTTTACTACGTAAACACTGCAGCTCCATCGTCCACCAAGGGGCATTTTTCTTGGTTTTCACTATAGGTTTTCTAACACACTCCACAACAACCTCATAAAGCTTATCTTGAAAATTTTCAATATATTTTTCAAAATTTTCAACATCAATAATCTTAAATTGATTAACTATTTTCTTAATACTGATCTTTAACATCCACCAATTCATCCTCTTCAGAGAAATCATATTATTAGATATCTCAATTTTCTTATCCAAAATAATATTGGTAGTAATAAGGTTATGATCACTTCCAAAATGTTTATCTAAAACATCGAAATCATATTTATAATTTATATCAAAATTCTTGACCATAACAAGGTCGATCCAGCTCTTTTTATCTCCTCTAGTAAATGTGGGCAAGGAATCAGCTCGATTCAGAAGAAATAAATCATAACCCAAAAGAAGCTCAATAACTTTATCACCTCTTTCATCCAGCGGTCTTTGACCCCAGATAAAAGATTTAGCATTCCAATCACCCATGATAATGAAAGGAGTAAGAGGAAATTTGTTGAGTAGGAGTTGAACAATATTAATTTCATCGTGAATGTCACCATGATGAATTTAAGGTCACTGACCGTGACCTCCACAGCCACAACATAACTACTACAATAATAAGTAAAAGAACTAAAGCCAGAATTGCAAATAATAATGGCAGCCTTCGCCTGGGACTTACTATAAATCGCCCTGTAGTTTTTAGGAAGATTCAAAAGCTTATCTTTATAAAGATACATTTCATTCAAACTGACGAGATCGATATCATTACAATTTTTAAGATCTTGTAGGAGAGTGGCCGAAGCCACTTTGCTATTTCCAAGATTAAGATGCCAAAAGCATATTTTATCAAGTGATCTATTCTCCATAATCTATTCTTGATATCAATCTCTCAATTTCTTTATTCCATACTTGACACGTGTTACTTGTAACGACATGATCCAGACTATAGCTAGTTTTATAAGTATTGTTTGAATACAGACAGTTAGCACATTTGACTTCCTTTTGACAATCTTTCATTTCATGGTCTCTGTCACCACATTTCATACAAATTCTAACATTACGACAATATTTACTCGTATGCCCATATTTGCCACAATTAAAGCATAACATTGGCCGGAGGTGTTCCTTACAGTCCATCCTCCGCCAACAAAGCTTAATCTTTTTCAATTTCATAACTTCAACAAAATCAACAGGGTTAAGAGCCATAATCCAATTTAAACCACCTCTGCCTTTGTATTTATATTTGACTTTTATGTCTTCAGGAAACGAAAACTGATTGTTTTGTTTCATCTCTTCCAACAACTGGGCTTCTTCAACCTCTTCGTCAACACCAAAAATAATAATTTGAGGGTATCTTTTCCTCAACTCAACCGCTTCGTAATTTTTCAGGACATCTTTTTCCTTGAACTCTCTTATAAGGACATCTATGTCTTCTTTCTGGGACACCTCGATAATAATACCACCGTTAGATATATTCCTAACGGCGTTAACTCCTACTTTAAGTTGAGACGGGTTAATAGACTTTTTAACCGTCTTTATGGTATCAGCTGACTTCGCCGTTTTGTCCGGAGGAAGAATCTTAACAGCGTAAGTCTTCCGAGTCCGGGACCGACTTCTTGCTCTCTCCAGCCTGGACGGCAATGGAGTTTTCTTTACAGCATCACTGTATTGTTTACTCGCTATCTGTTTATCCTTCTCCCCGATAATCCCCGTCATATGAGAAATAATATTGGATTGATCTATTACAACTCGTACTAGATCTTGTATTTTTGAACGAAGGTTTTCGCTCAATTCTTTCTTAATTTCCTTCTTTATAGTTAATCCTATCATTTCTTCCTGGATTGCTAATGCCCTCGCAATGAATCCATCCGCCTCTTCCGAGGTAATGCTGGTATTTCCAACATTCACCTCATCACCATGCTCCGACATCTTGTGCCGAGCTGGAAGAAAAACACACAAATTTACAAAATAATAATATATATAAGTAAATTAAAACTGAGCAATATAATAACTTTTACAATTCTCAGATTTGGCCGCTATATAATAGCGTTTCTAGTCAGAACCACTTTAGAGGTACTGAGAATGGCCTTTGCTAAGTATACACTATAAGCAATTGTACTTAGCAAAACACAAAACACCACTTATAAGCAGACACAACAATCTTTATACAATCTTAGTCAGTGGTGGGCCTCTGACCTCGACCCATGGGTAAGAGAAAGTAAAAAACGTCTAAAATCGAAAGTGTCCAGTCATTTATGGAAAGGTAGTATATCTGTTTTTCTGTAATATTTAAAGGCTTAATTTTTACCCAGTTCAAATGAACTCTTAACATAGGTTGCCCAATATATCTAGCTTTCAACATATGTAATTAAAAAAATTCAATCTTCCGCGCATGCAAGTAAAAAGTATTTTCTACAAATGCTCATATCTCAGCGAAAATTATACTTGAGCATTTCGTATTTCAGAATAATGTTTCTATAATGTTTTGTCACTTTTTATGCAAATTTTGTAAAAATTTGTGGAAATCTATTCTTGTTGTAAGCAAAACACTTTCCGAAAAAATTAATGATTTCTAAAAAAAAAATGTTTATGTATGTCAATAATTGTGCAATTCCCACAAAAAAGCAAACAAATATCGTACATAGGGAGTGAAATTGTTTTAGTTACAAGTCATTTATAGCTTTGTATGATACAAAGCGATCCAAATTATTTGCGCTTTTCTTCAATTCGTTGTTGTCTCCACAATTGCATTTGTGACTAAATCGATCGTGGAAAATGTGAATTGATAACAAGGCCATTTCGTCTAGTACTTTTTTTTAAAAATAGAAAAAATTAAAAAAAAAAAAAAAAAAATTCTAATAATTTGATCACCTATTGTATTTACCAGTAATGTTCCTGGGAAATACTGGTATCATTTAAAATACTGATACATTCCTGAAATCAGAGACGTTTCATGAAGAAAAACCCGTTATTCTCAGGAATCTGTACACGAAACTTATAAAAGCCTAGAACGTTTTTAAGAGTAACGTAACCAAAAAAATTATCTGACGAATAATTATTCTTTTAAATGGTGATTATTCATATATGAATCAAGTGCGAGAAATTTGCGAATAAAATAAAGTTTCGAGAATTGTATTACAAAAATAATCATGAAAGTGAAAGCTTTTAAAAGTGAAAAATTAAAGCCATAATTAGAAATTTATAATCTAAATCTAAATCATGGTAATTGTTAATCAATCAAAATCATTCAAAAAACATCACTTTTTGTATATCTAACTTATCAATATTACATTTATTAAAATTATATCGAAATATATATTCTCAAAAGGAATAACTACAGAGTACTTTAAATATTTCCAAGATTTCCCATTTATAAACAAAGAATAATATATTATGCCCGTCACAAAACTTTCTCCTATATATTTTATAAAAAAAAAATCGCATAATTTAGACAAAAATGCATTACATTTTTTTTTTTTTTTTTTTTTTTTTTAATAACTAGGGGGCTCTGCCCCCTGCGCGCTCCGCTCACCAACCCCCGAGGGAGGCTTCGCCTTCTCCCCCCCCCGGCTCACTTTACTTATTAACACATGCAGAGCTCTGTCCGCCTATTCGCTGTTTTCTTTCACTGAAAAGGAATATTAATAGTGCATATTGCAAGACAAAAGCATAAAATTACTATGGAAATCTTCATATTCAATGTCAAATTGAAATATATACTATTTATATATATATTTTAATTGAAAGAAATTCATAATATCTAGACCATTTTGCATTACAGCTTTAGTACATGACCCTTTTCATTTATTTTTTACAACTTTAGATCCGGACCGCGGTACCCCTTCGTAATTGGAAGATTGCGGGTTCAGTTTTCGAGACGGCCAAAGACCATCGTGTACACTAATGGTGGCTGGTGCACGTAAAATATGTCGTGACCGCAATATCCTCCATGTTCCCATTAAAATTATACCTTTGGGGGCCACTGAAGCAGGGGTTGGTTGGTTGGTTGGTTGAATGCCTTTTTTCTGGCGCAAGGTCCAAAGTAGAACATGCTGCGCCAAACAAACAGGTAAAAAAAAAAATAGCCTCTGGATGGGTTTTACCCATCCAGAAAGTTATTAAAAAATCACAGGTGAAAAAAGAAACAAAACTATATACAAGATAAAATAAAATAAAATAAAAACAGTGTATACAATAAAAAACAGATGTAAAAAAGGATGAATTTGTAAACAATAAAATCAAATGTCGAAGTAAAAATTAGCCTCTTTCAAAAAGTTTGTCAAGTGATGATGAGGATTTGCACCTAAAAGGCTTGTCAGATTGGGTGAAGATGAATTAAAATAATATCGATACAGATGACGAAGGCAAGGGCAGTCGGTGAGAATATGGCCTGAAGCAGGGGAACATACCCTTCGTGTAGGACCAAAATTGTGGTGGCATGTCTCCGGAACATCCGTAGGGGTGCGTCCCAGACCGTCGCCAATTATCCGTAGCGCAGTAATGGCGCGACGTCAAACACAACCTACCTAATTATCTACCTACCTACAGTTAATTTTCCCGTGAAAGACAATTAATTTTCTAAAAGTAGAAAAAATAAGTTGATATTTATTTTCTTTCTTTTTTACATCCATGGTTTCGGGCCGCGATACTAGTCTTTAAAGTGCCGAGCACGTGATTGGAAGATTGCCGATTCGATACCTGAGCCGGCCAATGACCGTCGTGTACACTAATCGTGGCTGGTGTACATAAAATCTGTCGTGACCGCAAAGTCCTCCATGTTCCTACCCACACTATACCTCTGGAGATCACCGGAGCGGCATGAGGGGGGGGGGGAGGGAGATCCCTTCCGGGAAGGATCAAAATTGGGATGGCATGTGAGCGGAACATCTCTAGGGTTTCGTCCCAGACCTTCACCAATTACCCATAGCGCAGTACTGGTGCGACGTTAAATCGAACCTACCTACCTACGTACAACCATGGATCATATTTTAATTTTTCTGTGTAAAATGACTTCATGACAGAAAAACAACGTCACTGGGAGAAACTTTCTTCAAAATGGCAAATAGAGTACCTTCATAAACCTGTTTTTAGCTAATAACTTCTTTAATTAAAATTATAGAAATTTCTAAGCAGCTGAAATGTCTTCCTTCGAGTATTCGGAACACATTAATACCTCTCATGACGCGAAGGACCCTGCTCGCCGCTAGAAGATGCTGTCGCAGACAAAAAAAAAATGACGCCAGTGACAGTAACTTTTTTTTAATATATAGAGAAAAGGAAAAAAATTGATAAAATTATTTAAAATTATTACAGATAAATGATTTAACCATATACTGTGTATCTACAAATAAGCAATGTACGATTAAATAAAAAACGAGCGAATTGAGATATTGACACTTACAAAAGCACATTAACTAAAAGGAATAATGAAACCTAAATAGAAATATTGAATTATGAAATTTAAACTAGTTGCCATAGATGTACTCTGCTCAGTTCCCCATCATATATTTGTCCTCATGAATTTCTACTATAGCGCATACTACATTCGTGGTAAAGAGAAATTAACTCTACTCATCTACCGGCAAGTAGACTGAACGCCTTACCCACTAGGCTACTTTTTCACCGATTCAATACATTTACCTTATCCTAATTTACTGGTTAATTTTATTGGAGTACATATGTATTTTAGTTCTTATGCAACTCCATACTGTTTCCTAATGAATAATCAATTTAATATAAATTTGTATGAACCATTACTTTATTGAATCACTTACTGAATTCTTGCTAGTATAATAAGTAATTGTATTGAATTCTTGCTAGTATCATAAGTAATATTTAAAAACCGGTCCAACCTCTTTACGATTATTTGTTCATGAGATAATGGCTACACAGACTGGTGAACAAATAAACTAACAAACTAATCACCATACAGATAAACACCACGTTGATTATATGATTTTCAAATTTCTCACCCTCGAAAACGCGTAGAAATAACAATTAAAAAAAAAAAAAAAATCTGGTGTGAAACAATCACGCGACTTCCATTACCCACTATTAAACGTATTATACACATTTTTTGGAATTTTCCAGTAAGAGAAACTTGATACACGTATAAAGACATATAAAATAGAGTTTACATAGTAAGTTAAATATATAGATATAGATAGATAGATAGATAGATAGAATAGATAGAGTTATTTTTTAAACACCAATTTCCGAGATCTAAAACGAAACTACCTAATCAGGATGACTGGTAATATTCCTGTAATAACCACGTAATGCAGGAGAAAGGGTATCTAAAATGGACTAATGAAACAATTTTCAAGAAAATCGTTCGAGCCGTTTTTGAGATACCAACTTTTACCAAAACTTGGTATACTCAATTATTGACCAGAAAACAATAATTACATATAAAAGGATATTTAAAAGGGAGTTAATATAGCGAGTTTGAAAAAAATCCGTACAGCCGTTTTTTATTGAGAGATCTAAAATTGAGCTATTTATACAGGACAACTATCAATCTTCCTGAACTAACCAACTATATCATTCGAAAGGATATCTAATAGAATATGTAGCAAGTTTGAAGAAAATTGTTAGAGCCGTTTTTCAGATACGGACTTACGGACCCATTTCCTATGGCCCACTTCTGTTTTTCCAAATTTCACCAAAATTTAGAAAATTCATTTGTACACCAGACCTGTATCAATTCTAAAGTTTCGTAGTTCTATCTTTATTAGTTTCGGAGATATGATAGTCAGAAGATTCCACACATACACACACACTGACCAATTGCCAAAAACTACTATTTTTTGGACTCAGAATGTCTTGAAACGTGTAAATCAGGTGAAAATACGACATCGAATTTTTGAACCGAATACAATACTTCCATTACCTGCGGTAGTAGGGTAATGGAAGTTAAAAAAATATATATATAGATTTCTTTTTTTTTTTTTTTTTTACAAAAGCCTAAGCTCCTGATACCTATAGTACAATAGGTAACTAATAAGAAAACTCGTACATATAGAATTACTGAGTGCCACTTGTATATGAATGATTCTGATTTTTCAAAACACGTGTAGAAAGATTACCTCGGTCTATATGTAATTTCAATACCAGCCCTAACAGCACAGTTAGGCTTAATTTATCCATAGTACATCTTAAGGACGTTTCTGGGATGTCTTTTCATGCAGAAGACATCTTGAAGATATCCTGGGGTGGCGATGTGCTGTCTGGGAGTAGGTTTTATATAATTTCTTGATATACATTTGCATGTCTTGTAATTTTTTAAAATATAAGTTTTACACTTTTAAAATAATCATTTAAAGTTAAACTAAGCAACAAATATTGAAACTTGTTCTTCGACTGCTTATAAATTCGTGAATTGGTACTTGTATTTTTCTAATTTTTCTACTTATGAAACAGTATTCATCTTAAAGATAAATATGCATTAAGTATTGAAAACTTATTCATTCCACCATTTATAAACTGCAAAAAAAAAAAAAAAAAAAAAAAAAAAAAAAAAACATTTTATTTATTTATTATTTACAATGGCATTGCATTCAGCAAAATATGTTTTCAATGTGACTTAAAGTCATTCTTAGGAAATTTAACATCAATTTCCATTACATGTTTTGTAAATCTATCTTCATAACTTATATCTGGAAGTCATTATGGGTCATATCCATCCTAATTTACGACTCATTCAGAAATTCATCATGACTGATGTCCTCAAATATTAATAGTGGCCATTAAATTGATTTATCAGTTTATAACATCACCCACTTTATTGCAACATTAAATGTATCAATATTCGAAGCACTTATGGTCAATAGATTTATTTATTTCTATAGGAGAATATGTAAGATTTTCAAATATGTTTACTTAATTTTCGGCGTACATATTATAACTTTATTACAAAATAAAACTATTTGTCCTAGACGGACTCCGCTCAGTACCTCATTCTATACAGAGTGTCCGCTGATTCGTGGTCACTCATCTTATTTGAGAACAAATCAAGATATTGCCCGAAACGTTGTGTCTAGGAATAGTAAATGGCAATGCGCGACAAATTGTGATCAGTTACACCCAAACCTGATGGGAAATAACAGAATCAGTGTTCTAAATCGGAAACGGTGTGATATACAGGAAAAAAAGTCAATTGCAAATTCGTAGAGTGTCTCGATTTAGTAAGAAAACATACTCAACGCAAAATAATGCTTAAAACAGAAAATGTAAAACACACGTTTGTTTAATCATGATTTCCCTAATCTGTAATATTAAAAAACATGAACAAAGAAAAAAATGAAAGATATTTGAACCACCAGTGCTGCCATATCTGGCGAATCTTTATTCAATAATCACCATTAATTTTTAACGGTAACATGTGACTAATCACTTCGAAGATTAATCATCTATTATGTGTATATAATATCACTTTTTTAAAATTATTGGTATTGGAGATTATTTGATTTACGACGCCATCTAATTTTTCGTTTCAAAGGTGACATTTTCACCACTCGTTTGTGATTTTTAACATCACAGATTAGAAAAATCTCGACTTAATTAGACTGTTATTTACACAGCCTGTTTATTCGCTGCATTATTGTGCGTAAAGTATCTTTTCGTACTAAACCGAGGACGCCCTACAATATTTTTCCTGTATTTTTTGCCTTTTCCGATTTAAGCATGCTAACTCTGCTGTTTGCCACCACGTGGTGCTGTAACCGACCTCAGTTTGTAGTGCATAGCCACTTTACTAAATCTAGACACCACGCTTAAGGCAATATATACAATTACAATTAAAGTGGTTACAATTAAAGTGACCCTATTCTGACCCCTTCTAGAACCCGTTCTGCCTATTGGATTTTGATGAAATTTGATTTGTCCGTTATACGGACCATGGAAAAACAATTTCTGCAATAAAAAATTAGTTCAAATGTTGACCACCAGGGGGAATTGTCGCTCTTAAAGAAGGGCAAAAAACCTGTAAGAATCATTAAAATTTATTAAATTAATTACAGAATGGGCTCAAAATGCGCTCAAAGGGATGGGCTCAAAGGGATTTCAGCAAAATTGTGTGTAATGCGGACTTTCAACCCAGGTAAAGACCTAATTTTTCCTCTATAAACACGGTCCTTTAAGAATCCCCACAGCCAGAAATCATGGGGATTTAAGTCGTGTGAACGAAGAAACCCGGCATCCGGAAAACCTCTGGATATTACACGATTCTCGCCAAAGTTAGCATGAAACAGTTCTCTGACTTGGCGCCCAATGTGGGGAGTTGCTCCATCTTGCATGCAAACATTACCGTTCCCGTAAAGCAAGAACGACTTGCTGTCGAAGGAGTTCACTGTAGCATGCACTCGTGACAGAGCACCTTTTAGAACCTTTAGGAGTGAGAGTTTTAAAGAAAAACGGTCCGAGGATAAAATCCACTTTAAATCCATTACATGCAGTCACGTAATCAGAATGAAATAGTTGTTGGTACAGGACATTAGGAAGTGAAGCACCCCATATGCGGCAATTTTGATTATTCACAAATAACTGCTTTATCCAAAGAAAGGTGGGCCTCATCTGACCATAAAATTTCCCAAGGCGACCCGAAATCAACATTCATTCTTTCCAAAAATCAGCAAGCAAAATATGAGCTTGTTTAATGGTCTTGAGGTTTCAGCATTTGCACTATGTGGATCTTATATACGGATACCATTTTAAAATGGATCGCAGAATTTTTCGTTCTGTCGACCAAGGAATCGCCAACTCATGGGCCACTGATCCAGCACTTGTTTAAGAATAGAAGAAACTGGAGGCTCTTTTAACAACAGTAGTAGTGATTTCTTCGACAATTTCATTCGCAACCGGGTCCGCCCTCTTACTGGCAGCGCACTCAAGTCTCTAGTCTCTTCAGATTTCCAAATTATCTTCCTCAAACCATTCTTCCACATGGGACCTTTTCGCAATCCTTTAAACAACGATATTCATGTTGCAGCAAAGCTATTGCTGCCGTTCTTATAAAACATTTTTACGAGTAACGTTCGATTCTTCTTCTGTAAGGGATGATTAATGATAACAAAGGCACTCAGAATGATTTTCTGGCTCTGACTGCATCTCTCTTCATAAGTTTCACTAATTTGCATAAGGAATCTTTGAAAAGTGTTATCTGGTGTTCAAAAATCTATTTCTTTTTTTATTGGAGAAATCGTTTCCCCATAGTTCATGTAATGCATATACCAAATTTCTTCAAAATCCGATAGATAGAACGGGTTCTAGAGGTGTCTGAATAGAATCACTTTAATTATAACCACCCATATTTGTTCTCAAGTTAGGCTGTGTAAGTAGGACTTAAGTGTAAATTTTTGTTATAAAACATGCTATATTCATGTTAAAAGCAACGAACTAAGCCGAATACCCGGCTCGATCAGAGTGAAGAGCTACACACAGTAAGCTACACTCGCCCTTCTCGGTATATTTAATATATTTGTTCGGATTTGCTTATTAATTTCATTAAGACCAGTCTCGTAATTTATTTTCATCTATTTCCAATGCAATAATATCCATAATGCAAGTTTTTGTGAAATATCGCCTTATTTTGCTATATTATGTAAATTTTTAATTTCAAATAACTTCACAAGGTTTTAAAGTAAAATATTCATAGTCAATGCTGTTCATGTCAATAGATATCATAAAACTTGTCTAACATGTTTACGGTTTGGCGCAGCATGTCCTACTTTGGACCTTGCGCCAAAAAAAAGCCATTCAACCAACCAACCAACTAACACCTTTACGAAGAAAACAGTACTCACACGTTTGTGCGAAATTCTGACCTACTCCGCCACGTAAGAAAAAACTTCTAATAACTTACAAAGTTTTCAAATTACAATGTTCAAAACCAATAGGGTTCTTCATATCAAAAAGCGCTAAGTCTGAAAATCGTGGTGCTCATAATAAAACTACAAAAAAAGCAATACAGACCAAACATAGTGACACGTACCGCCAACTGGGGGGGGGGGGGGGGATTTGTAACTAATTATTTTATTGCCATAAATAAAACTGTTCACTTATAAGAAGCATTGTACTTGAAACCGCAATCTTGACGCCGCTTACTTCTTTTATATTCAAGTTTGAAATGTATCAGGGATTTTTGCCTCACCATGTATAATTTCTAATAACGTCGTCTTTCTTTTTTTTTTTTTTTTTTTTTTTTGTATTCTAAAGGAATACATATAGGGTAGGTTCTCCAGGGATTGGCAAGCTACAGTAATTGACATCTATCCCGAAATAATTAATAAATGATAAAATCATATATTTTACATATGAAAATTTTAACATTTTATGTCAAACACTGGAGCATAGGGTGCTAATAACTGGTAAAATGAATAACTAGCAATGTCAAACACTGGAACGTAGGGTGCCAATTACTGATAAAATAAAAAACTGGCAGTGTCAATTATTGGAACATTAAGTGGGTGTCAAATAAAAATTCATAAAAATAAAGAATAATTGTTATCAAATGTATATATTTTAACATATATGTGGTTCTAAATGTCTTTCATACCATATGTACTAACTTAAGATTTCTAAAAATATTTTCTGATGACTAGAACATTAAAAACGTCAGAGATTGCTCTAAAAGTGTTAGTCACTGGTGCACTTACCCTACTTGTTTGTTTTCTTATCTGTATTTCTGAGCTTTAAATTTCTTCAACTTAAGCCAATCGTTGAAAGATCTGTTAAGGATTTACATCCGTGGAGGAATGATATAAGAGCAGATAACATGCCCGAAAAAAAAATGAAGCCAAAATCGTAACACAGAAGCCATTCAATAACACAGTTGTAAAATGAATGCTGCATTGTTATGGTAAAATTATACAACATAGATCATTTGAGACGAAAATCATTCTAACTACAGATCTTAAAGCTATCGAATAAATATCAAGTAAATACAATAACATAGACCTCGATAATGTTTGGCAGACTCAATATAACTCATGCGATAACCTTAACTTCTATTGCGGCAGCCATCTTGAATAGATCACTGTTAACTTCCTTTGCCCTGCATGCTGATACTATGCCAATTCTTCTTATACCATTCCTCCAAGTTTACATCAATATCGTTAAATTCAATGTGTTATTAATTCCGAAATATTATACAATTAATGACTGATAAACATTATTAAACGATTGGTCATAAATTATTTTGTATTTTAAGTGATAAGAAAACCAATAATGGTATAGATAACACAGCAAGATATATGGCATTATGAAAATTACTATTTCCAAAAAAATATATCAATACATACAAACTTAAATTAATCGAACGAACGGTAAGTTAAATCGTAAATATGATTTAATCCAAAATAAAATTTTTAAATAAATGTTTAAATTTTCATTTATAACTATATATTATCGCGATTTACAATGAACAAATATTATAATGACTATCTTCTACGAAAAAGTCGTGTAAAATTATTCATTGATCATAAATATAATTATAAATATAATAAAATCTGAAACATAAATGAAATATTATTTAACGCTATTTAAGAAATTTTTATTCTTTTTCTATTGCATAGAGATTTTAGAAGGGTTCGCCATTATATTTTATTTTCTCTTTCAGTTTGTAACATGGACTTCTTCCGGTTTTTATTACTCGAGTCTCACTTTTGGTGTATCGATCCGTTTTGTACAAATATCTTTTCGTCACTTTGTTCCGAATAGGCCATTAGAAAGCTGCTAGTAAATACCAAGAACCTTATTCTGTTTCCCCTTTGTGAAGGCGTAATCGTTAGAAACGGCAATTCGTGATAAGGAAACATATTCCAGCTAAACGGTTATGTATACTTTCATGAAAGCTGTTTAAGAGGTTGTGTATGCGATGAATAGTTTCATGTCAGTATAAAAGGCTGTCAGTATAATAAATATTGTTCGTTAAAATAAAGTATTTTTACTTTGTTCTATATTCAATAGGAGAAAGTATTGGTTTGGTAAAAATTTTCAACTACTTGTTTTCGATGTATTTACAAGTTTTAAGAGATCCAGAACACAATGTGACCATTTTTAGGAAATGTATGTCTGTTTGTCCATCTATGTGCGTGTGTGTGACAAAGTGTTCGGGAAAACTCTAGCTTAAGAACGAGTGCTCAGAGTTTCAAACAAATTTATCTGTAGTTGAACCTTGATATAAATTAGAATGAAATCCAAAAGTTTAAATATTTAAAAAAAAAAAAAAATTAAATATCGTACCTATCACCTTTTGATGAAAATCGCCCTACTGATTGTGTTACCATCTATTTTTCTATATTTTTAGCATGATAGTATAGGACACAATTTCGTATAAGTATGTACAATGAAATTACTTTCAACGAATCGTGACAATATTAAATAATTTGCATATAGTGGTAATAACCAAATAGGAAGATTATTTTGTTTATGTTGGAGTTTCGTTTCCCCCTCTGGGGTAAGTGCACTCACGTCGAGAGGTGTTAATATTAAATATAAGTCTTTTTCAAAAGACCTCGTGAATATCTTTAAAATGAACGGTTGAGCAATGGAAGGAAAGAAATATACTTTTTATGTCATCTTTTACCATGTCTTATAATAGCGGCTGAGGAAGTAGCACTTATCATTAATTTTTTAATAGCGTTAAGATTAAAACTAATATTATTCAGTGCTTTTTAACACTTCTTTTATAGATTAATCATTTCTACTGTTTGTGATTATGGATTTTACTAGTAGAGTTTCTATCATGATTAATTATTATTTATTAATAAACAATATTTTAACTTACGTTCTCTTTTATTTATATAAATATATTATATACAATTCTAATAAATTTTTCAAGCATATAATATAATATTTATTGAAAAGATAAAACATAAAATTACTAGCTCAATTTACATGTTATTTTCAAGGAACTAAGATATATGGAATAAGTCGAAAAGTGTTCAATTACCTTGCTTCTTATTTAAAAATCAAATTAAGTTCAAAATTAAGCCTTCAAATAAAGTTCATTTTTGCACGGTGATTATTTAATTAAACTAATTTTATTCAAGTAATGTTAATAGCAGCTGGATTTCTTACTTATTTCAAAGTTGTTTTTAAAACAACTTCAAGAAATAATCAAATGTTGATCAAATAAATAGGCAAATATAAAGATATATTGTGTAAGAAAAAACATGTTTCAAATTTATTGGGGAATTTTAAATGGATTAGATGATAATTTATCAACTTATACTTGAGTGCATAAAAATATCTAATTCAGAAAGAAAAATAGGAGATCCTAATTAAAATGCCGTGATGGCAATATAGATTTATTTATCCGTAATTTATACCGAAATTATTTCTAAATAATTACAAGATAAAAAGAACTTTTTATATACCATGTTTTCAAATTTTCTGTTGATTTATATAAACGCTTCCGAATGTAGCGAGGACCTGAAATAATTGGCTAAAAGTATTTTAAAAAATGCATTGTCACCTGTCACCGTGTTCTGAGCTATTTTGAAAGTTTCAAATGTCTAGCTAGTCGGAAAGTTATATGATTTTTGAATCATATAAACGCTACCAAAGGCAGAGGGGACCCGAAACAATTGGCTAGAATTATTAAAAAATGCATGTCATCATGTTCTGATTTATTCTTAAAAGTTTCAAATGTCTAGCTAGTCGGGAAGTAATATGATTATTGAATCATATACACACTACCGAAAGCAGCGGGGATCCGAAATAATTGGCTAAAAGTATTAAAAAACTGCATTGTTATCGTGTTTTGAGCTATTATAAAAGTTTCAAATGTCTAGCTTGTCGAGAAGTTAGTTAAATAAATTTTCTGTTGAATCACATAAACGCTACCGAAGGCAGCGGGGACCCGAAACAGCTGGCTAAAAGTATTTAATACACTGGTTCTCATAATTATAAGGACACCCGTTTTAATATATTTACTAAACACTGAACACTATTATTTAAACAAATATATTTTTTCTTCATTTGAATTTCATTAATAGACGATATTTAAAAAGTTTTATCGTTTTTCTATCTTAAAAAACTTTAAATAAGGTCAAAAAAATTATTTTTCAGGTGTTCACAATTATAAGGACAGCTCGAATCCTTGTATTTTTTTTTTTTTTTTTTTTTTTTTTTTTCAGTTATTCTTTAAATTAATATTTTATGGGGTCTCTTTCTAGGGTGAAACAGTCAGACATTCTCTTTGGTATATGTATATATATATATATATATATATATATATATATATATATATTAATATTTAGTTTCAATACTATTTCATACAGCATAGATGATATTCTGAATACATTTAAACTATTTAAAATTGCTTCCCACATGCATGCACTTATCTAATATGATAAGTTAAGGTTTCTTCAACTTTTAGGCCACTGGAAAGGCAATAATACAGAAGTTTCTTTCTTCAAACGATTTCCTATTGCTCTAGAAGTAGAGCAAAAATGTAAGTCTTGTTGAAAAAAAATTATTATCCCCCACTCCTCTCTAAAATCTAACAAAAATCCTAGAATTCCACGTTTAAATTTTGCGGATGTTCTCTTGATGTTCATAATAATAAAAAAAATTACTAAATTCATTTTGCCTTCAATAGAAACAACTCCCCAGAACACCACAGATCCACCTTTAAAATGCCCGATTCATATCTTCCTTTAAAAAATCCGCTCTGTCTTTCGCTAGCTTCAGATCGTGCCAGTAACTGTTTAAACCATTTGGTTAATCAAAAATAAAATGTTTTTCATCCGAAAATGCAACTTTTTACCATTTCGTATTGTCTTTATTCAACTTTAACACAGACATTCTTTCCCCCATTAAATGCTTATTGATTATTACAGGTTTTTTATTCATTTTAACATATTATTAATTATTTTTAACATGCATAAATGTGGACTCCAACTTTTCGTTAAAAATTACGAACAAATTCAGCAGCAGTTATTTTGAGTAGAACAGTAAGAGGAATTATGAGTCTTCGATCTCTGTAAAACAACTCTGATTTTACATCAGATCTCTCTCCTATCGAACCAGCAGTTCAACGTTTGATCATATTTCCTTCAGCAATTTTAGATCTTCGAATTTCAATAGAAATACGGCGGATTGAAATTATCCACTTAAAAAACACGTTTATCATGCTTCACTACATGAACGTTCTTTTTTTCCCGAGGAATTATCAGTGATGTCCGTCCAAGAAAAATTGAAGGCTTATATATGAATTAATCTAGCCCAGTAGTTAGCAAATTCGAATGTCAACTGTACTTTATTCGCTAGTAAGTTAAATAAAACGGAAAAATCTTGATCGTCCCTATAATTATGAGCATCTAAAAACGTGGAGAAAAAAATATTTTGCATTATTTTTTATTAATTTTGTTTCATATTAAAAAAGTTATAGCAGTTTTGGTTTTTAGAATACTGGATATATTAAGTGCACTTAGAATAAACTTGTTCACAATCATTTTTACATTAGTTATTTCAAAACATAAAGTGTCCTTACAAATATGAGGAAGAGTGTAAATGCATTACCACTGTGTTCTGCGCTATTCTGAAAGTTTCAAATGTCTAGCAAGGCGGGAAGTTAGTTAAAAATCGATTGCAAGATTTGTAAAATAATAAACAAAAAAAAAACAAGAATCAAAGTTAATAAAAACATGGTAAAATTCTGAACAACCTACATTATCTATTATCGCTACTTAAATCTTGAGCAAATTAAAATGTAAATTATTCTAGAAATAGACATTGAAGAAAAAAAATACCTTAGATTAAAAAGTATTTTAGCATACGTAAATTAGTATATCTTAGTCATTTTTAAATGTAGGTGGAAAACATCGAAATGAAAAAAAATATATATTCAGTGTTGTAAGAAATGCATAAAGAAAATAATGAAATAAAGAAAAAAAAATCACTTAGAAGTGAACGAAAAAATATATATTTGCACAGCTTTTTAATTTAACTTTAAAAGCTTGCTATAATACTTTAATTAAATTGTTTTACTCTCCTTCCATAAAAAAAAAGTTATTTTTTGAGAGGTTTTTTTTTTTTCTTTCTTAATTTGAGGTTCCAAGTAACTTAGTATGTAAGTAAGTTTCTCAGAAAAATGTTTTTCTTTTCATTTCTAAATGAATGAAATAACTATTATAACTTTAATACGAGAAACCATTTATTGTTTATTGTGAAAAAGCATTAGTTTATATTAATTTTCACATGATCACAAGGTATGTTAAAAAATAAGTTTCATCTTTTAAACATTAATATATAATTCAATATTTGAGCCGTTTATTTTGAAAGGAGCCCAAGTTCATTTATGTTAAAATTGGGATATTGTTGGTTTACGTTTCAATAAATTTAAAAATATTGTTAACTATTAAGAAGAGAGTGGATTATATGCAATTGCATATCTGCATAGCATTTGCATATTGTAACTCTTTTTCGTATTTTTCCAAACAAATATATAAAAGCCTTGGGTTTTTTTTTTTTTTTTTTATGCATATTTTAGATGAATTTCTGAAATTTTCACTTCGTCTTTAAAACTCACATTTGGAGGTCTACTTTTCCACACACCTTTCAGTTCCTTTGCCCCATCTTAGTATCCTTCTTATGAGTCCCTCTATTTTCATCGTGGAAAAAAGACCCATGATATCTCACCTGAAAAATTTTAGAAATTTTAGAAACCCACTTTTATTTTCTATATTCAGCTATTACAAAATTAGAATCTCGAAGCCTTTCGTTAAATTACATAATATGTGATATTAATAAAGTTCAGAAATATACTTATGCTATTCCACAGTTTCGTAGCAGGAGAAGTGAAAACAAGATTAAATCGTAGATTTAATGCATTTAAGCAAAAAACAAATTATAAAGTTCAAGATCATGAACTGCCAATATATACAACACTCGACAGTAAAGCATTATAAATATTGTGCAGTAACATCTGACATATCTGTTACATAGAATAGAAAAAACATTTCCTGCAATTAAAACTATTCTAGATGAAAAAGAGAAGAAATTTAACCAAAGAAAAAATTGTAACATGAATTATAAATATTCATTTTGTTTTCCTGGAACAAAATAAAACTAGTATGTTCTAGAAACTTTTCTTCTATATTTTCCTATACAAATTCATTAAGTGCAAATAATTTATTAAAACTGTTATTTATCAATATTTTCTAGCCATGATGCATGTAAATGGTTTTCATCTTAGAGAAAACTAACACTAAACATCCAAAGAAAGACAGATTCGTTCTCTATAAATAATATCTTAAAAAATGCGTTTTTATAATGGTTATCTCACATATCAAGTTTCATACAGTTATATTCCATAGATGTTATATGACAGTTATATGCCATAGATATGCCCTTGAAGTTTGATTTGAACCCCTTGTAGTTTAACTCTTATTTTGGGAGAATTGAAATTCTGTTCATTCTATCTCTCATAACTCTTTAAATTTACACGATATTTGTTTGGGGTTTTCATATAAGTTATCAATATATCTGGCTATTACATTACGCAAATGTATTTTTTTTTTTAAACTAGCGTATGCGTAGATAAAAATTATTTAGTAAAATTACTCATATTTGGTAAGATATTTACTTTGCCTTCTAATTTAAGTATGCTGGGTCTAATGAAGTATGCCAAATTTTCTGAAAATGTCTTTTCTCTGGATCTAATACTCTACGTGTTATAATTAAAAATCTGGAGCGACTCCAGTCGACTTTCCGAACATTAAGTAATTAACGGTTCTATAAATAAATTAAAGTAAGAGAAATCGCTAAATATACGAACGAGAAAATTATAATAGAGTGTATAAGTACTTTTCTTCATATAGTATGTTGTTTAGTTTAACGCTATTACGCTTCGAATAATCTGAGCCCATAGACCATAATGATAAATTTTCGTTGGGTCCCTGTGAAAATCTATAAGTACTAGATTCACCAAAATCTATAAAGTTCGTACGATGGTTACCTATAACATGCATATACATTTTCAGATCAATCACATGAGGTATGTAGACGCTATTGTATTTTAAATAATTTGAGCTCATAAGCAATAATAATAAAGTATTTTTCTTTGTGTCCCTGTAAAAAAAACTATAAGAATTAGATTCACCAAAATCTATATCGTGTCAGCGTCTGTGACTTTTAACATGTGTAGGAATTTTCAGTTCATTCAAACAAAGAGTTTAGACGCAATCGCACTTTAAATAAATAAGGAAAGCGCAGATGAGTTCACGCACGGTCAAAATTGCTTATTTGTGATTTTACCGAGGGCAAATCATTAGCATTTCCACTAATACGGTTTGTTCTTTTGCCCTTAGTGAGTGGCAAAGATTGATTGACGGAGCGTTTGTTTGTAAACATGCCCTTTCCTTATTGACCCCATAGGGCATAATGATAAGAAATTTTTCTTTGTGTCCCTGTAAAAACCTATAAGTGGAAGATTCACCAGAATCTTTCTGCTTTATACGACGGTGACCTATAGTACGTATATAAATTTTCAAGTCAATCGGATAAGGCATTTAGACGCTAATGATTTCCCCATAGAGCATAAAGATAAAGATTTTTGTGTGAGTGTGTGTGTGTGTATGTGTGTCCCTGTAAAAAACTATAATTACTAGATTCGCCAAGAGCTATACAGTTCGAGCAACAGTAACCTTTAACATGTATATAAATTTTTAACTCATTCTGATAAGGCCTTTAGACGCTATCGCACTTCGAATCATTGCAGACCGTAGACCATAATGATAAAAAAATTTTCGTGGTGCCCCTGTAAAAATTATATGTGCTATATTCACTAAAATGTATGCACTTCGTGCAACATGTGTGTAAATTTTCAACTCAATTGAAAAAAGAAACGCTAGCACACAGTTTAAAATATTTTGGTCCATAGTAGACCGTAATCATAAAGAATTATTCTTTGCGTCCCTGTAAAGTCACTATAAACACTAGATTTACCAAAATTTACACATTTCATGTAACCGGTGACTCATAGCATGTGAATAAATTTTCATCTCAAACGAATGAGGCGTTTAGACACTATCGCACTTTACAAAATTTGGGCCCATAGACCATAATGATAAGGAGCATTTCATTTTGTCCCTGTAAAAAAACTGTGCGTGCCAGATTCACCAAAACCAATAGGTTTCGTGCCATGGGGACCTATAACATGCGTACCAAATTTCATCTCATTTGAACAAAGTGTTTAGACCTTATCGTGTTCACTCACATGCATACACACATACACGCACACATATATCATCGTAAAAGTAGTAAATATGAATTCAGGGGACATCAAAACGTGTATACACACTCGGATTTTTGATATGATTACAATACTTTCCTCCCTATAGTATTCGGAAAGTAAAAAAGTGGATTTTTTTTCCTCCAATGTTTTAAAAAAAAACGTTATATCTCCACGAATATATGTGGTAGCCTCTTAAAAATTTATACAGATAATGAGAAAATTTCACTTAATCACATGCTTACAACTAAAATACATTTCAAGCATTACTTTTTTACAGAGTGATCCAAAACATTTTGATTTTTCTTTTTAATTTTTTTATTGAAGACACAACTTTTGCTGAGACATATGAAGTATAACGTGTTCTTCACGCTCCAAAATTTCAAGATGATTCCAAAAGAACTTTTCTAGATATTCGACAAAATGTCTAAATTGGAAAGTATCCAAATACTTATTGGTATGTGTAGATAAATTTATTCAAACACATATACAAAAAAAATAAATAAATAAATAATTTAAAAAATGGCTGGTATAAACAGCGACAGCGCGTTATGAAAAATCTTATTTAAACAAAACGATTTCATGTGCCATAAGAATTAGATATAGTGCCATAAGAATTAGATTGGTTGAATAAAAGTATATACTTTCGACTCTCATAAATATATTTAACATTTCTTCCATAAAGTACGTTTTATAAGCTTTTTTAATCTGATAGGACTTTAAAGTGCCATCAATAGATAAAAGATAAAAATGGATTCCAAACTACTACAGAGTTCCATGTTTGAAACGAGACTCAAGCCCGGCACCTGGCAACTCAAAACCAAAGTTCTAAGATCAACAGATGGGCACAAGAAACAATTAAATATAACGTGAAGATTTTTTCACAAGCAACTATGATATTATTAAATATTTATACATAAATTTTGAGTTAAATGAAATTTAAATTGGCATTTATTTTCACATAGTATTAAAAGTTAATAATCTTACGAGATAGATAATCAAAAATTTCATCCCCGAATAAACTTTAAAATATCTTGATGCTTTTGACATCTAAAAATGCAATTTATCACTCCTGGATGTCAAACAAATTCTGCCTAGTCTGCTACTCATAACGTAAAATGATAAATGACACTTTTTTGAAAATATTTCAGGAAAGAATTGATTGTTACATAAGTCTTCTTACATCTATCTGTATTACACGCAAGAAAGTTCATAATTTTCCATATCTGTGCTTGGCCTATAATTCGGTGATTAAAAGTAAACTTGACATTTTCACCAATTCTTTGGCAATATCTTTTAAAACTGTCAAAGTATGTTTAAACATTTAAACTAAAGTTGCATTTTTTTCCTAACAACTATTTTACAAAAGTTACCCTCAGTAATTCTGAATTAAATTGATTTCGAAATTTTCATTATTAATATCTTACATATAATAAAGGAATGTGTCTCTATATGTGCGTCGGTCGTTTTGTGAGTAAACAGCTGATCGCAGATCTATGGAATTTTACATGTTTGTAACTTCTCCTGATGCACCTCAAAAACCGATTTTTTTTTTATTATTATTGTATGTTTTTAATTAATTAAAATATGAAAAAAACTCGTATCAGGTTTTTAATTATTAAGTTAAAAATAACTAAACTGATGCCAACATGTTTGCTGTTCATTTTTTTCAACATAAAAGTAAATATACTTATTTACACGTAAATAATAAAATTGAAAGAAAAATTAATCAATTTTCTCATGCATCTGGCAAAATTGACGCCATTATAACGTTTAGATAAATATATTTCTTTTTATATCGAAAACAATGATTCCGTTGTTATAATATTAGAGTATATGAAATTCAAATTAATATTAAAATAAGTTGATTAAAATAAAATATTTAAAATGGGAAATATATACAATCACTAAATATCAGTTGTCTCATGCGGATGAAATAGCGTTCAGAGCCTATTGTAATGCAATATCTGTCGTGAAATTGCTGTCATTTTATGGTCCAAAGGATAAAACAAATAAAATATAGGAAATAACTTGAGATTAAATAAAACATATTAGTGCTTAGTGTTGTTTATATACTATCAAGATTTAAATGCGGTGCTAATTATGTAAGTGCTACTTTGAGTTTTCCGATATTATTCGTTTAGAAAGTATCATCCGGTAAACACCCAAATTAAAGTGCTCGGGTAAGGCGTTCTTGCAGACAGTTGAGACAAAGTCCCGATATACTGCGGGCGAGGAAGACTCGAAACGTGGCTTTGAGCCATTTTAAAGGACTTTTTTTAGTTTATTGGTTTTTGAATGATATAAGAAAATAGTGACTTTATTTATTTTTTTATTTTATTTTATTTTCAATTCTATTGTATAGTGATTAGCAAAACGGGCAAAGCTTGTTAGTTAACTTATGAAAAACACATAAATATATGCGAGGGCATTTTTGTCACCATTAGAACATAACAAACTACGTAAATGGTCAATATGCATTATGGCGTGAAATAGTGGAAGTATTGACAAATGAAAATGTGTATTATCAATCAGATTCAAGCTTCATCAACGTCAGATGGTTTGACATGTTGGAATTGAAGAAGACAAGATTCAATCATTATAGAATTTCACAGACCGAACACAACAACTGATGATACCCTGGGGCAAGGTGGTGATAAATCTAGAATTAATAAAGTACATAGGCAAAAACAATTTAATATAATGAATAACTTCATTTTAAAATGTAATTTTAAATTATTCATTATACTTTCTAATTTCGACATTTTTTAGTATAAATGTTTAGTATAAATGTTAACATTAATTTGTAAATCCAATGAATAAATTACACTTCAAAGTTTAAATTATAAGATATTTAAAAAAAAAAGGGGGTGGGGGGGGGGGGAAGCCAGTTTGGAGAAAAAATGTTTAAAAAACATAACAGCTGAAATATTTCCATTACTATAAATAAGAAAAGGAAAAAAAAGAAGGTGCTCCGATGCACCAAAAACTAATTTTAATTTGTTGGCTCTAAACAATAGGGCACAATTTCATAGCATTTCGAAGTTTATATCTGCACTGAAAAACAAGAAGAAGTTGCACCAAAAGTGTTTGTATAAAAGCTCGAAAACAGGAGGTAAGTTTGCACCAAAAATAGGAATTTTAACTGCGCCATAAAATGTCACATACTTCACTTATTCTTTGGTTGTTCCAAAACCACTTATTTATGGTGCAGCCTCTTTTATAGTGAAAACGAAAATACCAAAATGTCGTAAAAATATGCACTATTTTTTATAGCCAGCAAATTAATGCCAATTTTTGGTGCAAAATGGCCCAAAGCTTTTTACAGTGTAGTCATTTGTGTTTTCTCGGAAACTCGCGTTAATACAGGCTAAAGTACCTCAGAAAGGCCTACTTGAATGGCACCCCACTAGGCCTAGATCCCTAACTCTGACATTTGGCCTTAATCCCTACATCAATACAGCACAGCTTCAGAACAGCAAATATGTACATTAAAAATGACAAATATAAATAAGAAATGTAGCTGCAAATAGCTTTATTATGAAAATGCTAGAGTTGAAATTATGATTTTGTTTCAAATTTTTTGTTTCCGAATCGTTCAAAAGAGGGTTGTTTATACACCAAAAATATAACAAATTAATCTAAGTTTAAAAATAAATAACTAAATACATAAAAACTATTTTTATTTTATTATTATTATTATTATTATTATTATTATTATTATTATTATTCATGATTTTCCAATTAAAAGATGAAAATGCAATTTCGTATTCCGTTAATCCAATTACTTCATTTCTCAATTCAGAATTTATTTCATCGTTTAATCTTAAGGAAAATTGATATACAACTGAAAGAGTTTTAAAATATTTTGATCGGAAATTAAACTGAATAATTCATTTTATTAGATTGATTAAGGATTTATTAAAAGATATCTTCTTTATTTTCAAATTTATTTTAAGTTATTTTTTTAAGAAAGCCAAAATTATTCTTCATAGATTCCTTTGTTCCATTTATTGTATGAATCTTTTTTTTTTTTTTTTGAATATTTAAAAGGTTGTGGATTTTAATTTATATTTAATTTATAACTTTTTAATTTATGCTGTTTTGATTTACAAAATAAGTCAAAAAGTAAGTTACGCTTGTTTAAAAACGCATCACAATAAAAAAGACAGTTTATTGAACAACATAATAAAAGATCATTTTTCGATATATTATCTAAATAAATTGAAACATTTATCACTCACACTCCGTGCACTAAGGTCTGCGCTTGCAATAAAATAGAAATATCTTTCGTCGTATTCTAACCAGTCCAACAGTTTAATTTCGTTACCAGTTCAAAAATGTTGACGGTAAAAGTCGTTTTTAATTTGTTCAATCAAGTGGATATCGAACGCAGCTAAATCAGGATTGTGTGGTGGGTTGGATACAACTTCCCGCTCTTATTTTTTAATTGCCCGCAACACTTCGAAATTGCAAGTCACGCGATGTTGTATACTTTCCATAAACAGCGACGATTCCACGATGAATGTTTGTGCAGTTGAAGCGTTTAGCTCATAAAAATTACAACTTGTATAAAAAATAATAAGTTATAATGTCCAAAGTGCATAAATCCAATTCAGGATGTATTTTTAATTTCCTTATGTAATTTTATTATTATTATTATTTTGTATATTTAACTACTCTTCGGCAATTTTATATTAGTACCGATTATATATATATATAATCGGTACATACGGTACCGATCGGTACATTACGGTACATACGGTACATCGGTACATTACATAACGTTTTACCGTTTATATGTATATCTCAAGATTTAGCTAGATTTTTGGCTAATCTATCATATTATATAATTATATTTATAGACATATACTCACAATTTATACAAATATGTCAGTTAAATGGAAGACAAAAATTCAAATAATACAAACAAAATCAATACATTTCAGATGATAAATTACATCGAAAATAACTAACGAAGTGAATAATATTTGAAAAATAAATCATAACAAACTAAATATTATTTTTCAATATTTATTTACTTATTTAGGTATTTTCTATGTAGTTTGTAATCTGGAACGTATTGATTTTGTTAAAATGTATATAATTTGGATTAGTTCGTTTTTATTCAGCTGATATAATTTGTATATAGATATTCAAAACTGATATGCTACATATGTGCATATGATCTACTTTATCGTACCATACGATCTTATTGCATTTTGTTAATTTTTATATTTAGATTAAAAACACTTTAAAACACTTAAAATTAAACTTTATTAAAAAGATTTTAAAACATTATCCGAAGATTTTTCGCTTTGAAATGCCAAATCATCATCAGGGATTTTTATTAATAAATTAGTATTAATAAATTAATAAATAGGAATTAATAAAAATCCCTGATGGTGCTTTGGTTTTTCAAAGCGAAAAGCTTCCGATAATGTTTTAAAATCTTTTAAATAAAGCTTAATTTTACGTGTTTTAAAGTGTTTTTAATCCAAATAAGAAATGACACGTATTTTAACTTAACTTCTTTTTAGAGATAATTTATAATTTTTATATTCATATCATGTATACACTGCATGGACAACTGTTTTTTTGACGCTTTTGAATTTTGAAGTTTTATTGATTATCTAAATTCCTAATGAATTGGAAATTCAGAGATGTAACGAGTATGTTATGCCACATCTACATGAAAAAAAAACTTTGTCCCGAAGGCAAAAAAAAAAAAAAAATAATAATAACCAGATCAGTAACAAATTGTAGAAAAAATATTTGGAATCACTCTGTAAAAATTAATGTTTGGATTGCATTTTAGCTGTAGCATGAGAAATGGGGCGTTCTTTAATTATCTGTATTTATTTGTATTTGAGCAGCACATGCATTATTGGACATGTATAAAGCTTTAATTAAATGAAAAGGAAAGAAAAGAAAAGAAATCATTTTATTATTTTTTTAATACCGTACAAGGTATTCAAATCAATGCAATGTCATTTTTAGAAAGCTTGAAATACTGCATCACAGACACAATATACTGCAATCAAGACATACAAATATTAAATATTTGATGAAATATAAATGTCTTTACCAAATATTTTTTAACTGCGCATGTGCAATTATTAACAAATTTCTCCTGCCAAATGCAAATTGAGCTATTTATATATATATATGTCAATGGGCTGAGGTCAGCCCACTCTCCTATGTCTGTCACTCTAACTCTCACACCACTAGGATTTGTATCTGCGGGCTGGCAGCTCCATTGCAGTACAAGATTTGTCTGCTAAGAGTGGCAACAGTCAACAAGTTGAGGAAAACCAGTCGAAAAGATCGGTAGAGTGAATTGAGCAAGGGAGGAGCGGAGGCGAATTCTGTTTTACAGCTGAATGCTGCCTGAGTTTATTTATATTCTGACCTATTTAAAATAATGATCATGTGATTTAGAGCCTCTCTGTAGTTAACCCCCCCCCCCTCTTATTCAATAAAATAATATTTAATCTACTTAGCCTCCTTCTTCCTTTTCCATATATATATATATATATATATATATATATATATATATATATATATATATATATATATATATATACAGGGTGGTTATAATTAAACTTCCCCTATAAACAGCATCCTACAGCGCAAACGGGTGAACGGAATGCAGCGAAATATGGTATATAGGCTATACACGAGTTTCGCTCACAGAATTTCGAAAAAAAATTAGTTCCAAAATGTCCATCAGAGGGTGCCTTTTCCGAAAAACATTAAATTTAACACAATAAACGACCAAAACGGAATACAGAAACAATATTAACAATCCAGAACAAGAATTATGAGTAATAAAATATAAAACCGGGAAAATCTGTCAGTTCTAGGTAAAAAATGCTGAGATTTGCATGCTTGCGAAGAAGAGGAAGCTTTATGCAAAACAAGTTAGGGTATAAAATGTTTGCAGACGTTTTCATGTTTTATGTCGACGTTTCCGGCTGTAATGATGACGGTATCTTTAAACGAATGTGCGTTATTGGTGAAGCTGCTTTACGAAAACAAGGGGAATACTTCTGCTGCAGTTCGTGAATTCCGCCGTATAAAGAACTTACGGCTTAGACCAATGTCTACTAAAGGTATCCGGGCTATGATTAAAAGATTTGAAGGGACTGGGACATTAGGAGTTCAATCTGGAAGAGGCCGTAAACCTGTCACACCGGTACTTGTTGATGCCGTCAAGACAGCTGTTGACGCCCAGTCATAGACATCAGAGTTTAGGGGCAGTAGCGCATCGTGCAGTTTCTCGACAGACAGGCTATTCTTACAGCACCGTCCGAAAAGTGTTCAGAAACATAATTCACTACTTCCTATACAAAATCCACCATACCCAAGAGCTGCTTGATAGGGACAAGTCACAACGGCTCTCATTCGCAGTACGTTTTCTGAACAGAATGACTGTTGATCTGTCATGGCGATGGAATATTCTGTGGAGCGACGAGGCTCATTTCTACCTCAATGGGACAGTCAACACACAGAATTGCCGCATTTGGGCTAAGGAAAATCCGCGGATGCACAGTGAAATTCCCCTAAATTCTCCAAAGGTGCAGTCTGGTGTGGATTCATGGCGGTATTCATCCTTGGACCATTCTTCTTTGTAGAAATAACTCCACGTGGCCCTGTCACATGTTCCGTTATGGGCCGTCGGCACCATGACATGCTGCAGACGTTTGTTGTGCCGCAACTACACCAGAGGCGGGTCCTTATATCGACCATTTTCATGCAGGATGGTACGTCCGTGAAGGCGCTATTGCTCCAACACTTCACAGACGAACATATTATTAGTCGCTTCTTTCGTAATCCACGGCCACCACGTTCGCTATATCTAAATCCGTGCTGGATCTAAATCCGATTTCTGGTTATGGGGCCACTTAAAAAGTGTGGTGTATCGTGGAGGAGTTGTGACGTTAAATGACTTAAAGAACTTCATAACGCTTCGTGTGCAAAGCATCGCAACAGATCAGTTACGATCTGCCGTTGAACACACTGTCCATCGACTTGAAATTTTGCAGGTGAATGAGGGTGGTCACACGGAGCACCTTTCCCTACATCGTCCTGGACACGATTAATAACTGCTCCTCTTGTGCAATTTCGTACTAATGTGTTCTTGTTTCTGCAAACTGAACTATTTTGTTTTTCTCTAACAGCGTATTGTTATTTTTTCCTTGTTTTTACTTAATGTGGTTCGATGACAAAGTGTTCATAAACTAGTCAGTAAATGTTAATATTGTTTCTGTATTCCGTTTTGGTCGCTTATGTTAAATTTAATGTTTTTCAGGAAAAGGCGCCCTCTGGTGGACATTTTGGAACTTTTTTCGAAATTCTGTGAGCGCATCTCGTGTATAGTCTATATAGCAAATTTCGTTGCATTCCGTTCACCCATTTGCGCTGTAGGATGCTGTTTGTAGGGGAAGTTTAATTATAACCACCCTGTATGTATATTATATATATATATATATATATATATATATATATATGAAAGGATAAAATAAGCAAGATTCTAAATTAATATTTAAATTAATATTAAATGATATCTTAATAGAATTAGCTCAGAATAAATCTTAATTTTAAGAACAACTTTGTGAGAGTTCTATTTTAGCGCCCCTGTAAAGTTAGTTTTTCAGCAAAACACATCGTAGCGCGGGAATCGCGATTAGAAGAAGTTTCATAATCAAAATTATGCAATAGTTGAAATTAGCGGCAATGCATTGCGAAATACGAAATCCTGGATATCCGGGTCAGCCAATGAAAGGATGTGGGTTGGATTTTGGCTGACCTAGTTATCCAATAAGAATAGTTTCGGTTCCCGCCGAAATATCCATATAAAAACGGGAGCACACGAAAATCAGGGTCTTTTTCCATGAAAGCTTTTGATTAAATAGTCGACGACAATAATAAGTTTAAGTTAACGGTCCCAGGAGGGGAATTGGTTCGCGGTTCCGCGATTAACAGAACGATATCGGCCCGACTCGGCTACGGATCTGTACAGCGTGCTCAAAATGAAGTGACTTAATAAAGTGTAATATGACTGTCTTCAAATAAACGACTGCATCATCAATTGTGGAGTATTTCTTTGAGTGAACTTTCTTAATATGGAGTGACTGGAATACATCAGCCCTACAAGAAAGGGCTTACGTTACATATATATATATATATGCGTGTTAAATTAAAATAGACAGCCACATAAGAAAATAATTAAATTGCTGTCATTGGCTTAAATAGGTTCTTTAATGAATTAAGGGTTTAGAACCATAACGCAAATGTAAGCCCTCTTCTTAAAACTTACATCTTGAAACCCAACTTCAGACTAACTACTAACTCGAAAATTCTCTTTTTCCTTCCAAGCGGAAGCGGTCAAGCGATCGAAACTGTCCCGGTTAGCTTTGAGAAAATCATACGTCCACGGGCGGCGGAAATAGAAGGTTCTAGATTAAAATTACGTTAGAATTGCGCAGTATAATAAATAACAGTCTGTTTAATTGGAAAATAAAATAAAATAAGTTTAAGAATTGAGAACAAGTTAATGAATTTGGAGTTAGTGAAATATTTAGAAAATAAATTAATAAAGAATTAATCAGGTCGCTATCAGTGAATTAGTGAGAGGTAGAATCACTTAAGTTTGAGAAATGAAGCTTTAATTTTAAGGAGAGGGGCGTGGAATTATATTTCATATATATATATATATATATATATAAACAGGAAATTATCGGGAAAATTCAAAGAGTTATTATTCATAAAATGAATTAAATTTCATATCCTCTCGAAAATGTAATAAGTAAATAAATAAAATAATATATATATATATATATATATATGTTCTGGTGCTTTCTTTTATCTTATAATTTCCTTCTAAATTAGTAAATTAAACTCTGCCTGGATTTTTATCTCTATTAATAATAAATCTCCCTTCAAATAAAGTTTATTCAACTAATAAATATTAAGATTCTATAGATTACAACTTTTTTTTGTATATAAAAAGAAATAGACAAAAAAAAAACTCGTGTCTACATTTAATTCTAACTTATTATTTTTAAAAGTAATTTATTATATATATAGTTTCTGATGTAATGCCAAAAGATTAAAAATCCAGGGTTTTTCCTGGTTTTCTCATAAACTGCCAATGGCAACTTCTATAAAAATCAAATTTTTGGTATCCTGGCAGGGTTGTTTACTAAACATTTACAAGAAGGCACCAGAAATTTTCTTTAATAAAAAATAAAAATAAATAAAAATAAAAAAAAACCTGCGTTGTGTAACTGCAAATTTATACCCAGGTAAAGACAACAGTGATAGCAGTGTCTAATTGTTACTTATCTTGAAGAAAACTGAACATGTATGCAAAATTCAATTCTTCAATATATTCAGGTAGTACTACACATCTCTTTTGTATATATATGTCTATTATTATTACTAATATTTATATCTCTCCTTTTTCTTTGTTATAGACCTCAATGTTTCTAATCATCATCCAAGTATTTAAATTACCAACAGGAATAGTCAGTTCTTAAATCAAATAAAAACAAAAAAAAAAGGAAAAATTAATTTTTATTTCTGCAACAAATCTGGACCTGAAAAGAAAGCTGTTATTCTAGCCCTCCTCTGGAATTGCTAACAAAACAAAAATTCCTATATTCTTTTATCATCATCCATTCAAAAATTTTCTTTATACATTTTTTTTTTCTTTAATCTAACTATTAGCAGTCAACATACAATTCCAAATAGAGGACTAAACTAACTCACTGACTCAATCCTGTTCAATGTTAGATTCAAAAAAACACATGGGTTTTTACTTGCTAACTCTTTTATCTATTCTTATAAGAAAATCATTACAAGCTACCTATAATATATATAAAAACTATTTTCCTAAGCATTCCTATCAATAAAAACTCAATCTATGAATATATATATATCTCCCTATCCTTTTAAAGACCTCTACATCTAAATGATATAAAACACTGCCATCATTGCTGATATAAATAAATATGCTTCAAAAATCTTTCCATATGTATATTCTTTAATGTGTAGATGGATCTCTTCAAATAAATAATAAGTATAAACTCTTTGTAAAAACATACAATATAATTGTTCTACCCCAAGAATTCTTTAATTAATTATAGGATCTCTTCATATTCATAAATAAAAAAAAATATAATTATATCTATAAAATTTATTACTCATTTTCTAAGAAATAAACCCTTATTTAATGACAAATAAAACCACCAAGTTATTGGTTAATAAGTATGGATTTTTATTACACATTTTCATGACATTATTTTCTTTTTTTTTTCTTAAATTGAAATAAAGTTTTATTAATACTAATTTTAGTAAAATACTGGAGATTTATACAACTTTTATTAATCGCTGACCTTTAAAACAATAATAAATAACACTGATTTACTTTGGAAGTTCCTGAGTATCAGTCTAATAATTTTTAAGTTAAAAAAAAACAAACAATAAATAACTCAAAAAAGGTTTTAACACTTACAACAATGAAGACTTTTCTAGTTGAGGTTCCTGTCCATAGAAGACTACTGTTCTGGATGTCAGATACTGGGGCTTTCCGGACCTTAAGCAGGGGCTTGAATTCGGACTCGATAGAAGATACCGGGGCTTTCCGAAGCCGGGGCTTTAAGATTTTTTTCTTTCTTTAATAGGGCTTGGGTAAGGACATGTAGCATTTCTTTTTTTAGCTTTCATGGGACGTGGGACTCTGGCCTTCCAGGGCGATTTTTCTCCTCGGCATTAGTCTGCTACGGCGGGGCTAAGTCTCGCTGCTCGTTCTGTAGTGGACCCCTCTCGGCGATTCTCGATGGCAGGTTACTCTGATAGGTCCGAGAGAAACGGGCAATATTTTCTCACAAAATGATGGACGTCTTTTCTCGTCTTTGCTTTTCTTGCCTATTATGGAGCTTTTATTTTGTGCAGCCCTACCTCCCACCTCCCCAGAGGTCTTCGTCAGTAGGGTGGTCTGCACGAAGTAAACGAAGGCCAAATCTAATATTTGGAACCTCAAGCATACGTTGATAGCGGTCCATACCCGAGTCGTTGGAAAATCAATGGGAGCCATGCGCCGAAATCCTCGACATCTTCCCGTGGTGCGGTTCAGCCCGATGCGGTAGACCGGAACTCACAAATACGTCCGTCCTAGATGAACATTCATAGGCTTCTGTCGCCTCTCTGGGGAGCCCGAGAGCTCCCTTTTCTTTTAAGCAACGCATGTACTACATGTCTATCCTCGATAGCGGCTTAACGTCGAATGCCCCATTTTTTCCCCCAAAAAGAGCAGATCAACCCAGAAACGTTGCCAACAGGCATTTTCAAAATTATTCACTGCCCAATGAAAATTCACTTAATAAAAAAAAACTCCACCTCGCCGTGATTCCCCAAAGAGAGGATAGGCTACCGCGCTTTTAAGGAGGGGCAAGTCTCACCCCTATGCAATGAAGTAAAAATAAAAAAAAGTTCCCGCCGGACGCCCTGTTTGTGACAGAAAAAACATCTGGGAATTCTCCGTCAACCCCACAAAATTCCAGTTTTAACTTTTTTGACCTCGACACGGCTTAAGTCAAATCCTTGTGTCACAAAACCGCGAATTTATGTAACCACAGATACCATAAAGTCTAAAGTTACATCACTCCCTTCTGAACCCTGCCATTTCACGAGCAATTATAGCATTTTTCAGCATCCCCAAACACGCATACTCCATGCGAAAGAAACGGAAGAGAGAATGACCTCCCACGAAATATTCCAACTGCTTGATTTTCCCCGAAAACTAGAAATCTCTGCGAGTCTTCTTTCGACAACACCTGCTTGATGATAAAGATTTTCTTTCTCTACTGAAGAGAAAGAAAAAAAATAGTAAAGGCAGTCGAAAAAAATATCTTGCTCTGAATGTCAAATCCAAAGAAAATTTCTTAAGTGCAATTACATAAAAAAACTTAAAGAAATATAAAAGTTTTGAATAAAAATTAAACAGTTCCTGTAAAAATTTAAAAATATAGAAAAATATAGTTTTTCTTTTGTAGAATTTAAAAATATAGTTTTAGTGAAAAGAGTCTTTATAAAAAAAAATCGATATGTAAAATATAAAAGTCTTGAATAAATATTAAACAGTTCTTGGAAATAATAAAAAAAAATTAAATAAAATTTTAAACAGTTCTTTGAAAATTTAAAAAATATATAGTTTCTGTAGAATTGAAAAGTTTAAAAGTAAATTAAATTTAAAAGTTTAGATTTTGTAAATTAAATTTAAAAGTATAGATTTTGTAAAATTTCACCTTAACATATATATATATATAAGGTATTTATATATATATATAAGGTATATATATATATATATAAGGTATATATATATATATATAAATTTAAAAGTATAGATTTTGTAAAATTTCACCTTAACATATATATATATATATATAAGGTATTTATATAGATATATAAGGTTTATATATATATATATATATATATATATATATAAGGTATCATCCATATTTTTTCCCAATGAACGTAACTGTATAATGATTAATTGAATTAAAATAAAATTTTCGGTAAAACTTTCGTTAGTTTTGTCTTGTTTTTTTTCCCTCGTGAGGACGTAAATTCAAATTAATACTATCGACATTAACCTTTTAAATTTTCACGATGTTTGCTTCAGGGTTTTATATGAATAGCTTAAATTTGACTAATAAAAATTATGCAAACGAAACTTTTTTAACACCTGCGCATGCGCAAATAAAAATTATTTCATAAAAATGCACATATCTCATTATATGTTTAATATGTTTATATTCTGTTTGCAGAATGTTTTTAAATGTAGCTTGTCAAGTTTTCTGAAAATTCCGTTGCACTGGATTGAATGCCTTGTATGTTATAATCAAAACACGGGCAATTAACGAGCAATTTTTTTTTTATTTTTTTTTTATTTTCAAGGAGATTTTTATATTGCTATAAACATACTTACCATTTTAATACAAATCAATACAGATTATTAAAAAAAACTTCATAATCACATAGAGCTACAACGTATTTTCAAGCATTATTTTTACAAGGGGATCCCAAACGTTAATTTTAATTTAATATGTTTCTGGTCCCTTTTTTTTTTTTTTTTTTTTTGGCCGTTGGAACAAAACCTTTGCTCAAATATATGTCTTATAGCATTCCCTTTGCATCTCAAAATTTCCAAGAGAGAGTATTTCTTTAGATATTTTACAAAATGTCAAAATTCGAAAATGTCTAATTACTTTTGTCCAAACACTGTATATAGGTATTATTACATGTATTTCAACATTTAGGTAGATTTCCACTATTATATCAGTTTTGATATATTACATTACTTAATAACAGTACCCCTTGTACAAATATCGAATTTATTCGAAAAATAGAAGAATTAGTTCAAACTTTCCCTACCTTTTTATCAATGAAAATAATGAACACAGATATCTGATAAATTATATGTTTAAAAAATATCACAGTTGAATTAAATTATCTTTTGAAAACTTTAATACTTTAATCCAGATCATTTTGTTCTTGGTTGACATACTGAAATCATTCAATTAACTTTAAATTAGAAACATTTGATTAAATCTTACAGGCGAAGAATTTCACTGGATCGAATTCATCTAGGCCGGCCATTCCGGAAATCAGTTCTCAATCGAGCAGAAATTAATTTAATTTGAAAATAAAGAACTTTCATTGTAACTTTCCCTAAGTTTTAATTCTTCTTTTAACAAATTAATCCGTTATCTCTAATTAATTTTTAATTTCATTATCATATATATAGCATTGTAACTTATTTTTAAAAATATACATTCGAATAAAGAATGTTTTCTAAATTAAAAAGATTAAAAAAAAAAGAAAGAAAGAAAGAAAGAAAATCGCTTAAATTTTTTACAGTTTAGATATTATGCATAAATGTCAAAACATGTATTAAATGGATAAAAATGTTTTAATTTATATAATTGTAATTATTTTGCTTCATCAATATTTTTATCGATAATGTTTAAAAATACTTCATTTATACTCCGTAAAAGAATTAACAATAAAAGATAAAACATGCTTGAAATATTTATTAAAAAAAAAAAAAATCAAGTCTCTTACCTCCAGTCGAAATTTAAAAACATTGCTAAAATTTATAGCATCTGTGTTTTTAAAATATTTCATTTTTCAACCACAATGGCAATTCTGCCATACCATTTTTAATTTTTCCTACCCATGTATGGTAGAGAGAGTATTATTTTTGGGTTTAGTATTATTTGGGAAAGTATTATTTTATTTTTCCAAATTTATATTTTGATATATTTACATGTTTTGAGGTCCCCTGAATCGAGAAATAAGATATACAGCGAATTGTCTCTATAAGTGTGTTTATCTGTGTGTCTGTTATCACCATAACTCAATAACAAACATTTTTAGGAAGTCCAAACTCAGTGTTTCAATCTTGTACCATATATGGATGCTAATTTAAAACTTTTTATCAAAATCAAGCAAATAGTTCACGTACAGATATACATCCGAAAGGATTCAAACACATTACGTCTAATAGCAAAAATTTCTTGTAGGTTTAAAATATTCTAATCTTTAAGTAAATCTTTAGACTACACTAAACAAAATGAAATGAATAAAAAAAAATTATATTTATAAAAACATGTTTCTTAAAGAATACATTGTGAAAACCTTTTAGCATTTCTTTACAGTATCAGAAAAAAATATTACGATATATTAAGGCTATACTAGGAAATTGCTAGGGTGCATTTCCAGTTGTGTTATGTGTTTTCCTTATTGTTCTAAATTTAAGCACACAAAGTGGTGTGTATATAATTTGTGTGGAGAGAGGTATGGAAAGAGCCTTGACTAATTAACTATTAAATTAATAAAAAGATGTTTATAAAAAATAACAATGTACAATAAAAAATATTTAGACTAATGTATGACCACTTAGGTCTAAATAAAACATATTAGTCTATCTAGGACTCATTTCAAATCAGTATGAACAAAAATCAAGCCACATAGGCGTAATTTTGCTGCTACCGCTATCAAAGCGAAATCACAACTCATCCTCCGCAAAACATATCTTCTTTTTCACATAGAAAATAAAGAATAATAAAATACAGGTAAGAGAAGGTTATGTAACAACCAGTGTCAGATTTAGGATTAGGTCCATGAGGCCCAGGCCTACGGGTGCTAATGTTTTAGGGGGCGCTAAAATTTTGAAAGTATTTAAATTTGAACGGTATCGGCGTTTAAAATTTGAAATCAGTAAAAATAGAAAAGGAACTCCGATTTAAACAGTGACTAAAACTGGAGATCGATGGGATTTTCTTTGAGATTGAGACCCTTTGACACGTTACGAATTTTTTCGTACCGGTATCAAACACACTAACACACACACAGATCCTGATTACCCAATAGGCACGAGAAGCATGTGCTTCCCCTGGAAAATTTTGAAAAGGCTCCAAATTGTATGCTTGCGGTCTAAAAGCATTGTCTGATTATAAAACGTCACAGTCCTACCTGACTGCACAACTATCATTTCAAGAGTATATAGGATATATGCTAATAAAGCTTTTACACATTCATTTATAATGGAATAATTTTATATGTTGTGGTGAATGTATAGGCTTTCACCAGTTTATATCTTGGTACAAAAATCAAGTGAATTTGCTTCTCTATATTTTAATCGAATTTACTTGCCCTCAATTCCAGGTAACTACAAAATTTATTGAAAAATTTATAAATTTTTCAAGATGTTTGTATGAGTCTTTAGATCAAGAAGTCAGTGGGGGACCCCAAATGGATTTGTGCTTCCCCTTAATTGTAAGGTTAATCGGGCCCTGCACACACAAAATACTATATGTATGCTGTGTAACAACATATTTGTACTGTTGATAACTCTGACAGTATGAAACTATGGGGTAGTGTTACTTTCTTACAGAATAAACACAGCTGATTTTAAATAAAAATTTAAATTCAACCCAGTAAATAACACTTTCCTAGAAAAAAAACGAAATAAATACATAATTTATTTTAATCATTGCACTGGACTAATTTATCTTGTAACTATAAGTTGATTGTTATATGCAATGATGCATGGTGGTTGGTGTGTAGAAGAATAATATAATTTTCTTTAGTTATGTTATATTTCTTATTATTATAAAATGTGTACATCATGTTTCAAAATATAGTATGTATATGTATGTGTGCGTGAGGGGAGATAGCCATAACGAAATGGGCCCAAGGTGCAATAAAGCTTAAATCCGCCTCAGGTGAGAACCACACCAAACTCCCTAATTGCTTTTTATTTTCCGAATACTGTAGTGAGGAAAGTATTGTAATCATGTCACTAATCCGAGTTCGAAATTTTGGTATTTCTACACGTTTTGAGATCCCCTCAATTCATATTTACTATGTCTACGATGATGTATGTGTGTATGTATGCATGTGTGTGTGTATGTGCGTATATATGTATGTATGTGAGTGAACACGATAGCATCTAAACGCTTTGTTCGAATGAGCTGAAATTTGGTGCGCATGTTTTAGGTCCTCATAGCAGGAACATTGATTTTGTAGAATCTAGCTCTTATAGTTTTTTTACATGGACACAAAGAAAAAATCTTTATCATTATGGTCTATGGGCCCAAATTTTGTAAAGTGCGATAGTGTCTAAACGCCTTATTCGTTTGAGAAGAAAATTTATACACATGCTGTAGGTAATTGTTTCGCGAAGTGCATAAATTTTAATGTGTCTAGCATGTATAGTTTTTATTGGAACACAACGAAAAATTCTTTATCATTATGGCCTACGGGATGAAATTATTCGAAGTGCGATAGCGTCTAAGTGCCTAATCAGAATGAGCTGAAAATTTATATACGTGTTAAAGGTCACCGTTGCTCGAACTGTATAGCTCTTGGAGAATCTAGTATTTATAATTTTTTTTACAATGACACAACAAAAAATTTTTTATCTCTATGGCCTATGGGCTGTAATCATTAGCGTCTAAACGCTTTATCAGATTGAGTAGAAAATTTATAAACGTACTCTAAGTCATCGTCGCCTGAAGCATAAAGATTCTGGTGAATTTAGCACTTATAGGTTTTCACGGGGATACAAAGAAAAATTTTTTGTCATTATGCCTTATGGGCTCAAATTATTTAAAGAGCAAATACGTCTAAACTCCTTATTTGAATGAACTGGAAATTCACACACATGTTACAGGTCACAGTCGCAGACACCATATAGATTTTGGCGAATCTAATTCTTATAGTTTTTTTACAGGGGCACAAAGAAAAATACTTTAACATTGTGATTTATGGGCTCACATTATTTATAATGCAATAGCGTCTAAATGCCTCATCTGATTGATCTGAAAATCTGTATGCATGTTATAGGTAACCATCGAACGAACTTTATAGATTTTTGTGAGTCTAGCACTTATAGATTTTTACAGTGACTCAACGAAAATTTATCGTTATGATCTATGGTCTCAAATTATTTGAAGCGCAATAGCATTACACTAAACAACACACTATATGAAGAAAAGTACTCACACCCCATTATAATTTTCTCTTTCGCGTATTTAACGATTTCTCTTACTTTAATTTATTTATTTTTGAACGAACTGGAAATTCATATACATGTTACAGGTCACAGTCGCAAACACCGTATAGATTTTGGTGAATCTAATTCTTATAGTTTTTTTGCAGGGACACAAAGAAAAATGCTTTATCATTGGGATTTATGAGCTCACATTATTTACATTAGAACCGTTAATTACTTAATGTTCGGAAAGTCGAGTGTAGTCACTCCAGATTTTTTTTAGTTTATGTTAAATAATATTTACTAATACATTTATTATTTTAAATGCATCAAATTTAAAATTATAGTTTTTCTCCCAGCAATGCTTAGCAATGGCCGATTTATTGGTTTCCTTGTTTACGGGCTAACTGATATGTTTTTTTAGACAGAATTTAAGACTGCGTTTAGCTTGACCAATGTATTGTAATATGTTAAACCACATTGGTAGGAACTATTATAAATGTCCCAAGAGTTACACATGTCTAGGTCAATGTGGTGTAGCATACATTGGCCAAATTAAACGCAGTCTTAAATTCCGTCGAAAAGAACATATAGCACTATATATACCAAGAAACTATAGATCAAATTTCGAGTAATTCGTAATTATTTGTATTAAATTTACAGTTAATCGTATGATTACAAATGTATCAAAAATCTTATGCAGTCCTATAATAAATTTCTAATTCTATGCCTTCCATTTTCAACGGAAAATATGCTTTTAAGCATGCAACGTAAGCTAATTTCATTATATTAAATGCTGTGCAACAGTGTTAAAGTACAATTTAATAAAATATCACCTATAAACCGTAATGTAATGTACCGCTATACAAGATATACAAACATTATATAAATTAAAAACTATGCAGCTAATTCATGTAACTCATAAATATTGGTATCAAATTTTCAGTAAATCAGATAATTTCACAAAGCATTGGAATTATTTTATAAACTAATTACTAATTCTATGTCTATCATTATTTAAAGCATTTTTAAAAAACATGTTAATTTTATTATTTAAATTTAGTATAACCATGTAAAAATTAACTTAAAAGAAATATTCTCTGCGTCTACAAACTTTAATATTAACGAGATTCTTTTTGTGTGCCCTGCACACGAGTCACAAGCATAATATTCCAATGACTATATAGAGCTAATTCTAAATTACTCATAATTATTTGTACCAAATTTGCAGTCAGTATAATGATTGCTAGTGTATCGGAATTCTTTTGTGTAGCCTTGCAGAACAATTATTAAGTCTATGTACACCATTTTCTACTAAAACTATGCTTTTAAGCATCTTAATAATGTATGTCAAATTTATTATATTTATTGCAGTTTATGCATGTTACAATGAACTTAAAAGAAATTCCGTTCATACACTGTAATCATACGAAACGCGTTAGTGTATCCCTGTACATGAGTCATGAACACGATATAAGCAAAAATTAATAAGCTAATTTAATGCAGCTCCTGCTTATTTGTAGTAATTGTTAAATAAATCCGATTATTTTTACGACAGTTATCGCAGTACGCACATACATACAGACAAACAAAACTTTTTTTTTTTTTTTTTTTTTTGGGGGGGGGGGGGGAGTTTTTATGTGGACGCCTCCACAATAATTTTCATGAAAAAAAGAATAATAATGTGACACGAAATTAATCGAATACTTTACTGATAGGATTCTTAAAATCTACAAAATTTTAAAACACATATTTCCAGAAAATCTTTGATTTTCGAAAAATTACATTATCCCAATTTCCGAAACATTTTATTCCATCCATATCTAACAGTCTTCTTCCATTCCGCCTGAGGTAAGTATAGGTATCCAGATGAAATAAAATAAACCTGAGTTTCCGAAATAATCGATTATTAGCCTTCTATTGATAATATGATAACCCATCCATTCTTACGTTGGCATTCAGAGCAATCGATAATTTTGATGGTAAAAAGCATATGGACATGAGAGAAGGAGGGAAAGAGAGAAGTTTGTAACTGCCATAGTGTAAACGAATTAATTCAGATATTTAAAGAAAAAAATTGTCCTTTGTACCAGAAAATATTTATCGATGCTAGAAGAATATGAGAAATTTTATTTTATAGTTACATAATGTTTCTTATTATTTCTTTTATTATTATTATTATTACTATTATCATTATTATTCAGAAGCTTAATGGTAATTAAGGAAATTTTAATAAAAAAATTATGTCTTATTTCATAGAATATAAAGTTTTTTAGTGAAGACATATATAGTTTTCGAATTGCAGTAAAATTCACAAAAATTTGGTGTTGAGAAAAAATGAATAAAACTCTAATGCATATTGATTTCATTAAAAAAAGAAAAAAAAAGCTTTTTTTTTATTTACGGTTGCCATGTTCGCAACTTCTCACTATTATTAAATCACCCTGTACAGGACAACATTTTAGATTAAGAAAAAGACAAAAAGACACGATTAACAATGAAAACACTTTTATTCTTATTGAGTCGTTTGCAAGATATCCAATCCATGTAAATAACCACTTAAATATCAGGAGACTAGGAGAAATGATGTGTTTGTTTACTTTAGCCGATAATGAATGGAAGAGGAAAGAGAAAAAATGAAAACACCTTCCTACAGCACTTTGAGTCTTGATTAGAGAAGTTATCAGTTTTGATTGTGCATTGAGTAATCCCCACCCCACCCCCTGCAATCAAACCAAACACACACACATGTACATATTACGACTGGGCGATACATCGATACATCGCGAAACATCGATTTAAAACCATGCAATTTGAAACCGATAACGAAATCTTTCTGTTGGCGATATATCGCAAGCGCCACGATTATCAGGAACTCAGCTGCGAACGTACTGCGAGCGACCATATCAGTTTCCGTGAGCCCAACGTTTCACTCCGTGAAAGCCGGTAATCGCTGATACGAAGGAGAGTGGATGATACACGTATAACGCATGCGTGATGCTAGACATTGATTTAATCTGAAATCGCTACTCACAGCTACGATCTGAATATTCGTTATCGCCTTTTCTGATCATGATCTTGCTTTATCGGGAATCGATTAACAGCTAAGCAATAACGCATGCGTGATATGAGACTCTGATATGACTGAGACACTGCGTGATCGTCATCCCATATCTTTATTCTCTGCTACGATATGAATATTCATTGTCGCCATTACGATATTGATACAAAACTATTATTGCCTATAAATACAATTAATATTAGTTGATGTCATTAATTTTATTAAGAAACAACTGAATAATTTCGTCATTTATTTGCGTCCATATTTGTTTAAAAAAAAGCTTTAATATATATATATATATATTTTTTTTTTTTTTTTTTTTTTTTTAAGATTTTAACTGTTTTGATTTAAATAAATTTTTAAAAGCTATGTCATCAAATTATACTGAATTTGGTTTTAATATTTTAACAATTATTTCATTTCTTTCAAATATTTTATTATATCTGATCAATATAGCGAAAATTTGGTGTTATTTATATTTATATTTTTATTTTAATAAACAAACCAAAGCAAATTCTTTACTCAGGATACTGATTGTTTTCCACTGTGAATCTAATTTCAGAGACAGGAGGAAGGAAGCGCCTTTATTTTAGAAATCTTAATATTCTATAGTATAATCTATAGATATAAAAGAGTAAATTCACAGATTCACTGATCACTGACTCAACATAGCCGTGGCTATTCTATGGGAGATAAAGATAAAAAAATTGTGAGCAAGTTGGTTTTAGGACCCTGACGGGATACAAGACGGGATTTTGTGAAATACCTCCCCTCCCCCGTTTCCCCCGGGGCGGGGCAGAAGGCAAATCACCTTTATAAGCATAACTCGGCTCCAAATAGCTTCACGGTGAATAAATTGCAGAGGGAGGTTACCGAAAGAGAATGATATAATAATATACACACGCACACACAAGGAAAAGCCCATACGCATACACAAACGGGCCTTGATTAACTTCATGATAGGCCCCGAGGAACACATATTTTCGTGGGCCCGTCTCCCTCTTGCTCTGTGCACCAATCAGCACATATATAGATATACCTGTTTATAGGACTAATATGGCAGAAATTGCATTATGACACCATTTTTTTTCATTTTTAGTCATAAAAGGCAAAATGGTATTTTCAAAGCCAGTTTTATGGCCTTCGGCTACTCAGGTCACATGCCCCGAATGCCTTGTTAATCGGCTCTTGCACGCAAATTTTTCTTCTATATTTTTCTATACAAATTCACTCAAAATAAATAACTTTATTAAAATTTAAAAAAAAAAAAAAAAAAAAAAACTTTTATTTAAAGTATCACAGATCAATAGTTCAATTATTCGTTTTAAAGATATTGACGAAGTTTTTTAAAAGGTGCCCATATCGAAAATTTGCCCTCTCGGAGGGGACTTATCCCCAGGAGAAAAGCGTCGCTCCTGTATGTCCAATTTCTTTTTTTTTTCTACTTGATTATTACTATTATAAACAAATCTTTTTAATTTCATAATGATTCGTTAAAAATAATTTTCATTGTGTACGTTTATAAGAAATTTCGGTCTATACCACCAAGATAAGAACTTGGAAAAATCCGGATTGGAACGCCACCTGATGGACGATTATCACCAAAAAGCAATAAGAACTATTTTATGTCATGGTGCAATTGCATATAAGTTTACATGCAATTCTGTGCAGTGTAATAGTTCCTGAGATACAATTGGAACAAAATTTTGCTCACACACAGATAGGCATTTTCTAAAATTTTCTAAAAATGGTTAATCATGTTCTGGATATCGCAAAACATGTAAATCCATCGAAAACTGGAAGTTGAAATTTTTTATGAATCCAGTGCTTTCTTCTGTTGAGTACGGAAGAAAGTAAAAAGATTGAATTCATGACGCAGGATAATATATTATAGCTATAGTACGAAGGTGGATAAAATTAAGCGAAAAAATGTAGCAAGATTAAGGGAGAATGGGTTTTAAGACGCTCTAGAGTTTAAATATAGAAAAAAGAGGACATAATGGGAAAATCTCTTAAACTGAATTTGTGAGTTTTAAAAAATTATTTGTATGTGGGTTAGTATTTTTTAAACATCTTTTTAGGCAGCAATGTTTGCTTTATACTTGAGACTACACGAAAGCAACCATTCATCATTTATTTCTGTGGGAGGGGGAGTGGACCGTCCCTTTGCCTACGTCCTTGCACATAACATCACATTAATACAAATCATTCCCATTTTTTTTTTTTTTTTTTTTTTTTTTTTTGTGAGTGACTACAAATAATTATTTTCTTAATTTGTTTATCGTTGGTTCTCTAAACTCTCTCGTGGTTAAAGTTTTAATGGATAAAATGGTACTTCTATCTTGTTTGTTTACACTGCCGACCTGAACGAAAATTAATCTAATATTTCTCAGAAAATTAGAAAATAAATCCTAAATTAAAAGTATTCCGTGATATTAAACTATAATACGATTTTGTTATTTCTTACAGGTACTACTTTTATAGACTTTGGTTGATATAACATATTTTAAAGTTTTGAACTTTTTTGACGTGAACAGTTCAGTTCAGCTTAAGAATGCTCAAAAAATAAATTTTGATGTAGTTTTATCTGAATAAATGATATTTTTTCAATGTAAAATTCTAATGCGTCAGTTTAATTTTACTTTAACATTAATAATATCGAGTTTCAAGTAGGTTATAAATATACGAAAAATGGAAATTTCCGAAATTTGTAATTTAAATAGCGGATATTCATTATAGAAAAAACTGGGTATGTGTTATAACAATAATCATAACACACACGCATACGCGCAAACGAAACCTTATAATAACAACTTTATCTAAATTAAATGCGCATGGCTGTTAGCGTTACCCGAGAAACACCACGTGGAGGTCGCCATGCATCGTTTCTCATGGGGAGTTTTGATAAGGCAGGTCCCATAGCCTACTGCCAGCAAGCATCCCGAGGTAATTTATTCTTTTACACTTCGAATGCAACAACAACAACATATTTTCATAAAATTCCTCAATTTCCGGAATTTCTTTTTTTTTATGATGTTGTGGAGAAACAGAAACTGGTTGATTTTCAATAACCGTTTCCACTGTCTGAGAATGAACTGATTCCACTTCGATAAACGGAGGTTCGTCAGTAGAATTATCAGGCAGTGCAGTAGAAACTGTTTCTTTTCCATCGAGTGCGTTCACTACCTGAGACTGAACTGAGTCCACTTCGGTTTGGAACGGAGGTTCATCAGTAACAGTATCAGGCAGTGAAATAATATTACCAACTTTTGGCAGTTTTTTTATATCCAACTTTGGATGCTTGCAAACACGAGCTTTATATAAAGCTGGGTTATAAAATTTTTGACAATCATTATTCATTGACAAATAACGTCCAGCAAAGATGGAAGTTACTGGACACGCATACCTTTCCCGAGCATCCTCCATAGGACGATGCTCGAAAAGTTTAAAAATAAACCACATGAGGAACTTTTTTAAAAAGTAACTCACGAAGAGAACACCTAAGAACGAAAGATAGATCATTCTCAGATAAGGGTCAGTAATTAGACTGAAGAAAATTGTTAAAAAAAGAAACTTTTCATTGTTGTAAAAATATATATATAAACATTGTTGTTTATCAAACAATTATTTTTTATTAAATAGTTGTTGCAATTGTTCATTCAATTGTTGAACTAAAATATTGGATACATTGTTTAAAAAACAAATGATGGCAAAAATTCGTATAACATGAAAATTAATTTTGTATTCCATGTCATGTGAAAATTTCGATCAAATTAAAATATGTCATTAATATAACGATAAAGTTAACAGGAAATGATAGCATATCAAATAGAGAAATTATTCTATAAACTGGGTTGCAGCCATAGATATAGTAATAAGACATAGATTGATCATTGGGAGGGAAAAACGGATTCTTTTTTACTCGGAGAAAAGTCCACAATATGGCCGTCTTTCGCCGAGTGAATACACACAGATAATTTAGAAAATAAAATTTATGAATAATTTATGTACTAAAGATGAATGAAAAACTGCAGATACAATTAAAAATTAATTTTTCTTTTTCTTTCTTTCTTTCTTTTTTTCTTTTATATATTTATTAATTTAGTTAATATTTAAACTCTTTTAAATGCTAAAACTAAACTACGCCGTTGCTAACTATATTTAAAAGAATTTTGAAAATTCTATATTACTTACTAATGTAAAATCTTAAAAAATATCAAACTTTTAAAAACGTATTCCATTAAAAATCAAACCAGTTTTTATTTCATAATTATATCAAGGCAACTGATTATAAAATTTATATTTTTCATAATTTAGTCAAATACATTTTACTTTTATAATAACTTATCCATTTCTTTTGATAAATTTATTTGAAGAATTAAAAGACGCAATATTTCAACATTTTGAAAATTCATCAACATTCTATTCTATTCTATTACAATTGCCGAATTTCAATGGTTTCTATGCCACTATATGGCTGATGCCATAAAAATTTTTCAGCATCAAACATTTTTGCATAATAACAATGGGATGATAGATCGATATAAATTACTATATCTATGGTTACAGCAAGTATTAAAACTCCTGTTATTTTTCATTATATGCTGCTGAAAATCTGTTGCCAGATAGTATGAAATTTCGAAACTTCATCAGTTGCAACTATATCAAGATGAAAAATTTCACCATAACTAAATTTCAGGACGCCCATAATGCACAAAAATGTGTCAAAACATTTAACAGTCTTATGGCAGTGTCTACTAAAGACTCTAAATTTATGTGCTGCGCTGTGTTGTGTTGTACATTTTAAAGCCGACTACAACGCGATTGGCTTAAGTCCTAGTGAAGTACCCTTCGTGGAGATCTTTCTAAGCAGTTTTTTCTATATACCTTGAGAGTGGGGGGGGGGGGGAAATAAACCCGTGTCCAAAAATAACTTCGCTTCAAATTATCTCAGCAAGATTTATTTTTATGTGTAGGTTGTTTATGCCTTCCCAACACGCACTGTAAAATGATTTTACGAAATTTCTCACGGGCCCCCTTTAAGGGCGGGGGGAGGCAAAAACACGCTTATAAGTGCAACTCTGCTCCAAATTAACTCAGGATAGTGATTTTTTTATATGTCGATTGGTACTCAAGACGCATACTACAAAGGGATGTTGTAAGATTTCGTCCTATCCTCTCCTTGGGGGGCAAAAAACTTGTTTCCAAGTACATATAATTTTGCTTCAAATTATCTCAGTAAGAATAATTTTTACGTGTGGGTTATTTATGAGTTCCGAACACGCGTTATAAAGGGATTTTGGGAAATTTTCCCTTTTCACCATTTTGAGGGCAAGAGGGGGGGGGGACAAAAACACGTTTTAAAGAGTAACTCTGCTCCAAATTATTTCAGGAAAGCATTATTTTGACATGTTGATTGGTTATGCGTACTCAACACACACAAGCTACAAAGTGATTATTTTAAATTCTGTGATTCCCCCCCCCCCTTGGGGGGGGGACGTTTCCATGCGTAACTCTGTTCCAAATTATCTTAGAATGGCAATTTTTGATGAGTGGACTTCTTATGCGTATTCAACACACACTACAAAGTGATTTTGTGAAATTCCACCCTACCGCCTCTTAGAAGGCGGAGGAGGGGGGTAAACATGTATTTATGCGTAACTCTGCAGTAAATTACCTTAGGAAAGAGATTTGCGATGTGTGTCAGTTACATGTATCTAAATTATAATATAAAGATATCTTGCGAAATTCCCTCCTCCTTCTTACCTTTAAGTGCGGGGTGGGGGTGGGGACTAAAAAACACGTTTTAAAACATCACTCTGCTTCAAATAAACTGAGGATCCCGATTTCCTAATGTATCGGACAGGTATGTGTATGCAACATGCGCAATAAAGGGATTTTGTGAAGTGTGGCGAGTAGGAAAACCTCTACCGAATGTAGCGAAAAATTTAACTTAGATTTTGTCTAAGTTAGTTAAGTTATTTAAGTAATTTAAGTTAAGATTTTGTCTAAGATATTTTGTTCTGATTTCAATAATTTTTTTTATTATTATTAATTATATGGTATTTTAAAAATTCATTTCAATATAATGACCAGCGAAGCGGGCAAAGCCTGCTAGTCTATAATAAAAGAACTTATATCGTTATTTTTATATATGATCATTCACTTATTTACTTATCTTGCGTGTGTTTGAATTTAGGTTTCATGTTTTTATTAATGTCTTCTGTTTACAAAAGACGAAAATGTTGGAGTTCATGAGAATTTTTAATTACCAGTTTTCAATGAATATTTATTTATTTTCAGGTGTCTTAACACAGGATTCGGCCATTTTTAGAAAACATGTGTCGTGCGACCGGTATACAATTTCCACCATGGAAGATAAGGCTATATCGCAGTTTCTATAGCGTATCAATGCACGAAACTTGATAGGAGTGAGAGTCGTGACGAAAACCTATGCTTATTCAATTAGTGTGCATATTTGCTGAGAAATAATGATGTTATGATGTAATGTAACCCTGTTTACGGGAATGCAATATATTAACTTCTATTATATATAAATGCAGGAAACTTAGAATGTAAAATGGATATTTTGAAAAACTATGCTATGTCAATTTGGCATTTTATAATGGTGGCCGAGAAAGAAAATCGGTATATCATTAATTGATGGTCCTTACATAGAATTACATCTATTCATTTAAATTGTCTTTTATTCTTGATTTATTTGTTTCATATCGCAGGTAAAATTTATTTTTCTCAATACATTGTTGCAATTGTGACGTTAATTGTTTTCTGTTGAATCATCCTTCTTCAGTTATTTTATTCCTCCTCAAACCACGAAAAAAAAAATCTTTATTTTTGTAGCTATGACATTAGTTTCAGCATTATCTCGGGCAAATTTGGGCTTTTTTTTTATTAAGAAGATTTTGCAAAAGTTTATTGCCTTAATTATGTATTTTAGAAAATTTTTTTAGTGAAATTCTGAGACTGTTGAACGTGTTTAAATGTCATAATGCTACTACATGACAACACAGTAATGTATCAATTAAATTTGTGCATAAATGTATTTCCATTATTTGTTTTTCTATATTGATGTTGATATGGTGTTTCATTAATAAGAAGTTGTATATATAAAAGAAGTTAGTGTATTCTATATAATTTATGATATAATGAGCTTGTCACATTCAATTCGAGCTTTTTTTATATATATATATATATATATATCTAGAATTGACATTTAAATTAGCATTATGAAAGGGATTAAAAAATATTGGAGTCCAATATCGTGATATATCGTGATATCGCGATTTTAAATTGACAATATATCGTGATATTGAAATAGTGGCATCGCCCACTCCTAATACATATATTTGAACTGTTTGCTGTGAGTGATTACGCATAATTTTCAGAATAAGTTGTTTCTTTTTGTGTCTTACAGTTTATTTTTCACTTAGCTATTTTAATATTAACAATTAATTAAAACCTCTGTCGCTCTTTAATGAATGTTTATAGGAGCCCAAATATTTCATATTAATTCTGTACCTTAGAAACTATTGCACAGGATAACATAGAAATTAATATATAGTTGCACCTTGACAGAAATTAGTGTCTAACATCTTCAAGTATAAATCACCTAATAGGTGGCCCTACTATACAATGATTTCCCCATTTTCAGAAAAGGCTATATCTTAGGAACTACTGCAAGAAATTGCATGTAAATTTATAGACTGATCCTTTTTGACATATGAGTTAGTGCCTATTGACTTTTGGTGTCAAATGCAAAACTTGTGGCACTGTTATAAAACGTTTTTTTTTTTTTTTTTTTTTTTTTGCTATTTCAGGTAATGCTATATCTCAGAAACTACTGCACAGAATTGCATATAAAATTATAAATGCAACTGATTTAAATTAGTTTATGTCAACTTTGGTGGCACTCGTTCCACCTAAACATGATAAATGAAAAGGGCCTGAGGTGACATTATGTTGATTGAATTGGGTGTATGTATGCGATAAGTGGCAGTGCTATATTGCCATTTTCCCTAAGAAAAAGAAAGATGCTATCCGTGCGGCAAAAATTCACTTCCATTACACATTTGGAGTAATATCTCTCTAAGATGAAAGTTGTCTGCATTGAATAATGGATCTAAAAAAAAACAATAAATAATTTGTACTGCATGTACAAATTATGCATTTGTATAGGAAAATATAAAAGAAAGTTTCGTGATAACAACAACATACTAGTTTTTTCCTTGCAGGGAAGGGGGAAAGAGCAGGTCTTGAGATTATTATTATTTTTTTTTTTTTTTCTAATTGACATACATCAACAAATGACCTCCCCTGTGTGTGAGCATGCTATTTCAGCAAAGCCATAATTAGACTGTCAGTACAGAGTTTTTTGTTGTCTGTTCCTGCTCATCATTTAAATGACCAGCCTTTTGTTTCCTAGTTTCTTTTCTCAATCTTCCACCCACTCCACTCACTTCAATATTAAAACAAAATAAATAAAATATACAACACAAAAGCATTTGCATGGAATATAAGAAAATATGAATTGAAGAATATATCACTATGAACTATTAAAAAGGTCATTCATAGTGTAAATTTGACCTCCCCTCCTTCCCCCCCCTCCCCCAATGAGTTACATTTATTTTATTTTTTTATTTTTTCCTTCAATATAAATTATCTTTAATATGATATAACAGTTTGTAAGAAAATTTTCAACTGTTCAAAAAGCAATTAATAAAAGTTTCATAAATTTATAACCACGCAAATTGTAATAATGCCTGTTTCTTTCATTTTAATAGGGACACATTAAAATATTTAAATACAGTATAGGTTTTTATTATTATTATGTTCAGTTATAATCAATATAAGTACACAGAATTAGATCTAACATACGTACAAGAAACATTTCATCAGAATATTAAAATTTATTTTAAGCACTAAATATTTCAAAAGCTGCACAGTTGTATAAAATATCAGTAGTCTATAAGCTGAAATGTTTACAACAAATGTACAAATGCATTCATAATTTAATGCACTGAGAAAGTATTACGGAAATAAAATATTTTTCATTGCGAAAAAAAGAAATTATTAAATAGTTTCAATAATAAATGAAATGCATACTAGTATTGTATAATGTTTGTGTTTAAATTTATAATATTAATAATGTATATGAAATCTTTTAAATACAATTAAAACAAACACATTTCAATTTTTTTTTTTTTTTTTTTTTTTTTAACAAAATATACGAAAATAAAATTCGCCTCACACTTATTTTGCTTGATGTCAACGGAAACTTTGTATATTTGGTGTTTTTACTTTCATTACCCTACTACCGTAGGTAATGGAAGTATTGTATTCGGTCTGAAAATTCGATATCGGGTTTTCACCTGATTTACACATTTTAAGGTCCCCTGAGTCCAAAAAAGTGGTTTTTGGCAGTTGGTCAGTGTGTATGTATGTGTGTGTGTGTATGTATGTATGTATGTGGAGAATCTTCTGGCTATTATAGCTCAGAAACTAATAAAGATAGAGCTACGAAATTTTAGAATTGAAATACGTCTGGTGTACAGATGAAATTTCCAAATTTTGGTGAAAATTGAAAAACCGGAAGTGGGACATCGGAAACCGGAAGTGGGACAGTAAGTCCGTATCTCAAAAACGGCTCTAACGATTTTCTTCAAACTTGCTATATAAACACTCTATTAGATGTCCTTTCGAATGATATAGTTGGTTAGTTCAGGAAAATTGACAGGCGTCCTGTATAAATAGCGCAATTTCAGGCCTCGCAAAGTCGTTCCTTTAAAAACGGTTGTACGGATTTTTTTCAAACTCGCCATTTTAACTCACTTTTAAATATGATTTTGTATGTAATTATTGTTTTTCTGGTCAATAATTGATTTTTTTCAAAAGTTGGTATCTCAATAACGGCTCTAACGATTTTCTCTTTAGGTCACTTTTATGTTTTATAATCACACTGTCTCTCAAAAATGCACATAATACGTGCAATGTAATGGAAGTCGTGTGGTTGTCTCACACCAGATTTTTTCATTTCGGCTCTTACTGTCGCTTCTACAGAAAAAAATTGCCTTTTCGTCAGTATTTACTTTTTCCTTAAAATAAACATCTTCTACAATTTTTTCGAAAAACATCTCCGCCCCTTTTCTGCTCTCATCCAAAAATAAAGTATCAACATTGCTAGCACATAATGATCGATTAATTTTTTCCTTATAATTTAATATTTTTAATGAATTAAAGTCTTTTATATGCAAAGGATGATCTCTCAAACTGAACATCGTACTATTGATCGTTAAAAAGGAAAACAAAACAGCATACGGATTATACTATAAATAAGAATAAAAATCAAATACTATAAACTAAATAATAACTGTTAATAAATGCAACAAAAAAGATAAATAATAATAATGTAAAATTGAATAAAAAATGATAATGTATAAGAAAAATAACAGAGAATATATTGGATAGATCTAAAATAGAACAATAAAAGCGTTATCTCAGCGATCGCTATGGATAAACATAGAAGATTCCGTCAGCTATTGGTTTTGTTTTTCCTCTATCATGTGACCTGTGACTTCAGGTGGGAAGAGCCCATTGTCAATTTATGATGTATGGTATACACCCTCTCCCCCCCCCCCCAAAAAAAAAAAAAAAAAAACTTATTTAAAAACGTTTTAATAATAAATCTTTATAGAGAAACAAATCCTAATTTCTTGTTTTAAATAATTTTCTAGTATAAATGATAAATATATTGCCAAATGTTTGTTTATTTTCGTATCTTATTTTAATACGATGGAAAAAGAATTACTTACTTGTGATTTCAGAAAATTTTGGAGTGGAAGGCTGGTTTTTTATACCAACTATGTGAAAAATACCAGAGCCGGGAATCGAACCCGGGCCTTCCGCTTTATGTGCGGATGCTCAAACCATTGAGCAACCCTGGCTGATTACCAATGAGGCATTTAACACATAACATTCGTTGGCAACGTCACCGAGTCCGTAAACACATAGCTATATCAAGTGACATTAATATTCATGGCACAACTCATGGTTGATGAATAAATTTCTAAATTACTTGTGATTATTTATCATTTGATCAATACGGATTCTTTCTTCGCCAAATAAAAGAAGCGCCAAAGTGGCTCCGAAACAATGTATGTTCTGTAAATACGCAACCCGAGTTTTTTTCCCGCTCACATCACACACATTCGATTTTTTTATGTGTCGGCTAGGTATGTGATGTGTATGCAACATGCACTATAAAGGGATTGTTCGAAATTCCTCCCTCTCCCCCCCCCCTTTGGCGCGGGTGGGGCAGCAAAAACATTTTCAAGCTTAAATCTGCTCTAGATTACCTTAGAAAGGCGAATTTTAGTGTGTGAGTGTTGATTAAGTGTACGCAATATGCACTTTGACGAGATTTCGCAAAAATATCAACTTTACCCGCTTTGGACGAGGAGTAAAAAGAAGGTAAGGCGATGCCGAAGCCATTTAGACTCCAGACTAGAGATGCAAGGCTTTCAAAACACCCGGGTTTTTTCCCTGAGAATTTAAAACAAAATTGGGAATTTTGAAATTTCCCCAAAACTGGGAATTTTGAAATTATGAATATTTTTATCACTTTTGTTAATTATTTAGCCTCCGATCTTTAAATTAACTTCAACTTTAATTCCTTCATAGATTTCCTTTTCGTTTCCCTTTCCCGCTAATTCGAGCATCTTCCATATTTATTCCGTAAACGAAGAAAATAATTATTATTAATGTTGTGTTAACACCAACATTAAGTTTCTCACTATTCATTAATATTACTTTCTTATATTCTTGAGATATCCTTTCCATTCTTAATGAGAATCAATGACATTTAATTTTTTACTTTCCGAACACTATAGTGAGGAAAGTATTGTAATCATGTCAAAAATCCGAATTCGAGATTTTGATGTTTCTATACGTTTTGAGGTCCCCTGAGTCCGTTTTCACTATTTTTACGATGATGTATGTATGTGTGTGTGTATGTGTGTATGTGTGTATGTTTGTGAACACGCTAGCGTCTAAAGGCTTTGTTCGATTAACCTGAAAGTTGGTACGTATATTGTAAGTCACCATAGTACGAACCCTATAGATTTTGGTGAATCTAGCACTTATAGTTTTTTTACAGGGACACAAAGAAAAATTCTTTATCATTATGGCCTATGGGACCAAAATCTTAAAAGTGCGATAGCATCTAAACGCCTTATTCAATTGAGCAAAAATTTTATACCCATATTATAGGTCACAGATACTCAATCTGTATAGATTTTGGAGAATCTAGCACTTATAGTTTTTTTACAGGGACACAAAGAAAAATTCTTTATCATTAAGGCCAATGGGGCCAAATTTTTAAAAGTGTGATAGCGTCTAAACGCCTTATTAATCTGAGCAAAAAAATTGTACCCATATTATAGGTCGCATTTGCACCAACTGTATAGATTTTGGTGAATCTAGCACTACAGTTTTTTTACAGGGACACAAAGAAAAATTCTTTATCATTATGGCCTATGAGACCAAATTTTTAAAAGTGCGATAGCATCTAAACGCCTTATTCAATTGAGCTGAAAATTTGTATGAATATTATAAATCACTGTTGCACTAACTATAAGCATTTTGGTGAATCTAGCATCTATAGATTTTTACAGGGACAAAACGAAAAATTCTTTATCATTATGATCTAAGGGCTCAACAGTAGCGTTAAATAAAACCTCGTGTGATATATGGAGAAAAAAACACTCTATTATGGTTTTCTCTCTTTTGTTTGTTTAGCAATTCCTCTTTCTTTATTTTATCTACAAAACTGTTAGTTACTCAATGTTCGGAAAGTCGAGTGGAGTCACTCCAGATTTTTTTTATTCATAATTCGTTTATGAATGTACTATGAAACAATTAGTAAATTTGTATTTCATTAAACTCAAATGAAGTATTTGAGAAACTAGTTTGTTACCTGATAATTTTTAAATTGTCTCTCTTTTTTTTCTTTTTTTTTTTTTTCTTCAATTACAAATAATAATAATAATAATAATAATAATAAGCAGCAGAAGAAGAATTCTTAAATTTAATCTGTTTTGGGGAAATGTATAAGTAATTCGAAAAATTTTCCACCTTTTGTTAGAAATGCAGATTTTTTTTTTTTCTTTTTTTGCATAAAAATCAGGAAAACGATATGTGTATAAATTTTCATGAGAAAATTTTCATTGTAGGAAATTTAACATCAATTTTTTACAAACTCTAATTAGAAATATTTATGAAAATAACTTGTAAAAAAAACTATACCACTGTAGTAATTGCATAAAATGTCATCCATTCTTTTTAAAAACCACTTCATTATTATAAATAATTCTTTAAAAATAGAAATTTTCAAAGAAGTTTTCAAACCTTAATTATTTCTCTTCTCAAGCTATTACAGGATTATGTACATTGGTTTCCTTTATTCTTCAGCTTGTATAATATGGAAATTGTATCCAACATTGTACCGATACATTTATCTTAAGTGCTAATTTAATAAAGAAAGCTTCAGTTTCTTTTCAAATTATAATTTGGCTGCAGTTCTGATAAATTGAAAATAAAATGATAAATTAAAATAATGTTATAAGCTTATCAGTATATCAAAGTCCTTAAAATTGCCATTTATATTAAATAAACAACTTATTATTTGCTTTAGAGATTTCTAATTTGTCTTTCCCCGCAAAATTCCCAAAGTTCCCAGTTTTTTCCCTTGGTTTTAAATTCCCGGGTTTTTTGCATCTCTACTCCAGACTCGACGTGTGGTGTGCGGGGAAACTGCTACCGAAGTAGCGGGAACTTTAACTTAAATTTTGACTGATTTCAATGATTTTTTTTTTTAGTATTATTATTATGGTATTTTGATAATTCATTTCAATATAATGACCAGCGAAGCTGGCAAAGCCTGCTAGTTAAATATGAAATGACAATAATACCACGTACCACATTTTTAAGCTTATCACGATCTAAAAGCCTTTAAACTGTGATTTATCTTATATAAACAATAAATTGTTTGCTTAAGATTTCTCAGATTAGTTCATTCTCGTAAAATTCTCTAAGTTCACAAAATTTCCGGCTTATTCTAAGTGACCATACGTCCTCGAATTTCGAGGACTCTCTTCGAATTTTGACCTTTTCTATTTTTTGTCCCCAAAAATTCTTTAACTACTTGGGGACACTAAATGTCCCCAAATTTAAATATTTGTGTGTATTTCTTTCAAGATCGCGTCGGTAGAGCGCCGGCCTCGTAATTGGAAGATTGCGGGTTCGGTCAACACCACCTGTAATAATGCCTCCGAGCTGAGCTCTACGTCACGGAAGATCGGCCGATTTTATCCAATCAACACGATCCAACATGCATCATAGGAAGTGTTGATTGGATAAAATCGGCCGATCTTCCATGACGTGGAGCTCAGCTCGAAGGCATTATTACAGGAGGTGTTGGTTCGGTACTCGAGCCGGCCAAACACCGTCGTGTACACTAATGGTGGCTGGTGCACGTAAAATCTGTCGTAGCCGCAATGTCCTCCATGTTCCCATCGAAAATTATACCTCTGTGGGTCACCGAAGCGGGAGAGATTCTCCCTTCCGTGGAGGATCAAAATTGTGATGGCATGTCTCCGGACCACCTCTAGGGGTGTGTCCCAGACCGCCGCCAATTGCCCATCTGTGCAGCACTAGTGCGACGTAAAAACCAACCATCCAACCATCCATCTTTCAAAATCGCAATCCACTCCGTGGAGGATAAAATTGTGATGGCACGTCTCCGGACCACCTCCAGGAGTGAGTCCCAGACCGTCACCAATTGCCGATTGTACAGCACTAGTGAGACGTAAAACACATCCATTCCAATTCAATCAAAATGGCCATCTGCGCAGCATTAGTGCGACGTAAAACCAACCAACCCAACCAACCAAAATGGCAGTCTAATGCACAAGTACTGTCCAACATCGCTTTCTGTGGAATATTGGCACGCAGCCAAAAAAGACGAGTCTAAATGGAGCGATCTAGTAGGGAGGAGGAACTAATAGCGGAGGGGTTTTTCTTGACGCGTTTTTCGTTCTCCTTCATTTCCACGTGATAGTGACTGCGCTTCATACTCTTTCTTTTTAAAGTATTATTTTCGTTCTAGAATTTGTGAATTCGACTTGCGTTTGAAAAAAATTGTTTTTAAATTAGATAGAATGGCTGGAACATCTAAGTCTAAAGGATTTCGAAGTAATTCGAAAGAAATTATTTATAATGTTATTAAAGTGTGTGATGAAGAAGCACGTTTAGGGAGAGTAAAAATTCCTATAACCCAGTCTTCGAAACGCGCGAGCATGCTTACAGGAATTTCTTTATCAAGTGTGTATAACATTAGAAAACAAGCAAACGATGAGGAAAATCCTGAATTCTGCTCTCCACAAAAAAAGCAGAAAAGAGAATCTACATCTCATTTGAAAATCGATTCCTTTGATATTGATGTGATAAGAAGAACAGTGCGGGATTTTTATATAACAGAGAAAAAAGTTCCAACAATATCGAAACTGCTTCCCGTGATCAAAGAAAAAATAAATTTTGCTTGGGGAAGAGAAACTTTGAGAAAAATTCTCCACGAGATCGGATTTAGTTGGAAGAAAACTCAGAATAAAAGAAAAATTCTTATGGAAAGATCCGACATAGTTTTATTAAGAACAAAATTCTTAAGGAGCATCAAGCAATATAGAGATGAGAAAAGGCCTATCGTTTACATAGATGAGACATGGGTGGACAGCAATCTCACATTTGGAAAATGTTGGCAGTCTTCCGAAATTTTTGGAGTTGTAGAAACAGGAAATGCATCTCGCCGTGTTATTGTTTTATGTGCAGGTGGAGAAATGGGTTTTTTACCTAATACCAATTTAATTTATAAAGCGAATGCTTCAACGGGAGATTATCACGGGCAAATGAATTCTGCGATTTTTGAGAAATGGGCCCGAGAGAAATTAATCCCAAATCTCCCTCCTAAATCAGTTCTAATCATTGATAATGCTCCTTATCACTCTATACAATTGAACAAGCCTCCCAATTCATCCCAGAGGAAAGAAGAGATAATGGATTGGCTTGCAAAAAATAATATTTCTTTTTGTTCTTCTAGCAGAAAAATCGAACTACTAGATATTGTAAAACGAAACTCACCAGCAGTTAAAACATATAAATTTGATTCTTTGATGGAAGAGCATGGACATTCGGTTTTGCGCCTCCCACCATATCATTGTGATTTGAATGCTATTGAATATGCATGGGCCGAGTTAAAAAATTATGTGCGAAATCACAATGCTACTGGAGATCTAGCGATGTCCAATTTATTAAAAATTTCCGAAGAAGCCATCAGCAGTATATCAGAAAAGAACTGGCAAAATTACTGCAAACACGTACTTAATTTAGAAAAAGAATATTGGGATAAAGACGGAATTATCGAAGAATTATGTGATCCTATTTGTTTCTCTGTTAATTCCGATACAGAAACGGAAAGTGACTCGGAATATTCCTCTAATGAATAATTAACATATAAATAAGAATAAAAGATGTAAGTTGTTACATTAATTTTCAAATTAAATTTGTATTTATTTATTTTCCAAATTCTAATATATGTTTTTCTATACAAGGAATATAAATATTTCCGTGTCATTTCTTTTTCTTTTTTTTATTCACATCATATTTTTATTTATATATTTTGAAATCTTTACTTTTCATTTGTTCATTAATTTAGTTGCTTTTAATTGTTACAAATTGAAAATGTATTTATTTATTTTAATGATTAAACGCATTTATTTTTTAATTGCGTAAAATCAAAAGATTCCAAATTATACTAGGAAATGTTTTTATACTTTTTAATTTAAATTATCTCAGATTAGAATGGAGAGAGACAGAATTTACATATTTTGATGATTCATATGTATGTGTTTCTTAATTTAATTGCATATGTATATTACAAACTGAATATGATTGATTCATGTTTTTTATATGAATAAAATATATATACTTAATCTTTCATTAAAATAATTAAACGAATATTAAATTTTATTTAATAAAATAAATATTTAATTATTTTTAAAAAATGCACAAAATCAAAAGAATAATAAATTTTTGAAAACTAATTATATCGAAAATGAACAAATTATTCTTGAATATCTGCATCTGAATGATTCAGTGGCAAGCATCAGCTTGAACCCCTTCCAACAAATCGACTCGTCGGTTTCCGCCTGTAAACCGGAAGTTTACCTTTCCACCTAATCGGTGGTTAGACAGTAATTGGATAATCTTGGAAATCAGCGAAACTTTGAAATAAAGATCCTTATACTTCATGAGCAGAGAAAGAATCATGCACTACTAATCAGTATATAAATTCTATCTTGTCCGATTTATGTTAAGTGTAAAATAAAATTTGTTTAATGAAATTTTGACAAAAATGGCAGTTATATGACCAATACAATTTGCATTGTTGCATTGGTAGGAGAGAAAGAGAAATGATTTTTCTTGTAGTTCGGGAATTTCTGCATTTCTGGGAGTGGGGATTCTGAAGATTAAAATGAAATGCTGTTATTTTGTGTTCTCTCTTATCATCATAATAAAGTGTAAATTAATTCTATAGACTTGATTATTTTAATAATGCTGGGATAGTTTAATTTGCATAAAATTACCTTAGGCTCAGGAATTTTTCATAGAAAAGTGTTTCAAAGCATTTTGTATTGCATAAATCAGAGTTCTTTTTTATTAATAATGCATATAGGTATGGGTTTGTTATGTCCTCGAAAAAGTCCCCAAATAGAGTTTTCAATGTCCTCGAAATTTACTTTGATTTGGGGACAAACGGTAATTTGTCCTCAAATCAGTGTTTGAAAATATGGTCACCTTAGCTTATTCCCCAAAATTCTCAGGTTTTCCCCTTGCTTCATCTCTGCTGTCCTCAGAAAATGGGGAAATTTTGTCAGTAACATTTGACGTTTCTCTCTGTATAAAGGCTCTTTAGTATAAATTCATAATTCATTCTCGTTGGTTCATTCCTTTGCTGATTTCAATTTAATATACAACTCAACTTTCGTATTGCTATTAAGAAACAAAATTGTTTACCTTTAATTGATGGTTTTTAATGGCATAGATTTTAGTTTTACGTCCCCGAGTACCTAATATTGATATTTATCGAATGTTTATTATTATTTTTCCCTTATTTAATTCTGAATATTGAAATACAGACTCGAATATCAATAGTTCTTGTTTTAGTTTTTGTGTAGAGTATATTCAAAGAATTTTATTGGGCGTAACGCTTATTGCTTTGTATTTAGCAATTAATTAGATTGATTATAAACCTTGAGAGTATTGTTTGAACGTGTTAATTATGGCCGAAAACATGATAAGATTACAAGAGGAACTGAATAATATACCTTTGGCTGATGAAGATGCACAAGGTAAAATTTTTCTATCGGATACAAGTTATTATTATTGTTCATATTTAATATTGAGGTAAACCTTTCCAATGTCTAATTTCCTTTGTAGATGATAGTGATGCTGAAACTGAAGGTACTGAAGAGCAACAAGATCTAGGACATCAAAGTTTTGAGTCTATCCCTTCAGCATATACTAATGGAACAAACAGCCCTGCACCTCCTTGTACGTAAAAATTACAACTATCTTACATTTTCACTCATTGATATTGTGTTGAATAATATAGTTTTTATTTTTAACGATAAGTTTCATTAATATTGCATATGAATTTTAGTTAATAATATAATTGTTGCTCAATTTTGTATGTTTTTTAATTTTTTAAAAGTTCTTTTTTACTAATATATACAATCAATTTTTTAACTAGTCGTCTGATTTAAAATAATAATAGCTTGAATAATATAGTATTCAATACCAAATTTGATATCTATTTATGTAGTCTTAATTTACCTTATAGCATATTATTATTATTTTAATGACAAATTTTATTCAGTATGTTTTTTTTTTTTTTTTTTTTCCCCTCCATTTAATCCAATCTTACAGAATCGTTATTGTATGTGTATACTACTTAACAGTTAAATTGTTTTTAAATTAAGTGCAGTTGTGAAAATATATAGGCCTTTGTTTATTTTAGGCATTTACTTTTAATAATACAAATGTTTTACTTTACATTCTAAATAAAGGTATTTCTGTTTGAGAACTACAATGCTATTTGGCACATTGTGTGACTCATAAACACACATAGATCTAGCGATAGTGCTATCTGTGGACCAGGCTTCGAAATTAATTAAGAGTAGTTAGGCATATTTTGCACCTAAAAATTTAAGTTTGGCGACTGTAAAATCGCACCCAGGCATAATTTTTTATGCCTAACTTTTGACCAGATTCTAAAAAATCGATTTTGTCATAATAAATTATTTCTTTATTATTTACAAAATGCTTGTTACCATAAAAAAATTCTTATCAGTTTCAACATATATACATAAGCTCAAAAATACCAGCAAGTATAACACTACATGAATGCTGTTTGTGGAAAAATGTTTCCATATTCATAAAAAATTTCAAATATATACAGATATATATTTTTTAACTTATTGCTATCACTTAGTTTGTATACTTAGAAGTTTACCATCATGATAATTTCTGAAATACTGAATTAGTTTAAACCAAATTTTGTGAATGAAACCTGAAAGTATAAATAAATGATTGATATTTTCTCGTAGTTTTTATTTTGCTTGAAGATGTAGAACATGATATTTGACTTATTTTAAAAATCAGTTGACCAGCAGATAATTATACATTTTCTTCTACTGAAAACTTTTAGACTTTATACTGTTATAATCCCACTAAACAATTAAAAAAAAGAAAAAAGGTCTGAGTAGACCATTTTGGCAAGTAATTAAAAATAGTTAGGTACCATTGACACCTCACTTTCACATTTCAATTTCTAACCCTGCTGTGGTTCATACCATTTGAAACCTAATGAGCTTTAATTTATACAGAGCTCAAACTGTTCCTATATTTCCCTCATATTTAAAAAAAAATCATGAAAAACGTCCTATGAAAATTTGGTATAAATTACATCATAATCAGGGAAAATTTAGTTTGATTGTCCCCGTGATGATTTTTCTGAAAATCACGATGATGGCACTGTTCCTCATCATGTCCACAAATTATAACCCTTCACCAGTGATGTACAAAAGCAAGCTCTTTTGATGATCTAATCAAACAACTCTAAACATGTCAGAAATAAGCAATTTGATAATTACGTCAAAAAATGACACAAACATAGGTTTTAAAAGTTTTTTAAAGCACCTGTTATAAATTATTTAAAAACACTGGTTTAAAAGTTTTTTAAAGCATCTGTTATAAATTATTCACAAACACTGGTTTAAAAGTTTTTCGAAGCACCTGTTATAAATTATTTAAAAACACAAGTTTAAAAGTTTTTTAAGAGGACTTGGCACCTTTGATTTGGCATCTCTGAATGTTTTATATAAAAGCTTATATTTGGTTTAATATTTATAAATTGAACTGTATTAACTTTGTTCAATAAAATATATATTCAGGCAACAATTTTTATATATTTTTTACAGATTCGAAAACTTTAAAATGTGTTTTCCCAGTTAGTATTTTCTCTAATGAATTCATGATCTTCAAAGTGCTAAATCTTCTATGAATGTTTAAGAAAATACTTAATATTTTTTCTGGATTGTTAATAAAACCTACTGAAAAGAATTAAGGATGGATTAATTCGTTTTTGAGAGAAAAAAAACTAAAAAATGAATGTCTGTGTAAAAAGTTGCAAAAATACAAGATTTTTGTTATTTTTATCTTTAATATTTTTTCTTTTAAAGATATTGTGAAGTCTGTCACAATTCTCTTTAGTGGGTTCTGTTAAACATCCATATGCATGTATAAATGTATACCTAGTCTTTTCTTAAATATCTGTAGAAATTTTAGCTTTTTGAAGTTGAAAATCATGAATTCACCTAATGAAAAATTAAAACTTAGAAAACGCATTTTAAAGTTTTCAAATCTATTAAAAATATATTAAAACCAAAACCTATAAGAATTGTTGCATGAATACAGTGAAACCCCGATCTATCGTTCCCGCACCCATCGTTTTCCCGGCCCACCAGCGGCCGAGCGGTTCTGCGCTCAAAGCTGGTAGACGTGAGGTGCCGGGTTCGATCCCAGGTCGCGCTCGTCGGCCTAGCCGTTCGGAGTTTTCCGTGGTTTTCTCCGAAACTTGCGTAAATACGGGCTAGGAACCCTTAGAAAGACCTCCACGGAAGGCACTCCCCCTCAGGCCCAGGACCTACAGCAGTCAATCGGCCTTAATCCTAAACACCAACACCAACACCCATCGTTTTCCCGCATTGATTGTTTTATTTCTATGGTCCCTGCACAAATTGTATTTAAATAGTGTTATTAAACCTGCATGTATCGTGCTTCAAAAAGTCATTTTACCGCATTCATCGTTGTAAAATTTTTCTCCTGACCTTGTAAAAAAATTTTCCTGAAGGTTAAGCTACAGGCATACAGACTGGAATTACTGCTTTCATCCTAAAATAACTTTTTTACCCGTTTCCATTGAGGATCAAAATTGTGAAGCCATGTCTCTGGACCATCTATTCATTTTGTAATTTCAGCATGGCAGAAAGTAAAATAACCTCTTCAGTAATCCGGAAAATTGTTTCGTGAAATGCAGTTACGTATGAAAAAATGATGAAGAATACCAAACAGCAGGGTAAGAAAATGATGATGATGTGGATAATGCAGATGAAGAGTGGTTGTGATCATTTGCATCAATCAAGATGTTGCAACATACAGTATCCTAAAGCATAAAAGAAATGTGTGATTTAAAAAAATTAAAATAATGGCAAAGAAACAGAGGATAATTTTTCTGTCAATAGTGTAATTATAGCATTTGAAAATGCACAAACTTTAATATAAGCACATGAAATTACAGAAAAATGTTGTAAATCTGGAAAAATTCCTGGTTAATTTATGAAATGAACGAAAAACTTCGACATGAAGTTGCCAATTTTAAAAAATAAATTTTACTTAATGTTCTACAACATTGATTTTTTTACTTTGACCGTTCAGAAAGTAAAAAATTTGGTTTTTTATTATTAGTATACTGTATACATTCTGTTTAGTAATTCATAAACATTGTTTTTTTTTTTTTCGTGTTTTGATCTTAACCTGCATTTGTCGTTTTCCCTCTTTTATCGTTTTTTTTACACACCCCGTGAAAAACGATGGAACGATGTTCTTATATATTTTATTGAAGAAACCTAATTAAATTTATAAATATCAAATAGAAATATATGCTTTCATTTGAAACCTTCAGTTGTGCCAAGTCCCCTTAACCATCTGACCACTGCTGATGGATATGTCCGGACACTGAGCTATTCTTTTTTCCTCAATACACTTATAATTGAAAATTGCATAATTATGAATTTATAGCTTGTTTTTCAAGTTTGAATGTCTTTTAGAATAGTCATGAGGTTTATTATGATGTACACAGTTACATTTCTTATCTCAAGTTGAATTAAGCTTTAATTTAATGCAATGAAAGTTTATAACTTTTTTTTTTTATCGTATTGCCTGCAAAATTGCATAACTGTTATGCTGCAAGAATTTGAAAGAAATGAAGTAGCATTTTAAAAAGAATTTTAGTTATTAATTAGAAATTGTGATTTGATATTTAGTGTGCAAAAGTCAAACAAGAAATGTAAAATGTTTCAAAAAGTGAATATCTGTAGTAAATAATGTTGCTTGCTTAGTAACAACTATTATAATGTGAAGATTGCATATTATCATTTATGGACTTCCACTTATGAAATGATTCAAAACACTTTACAATGATAGGCTACAGACATAATATTTCAATAAAAGTATACGAATGAGAACTTACATAAGTATGTAATTAGCACATGTTTTTACTTTCTTCTATATTCAATAGAAGAAAGTATTGTATTTGTAAAATTTTTCGACCTCAGGTTTTTGATGGATTTACACGTTTTGAGAGCTGTAGAACACAATTTGACTATTTTTAGAAACTGTCTGTGTGTGTCTGAGACAAAATTTTGTGACAACTGTCTCGAAAAGACTAGCGCACAGAATTTCATACAAATTGGTATGTTGTTACACATTGACATAAATTAGAGTCTATCAACTTTTGGTAAAAATTGCCCAACAGCTTGCATTGCCATCCTGCTTTTTCTAAATTTTTAACATGGTGGTGTAGAACAAAATTTTGTATAAGTGTGCATAAAGAGAATTATTTTTTACTAATCATTATGAAATTTAAAAGAATTATTTATAATAGTGATAGTCAACTGGGAAAAAAATTGTATATGTAAGACCCTCTCCTCCCCCCTCAAGCGCAGTAAATTTTCATGATGGGTAACTTTCAAAAGAGCTCGGCAATACCTTTAAAACAATTGGTTGAACCATTGATCTGTGATAATTTAAAATAAAGTTATCAATTTTTTTCATTTTTAACAAATATATATACATAATTTAATGTAATATCGATAATAATTTTTTTTTAAATATATATATTAAGTGTTATACTACTTCTCTAATATGGAAATCGTCTGCATTATCATGGAAGATACTTTTTTCAAATAATAATTTTAATATATTTTTACTTGGTGAATTTGAATAGGAAAATATAGAAGAAAGTCATGTGGTGGCCACAACATACTAGTTATACAGAAGAATTTACTAAAAAAAATAGGCCTCTCATCCTAAATTAAATTCTGTTCATTATAAAATTTTAATTCTTTTTTTTTTTCATATCTTTGAATTTCAATCTGACTTATTTTCTTTCGAAACAGTTATTGCATATTTTTACATTTTCTGTTGTTTGTTTGCAAAGCTCTTATTTTTCAACTTAGTTGGTTTACTAATTACTATTTAATAATAAACTGTCACCACAATATTTAATTGGCATTATAATTTTCCTAATTTAAATTGTATAATTTAATTTAAAAAAATTCAACTATTAATTTAACTATAAATAACATTGCATTTTTTATGATGGTATTTGAAATATACTTTTCTTCATTTTAAATAAATGATCTTTGTATTATTTTTTCAGCTCAAAAGTTTCAACTTTATTTAATTATTTATTTTTCATTCCCACTAGTGCTAGATCCTGATTTGAGCCCTGATGAAATGGAAGAGAAATCTCGTCTCATATCGCAAGTTTTGGAACTTCAGAACACTTTAGAAGGTTTTCTGTTACTTCTGTATATACTGTTTTCTGTACTATTTTCAAGTTAAATTAGTACACTTTTAAAAATAATATTAAGAAAATCACTAGTTATGATCTTTAGTTTGCATTACATCTTTTAGACAGAAATTTTTGTAAATTCTTTATAGCATTCAATTTAAATATTTTTTTAACCGACTTCAAAAAAGAAGGAAGGTTCTCAATTCAAACCGTATGTTTTTTTTATGTTTGTTAGCTCATAACTTCTGAACGGATGCTCCGATTTTGACACTTTTTGTTTTGTTGAAAAGGTCTTGGTCTGCAATAGGTCCCATTGTAATATCTTTACAATCTAAAGAAAATACAGGGTGCCCAAAAAAATCAGTCCCAACTCTTTTAGCTGCTAAACGACTGCAGCTATAGTGCTAAAAATGGTATGTAAGTATAGCAAAGTGGTCATGCAGTACAAGGTTAAACTGCTTGCAGCGCCACTTGGTGGAAAATAGCGGAGTTAGTTACTATCTCGAAAACGGTTCTAGAGAAAAAAGTTAATTACAAAAAAAAAGTATCATCGATTTAGTACAAAAAGATAGTTTAGACATTCATGTTCGCTTTCATATCTCGGAAACGGTTCAAGACAGGGGGAAAAGTGAATTATAAAATTGCAGGGCATCATCGATTTAGTACAAAAAGATAATTTAGACATTGATGCTAAAAATACAATGCTAAAAACGTGCATTTGTCGCAATTTCTTACACTATGCACACTTGAGCTACATTGCACACGTTGTAGCGTAGCTGGTGAGACATACGTTATATAGTTCAAAATACGGTTGCTTGATACTTTTTGTTTTGTTGTAAAGATCTTGGTCTGAAGTAGATCCCATTGTAATATCTTTACAATCTAAAGAAAATAATACACCATCTGGTGAAAAACAGTGGAATCTGCGCTCCTATCTCAAAAACGGTTCAAGATGGGAAAAAAGTTAATTATGATGTTGTAGAGCATCATCGATTTACTACGAAAAGACAGTTTTTAGACATTATTGCTAAAAATAGAACTCTTAAAACGTGCAGTTGTTTCTTTGCAATTTCCTACACTGTGCACACTTGAACTACGTTGCACACTTTGCAGCGTAGCGGATGACACGTATACTCTGTGGTTCAAAGTACTGCTACTGTAAGCGGTCACATCGATTAGCGCAAAGTCGTTTTCAACCAACTTCAGAAAAGAGGGTGTTCTTAATTCGAGCTATGTGTTGTTGTTGTTGGTGTTTATATGCTTAAAACTTCGTAAGAGATGCTCTAATTAACCGACTTCCAAAAGGAGGATGTTCTCAATTCAAACCATATGTTTTTTTGTTTTTATTTTTGTTTGTTAGCTCATAACTTCTGAATCCGATTTCGGTACTTTTTGTTTTATTGTAAAGGTCTTGGTCTGAAATAGGTCCCATTGCAATATCTTTACGATGAAAAGAAAATACAGGGTGCCCAAAAAAGTCAGTCACGACTCTTTTAACTGCTGAACAGCTGCAGCTATAGTCATAAAAGTTGTATGTAGGTATAGTTAAGTGGATATGTGCTGCGCGATTCTACCGTCTACAGCGCCACGTGGTGGGAAACAGTGGAGTTAGCGGTCCTATCTCGGAAACAGTTCAAGACAGGGGAAAAAAGTGAATTATAAAATTGCAGAGCATCATCAATTTAGTACGAAAAGAGAGTTTAGACGCTAATGCTAAAAACAGAACGCTTAAAACGTGCATTTGTTTTTACACAATCTCCTATTTTGTGCACACTTGAACGACATTGCATATGTTGTAGCGTAGCGGGTGACATTTATGCTATGTAAAATTCAAAGTATGGTTATTGTAAACGGTCACATCGATTAACGCATAGGCATTTCAAACCGACTTCATAAAGGAAGAGGTTCTCAATACAAACCATGTTTCTCGTTGTTGTTGTTGTTGTTGAAATTTGTTAGCTTATAACTTCGTAAGAGATAATGTAATTTTAATACTTTTTTTGTTGTCGTAATGATCTTGGCCTGAAATAGGCTTCATTATGATTTCATTAACATATAAAGAAATTACAGTATACTCACAAAAGTCTGTTCTCACTTTAACTGCTGAACGCATGCAGCTACACTGGTAAAAGCAGTATGTAAGTATCGATGTTGAAACTTCTGTCCGTCAGCTGCAATGCATATTTTGCTCTTTGTTTGAACTTTACGCTGAGCAATTTTCATCGCAGCGAGTGACACGTATTCACTGTAAAGTTCAATATATATGCCTAACAGAATTTTTGGTTACGAGTACAGCGCATCCGTTCTTTACATTTCTAAAGACTTTTTAACTTAACGTATGTTAATTCAATAGATAGTTTTTTGCTCATATCCGATAAAGGCGAGAAAAGTGACATAACTTAAAAATGCAGCATTTGAGAAAAATCAGTTTAAAAATAACTTGACTATAATAAAACTGGCACAACTCTCGAGTGGATAACTTTCTAGATGGAGATGTAACTTTTTTGTTCACATTGGGTGCATTTCATGTATTTTTCAGTGACATAAACCATTTTTTGAGTTATGTCACTTTTCTTGGAAGTTGTGATTTGTGAAATTGCCGTCAAACTTCTTTTGATGTTCTGCCATATGAATAAGTTTTCACTGAAAAGAGAAAAATAAAATCTTTTTGTTAAAAAATAGAACCGACTCCAAAAAGCAACTACTATTCCCCCCCCCCCCCCCCCCCCAAAAAAAAAAAAAAAAAATTGTATGAAATGAAACTAATTTGCGTCTAAAAGTATAAAATAATTTCCTTCGCCAAACAACCTATAACACTACAATTAATCATAACTTTTGAAGTCGGCGCAAAATTAAATAAAATTTGATACCTTTATTCAATACAAAAATCAAATCCTATTCAAAATACACATCTCACATTGCACCTGCAAAACGCAGCCGAAAACTATTTTAATTCAAGAAAACAAATAAGATTTCGTAAGCAGCAAAAGTTGGCGAAGATGCTAGTATCTGACGTCCTTGGTGAAAAAAAACACGAAAAATTATCTGGCAAACATATTTAATTTCTTTGGGATACCATGATTAATTTGATAAGGTATATTAAGAGAGTAATCAAGAATATGAAACAATACTTTGTACAAAATATATTATGAAAATATACATCTTGTGTATATATTTTTGCAGTACATTTTGAACGCCAAATCCAAAAGCCACCAAGGATGATAGTTAATCAGAGTTATACCAAATGTGCAAAGGAAACTCTAACTTCGTAGAAACATAAATACCGCATTGTGAAGAACTGTTCTGTGTAGATGCTACCAATGGACCAATATACAGTGATAAAATAATAAAGGAAACATGAAAATGGATCATTCGAGACGAGAGCATTTGTTGCTACCGATCTAAAAACAAACCTTTAAAAACTAATTAAATTTTATTTAATTTTGCGCCGACTTCAAAAGTTATGATTAATTGTAGTGTTATAGGTTGTTTGGCGAAGGAAATTATTTTATACTTTTAGACGCAAATTAGTTTCATTTCATACAATTTTTTTTTTTTTTTTTTTTTTGGGGGGGGGGGGGGAATAGTAGTTGCTTTTTGGAGTCGGTTCTATTTTTTTACAAAAAGATTTTTGTAGTATAAATTTCATTTTAAATGTGTATTTTATATTAATGTACTTATGACTCATACTGGAAAGAAATTTTACTATTGAAAAAAAATATAGTACTTTTTCATTAGACCAAAAGTGCCACTTAGCAGTTTGGTAAGTTTAATTTTTTCCATGTCCCCTACAATAATTCAGCATATTATGTTTAAAACATTTATATAGTTTAGAAACAACCATTAAAAAAATATTAAAAGCAGCGTTGGAAAAAAAAAAAAAAAAAAGGGGGGGGGGTTTAAACCGGAATTTTATTAGTATAGTTTGAGTTTCCCAGTCACATTATACATATTTGTAAATAAAATTGCCACTTTAAAAAGTAATTAATGCTCCAATATTAATTATTACTTAAGTTGCTTTTATCCTTATGTCATTTTTCTTGAATATAGTACATCCTTAGACTTATCTAACTGTATTATTTTAATGCGTGTGTGTGTATATATATATATATATTGCCTATGCATGTTTCTGTGGTGTTTTATTTGACTAACTATTCTTCTTTTTCATTATTTTCTTTTTAATCAAATTATATATATATATATATATATATATATATTAAGAAATTTTTTAACATACTAAAATAAAAAATAACAGAAGATTAAATGCCACCGAAAACCACAAACACACTTATGCATGTAAAAACTTAAGCAGCAACAACAACAAGAAAAAAACCTAAGCAACTTTCTGTCAAAAGATTTATTTTTGTTTTTGCAGAAATTACATGTGTAAAAACCTACTTTATTCCTAACCTTTACTTCTGAGTTCATAACTTTTAAACCAAGAATAGTAATAAATCAATAATAAAATATTGCTTTAAATTTCTGAAGTTAAATTAACTTTAAACTAAACTTTTATTTTTGTGATTAACTTCATTCTAAGTCAGTATCTGAATTAGAGTCCTGAATCAAGTTGGGTTTGTCAATCCGATTTCCAGACCATTTTTCATTGTACATTGCATCGTCTGTAATAAGCTCAGAGCAACCTAATGCCCTCCTCTCCTCTCCTCACACGAGACGTATGACCAAAACAGAGTGAAAACCTGAAAACATAATATTATTTATGAGCGCACGATGCGCGCGAGTGAGTAAGCATTCAAATCTGAACGAGGACGATATACGTATCTTTGCGGGTTTGGTAGGTGAGATGTGGCATGACAGCAATAGTTGACTTATCCATGTAAAATGAAAAGTATAGGAGGAAAGCGAATCCTCTTATTGTAACTGATGTCATTCTATATTTGGCCACTAATTATTTCTTTCTCCGAGTCTCTACTAAAAATATTAGTTTATTAACTAGCCGCCTTCAGCGACAAGCTGGTTCGCTATTCTTGAAAAATCCGACTGTATGAAACCCCCATTAGGTGGAGCCTGCGCCGCCTTTTTTCCGTTTCTGGACCTTCAACAGCTTATTGACATATAGTGCAAATAGCTTTATTGAAAATTTTAATTGTAGTAAATTTCCGCCCTGTAGCACCTGCGACGCCCCCTTCCCCTTTCAGTATCTGAAACAGTCTGTTCCCATACCACGTGAAAATTTCCATCTTTGAAAATTCTAACTGTAGCAAAGTCCCGCTCGGTGGAGACTGCGGCGCCTTATCCCCGTTTTAGAACTTACAACAGCTTGCTCGCTCATTGTGCCAATGTCTTTGAAAACTTTAACTGTAGCAAATTTCTGCTCTGTTACGACTAATGTGCCCCTTTACGTTTATGATTTGGAACAGTCACTCGCTCACCGTGTAAAGGAACATTGAAAATTCTGATCTCGCAAATTTCCAACCCGGTGGGGCCTACAATCTCTTAATCTACTCACAAGTAATTTAATCGTAATTGGTGATATTGAATTATTAAAATATCAAAGCACCATCTGGCGACAGATTCAATTCTAATTCAAATACCATTTAAAATGCTATATCACTTACGGAATTGTGTTAATTAGAAGCTGGGATAGAATAGTAAAATAAACATTGTTATAAAAAGAATTGTCTGACATTTCTGTGGTTTTCTCTGAAACTTACGTAATTGAGGGCAGAATAATGTTAAAATTCCATAGCGCGGAGTATTGGAAGAGCGGAGTATTGGAATGCTAAAATCTGCAAAATAAAAAAGAATAAATGCATTCCGGGTTTTCTGTGGTTTTCTCTGAAACTCCTGTACTGAATTTAATAGTTTATATCAGTTTAAAAGTTCGCAATAAAATTACTGCAAAGTATATTTCGAATGATACATTATAAATAATTTAATCATATTAGAATTGTATATATTGGAATAAAGGTGTTCTATGCTTTCTGGGGTTTGTGCTGAAACTCCCGCACGGAATTTTATGTCTTATATCAGTTTAAAAATCTCCAATAAAATATATTTCAAATGATGTATTATAAGTAATTTAATCATAAATAGAATTGGAGATATTGAAATTATAAAATATTAAAGTGTCATCTGGCAGCAGAGATTTGGGATCTCTACTTTTTAATTCCTGTTCAAATAAGTTTTAAAATGATATATTACTTATGAAATTATGTTAATTAGCAGCTGAGATACAAACATTAATAAATATAAACGTTTCTATATAAAAATTTGTGTCTGACTTATCTGTGGTTTTCTCCAAAACTTGCCTTATTCCGGGCTGTATATCGTTAAAAATCCTTAGTACAAAATGTGAGCAGAAATTGGAATTCGAAATTCTGTAAAATATAAAAGAATAAAAACGTTCTAGGTTTTCTATAGTTTTCCACAAAAGTTTCGGAAAATATAAAATTTTCGAGAGATTTATTGATTTCATTGAAGTTCATGATAAAAGTGGCGAATGCATGCAGAACATAATTTCTAATAAGTTAGAGGACGATAACTTATCCAATAGGGACTGTCATGGTCAGTCCTACGATAATCCAAATAAGTCAGGAGCGCACAGATGCGTCCAAGCCAGAATAATAATAATAATAAAAATAAAAATACGCTGCTTTCCACCGTGCATTGCCCATTTCCTTAAACTTGTTGGTGTACATGCCTTCTTTCTGCTCCGTGGCTAAACAAACGTCTATGTGGAGTAAGCTGTTCAAAGAATTTACAACTTTTCTGTTTCATCTAGTTTACGCTGTGATATTATGAAACAAGAACGAAAAATCACATGCGGTTCCCATAGATTATTAACTTTCTAACTAAACGTACCTCCTGTTGCATCGTTTAACCATCAATCCACTTTCGCTACTTGATCAGCGTTCAGACGGAATGGAAGAAAGACAGACACATAGACTAATTGAACTGATATTCACCCTTAAACATTGTTGTAAAGTGTTAAAAACGCTTAACACAAACGAAAAATGAAACACCAGCAGTATCCTTTTGTATAGCGTATCTGAATATTTCAGTGTAGCTCTGTAAATCTTATCGCCAAACATTTCATATTCTGCCAAAAAAAAAAAAAAAAAAAAACTTTTTTAGCATCTTAATAACGAATTTCAATTTAATCATAATTTGCGCAGTAACAATCCCTCTCATAAAACGCACGGCATTGACATTCTTTTGAGTGTTCCTCTACACAAACCAGCTGCGCTACTAATACCATTTTAAATGGTGAAAAACCCATAGTGAACCGGAAAAGATTTTTTTAACAGTGATCATTTTAAAGAAATTCTGAAGATATTTATGGACGCTGAAGGTGGTTAAAAGGACAGACAGATAGACTAATTCAAATCATAATCACTCTTAAACGTTGATTAAAGTGCAAAACGCTTAAACAATGCGAAACTGCAACTGCAGCAAATTTCAATCATAATCCTTAATTTATCTGAATATTTTTGTGTGGTATTTTTTTTTCTAATGTTAATCATACTATATTTTATAGAAAACAATTTTTCTGCATAGGAATAATAAATGTCTATTTCATTACGATTTGTGCAAAATAAAATGTATTGAAATATGGTTTATAGAAATACCACTCATAGAACACAATGATTTGGAATTCTTTCACGTGTCACTGCACACAATCCAATGGTGGTATTTATTCCATTTTCAATGGGGAACATTCCATAGTAAACTTGAAAAACATATATCAGTTTCAGAGAATTCCATGAATATTTACCGGAGATAGAGCGCAGACAAATCTATGCCGTAAACTATTTTCAGTGCTGTTACGAAGTATTAAAAACACATAAAGAATAACGTTAAAGGGTCAGACATGATGGTCTGCAAAAGGAGAAACTGTTATCGGTTTGAAAATAAGCCTAAATGAGTTTGTGATGCTTCGATAGAGCTAAAAGATGGGGACAAATCACCAAGGCAAAATCAGAATGAAAACGTCTACGAAATGAGGCCGGAAATTTTGAATTTATTTTATACTTAGTGATATAGAATCATCTTGTGAAAGTGTTTAACTGTGTCGGTAAAGGAATACAAAAAACTGACAATTGATGTTGTTTTAACGAGATCAAGTGCTTTTATGGAAGGGTTGGAAAATACATTAAAAGATTTCGTAATACTGGATTTGACAAATGGTTTAAAAAAGCTACTGCCATTGCCGAGTTGATGTCATAGATACAACCATTAACCCTAACAAGGGTGCTGTTGGCATAATGAAAACGCAAATTTTAATTCTCAATTGCAAAAACTGGCCCTGTATTTTTTTTTTTTTTTAAATAAAATTTTGCCTTTATAACTTAGTGGAATAAGTTCATTTATTTCCGTTCTTCTAATATTGTTGGTGAATTCTGGTGGCATTTAATTTTAAATTGGAAAATTTTCATTCCCTCAAAGAGTTAAAGAACGTAGAGTACCGAAAGGAAACGATGCCTAGCGAATTAGTCGAAGACGAGATGCAGACATTTGAAACAGAAACACTATACAACCTACAAATGCTATATTAGATCGAATTTTAGTCGAAATTAATCACAGACTTGACAATGTGAGGAAAATAAATTATTATTTTGTATTTTTGACTGACGAAGCATTGATGAAAATGACTATAACAGATTTTTAAAAAATATATATAGACTCAATTTGGCTCTTAAATATGTCAAGGGCTTGAAATCAGAAAAACGCTTTTCCGAACATGAAGTTTTCAAAGAACAAAGACCACTTTTATCGACAAATATTTGTGAATTAGAACCTGTTTCTTTATTGGAAGTTATGATTTGCTGAATGCATTTTCTAACATAAGCATAGTTTTCAGAATTTATGCAACTCTGCCTACAACTTCTGTTTCATGTAAAAGAAGCTTCAGAAAAATGAAACTCACTAAAGATTACGTTCCACAATGTCCCAAGAGCACTTGTCGTTGTCGGAATCGGCAATATTTTCCACTGAGAATGAAATAGCCAACAATCTCAATTACGACATTTTAAATGAAATAAAGTCGAGGAAAATAAACCTTTAGAATTACGTATAATTTTTATAACTAAAATAAATAATTTTGTAAAAGTCTCAGTATTTTATTTGTTAAAAAATTTTGCTTAGAGGGCAGCAAATTGGAAGTCTGCACCCCCCTTTTAAAAATGTTGATCCGGTGCTGATTGCTAATAATGCTCACTGGTATAATTTGAGTTCAATCGCATTTAATTACAGTGAAGCACCGTTTATACGTTTTTCAAGGGACCATTCCTAAAAGACGTATAACTGAAAAAAATGTACAACTGAAAATTTGTTTTAACATTAATACACAATAAAGTGTTATATTAATAATAAAAGTCGAATAATTTTTCATTTTTTCCTTTAGTTTTATTTGACTAAGTCATATTTTTAATTAAAATGAAAATATTTTTAAAAGGTAGGATAAAAATTAAATAATTAAAAATATAAAAATTCAGAAAAATTCCTCAAAGTTTCGATTTTAACCTTTAAAGACAAAGGCCTTTCATTCTCTAAATGAAGATGACATTTTTGCAAACAATTAAAAGGGGAAAAAAAAAAAAAAAAAAAAAAAAAAAAAAAACATGTCTCTCCAACCATAATGTCAAATAAACACAAGAAGAAATAAAAAAAAATCTTCCAGTATTCTATTCAAGTCGCCCAACAGAAATGAGTAATAAATCTTCAAGTTTACAAAATGCCTATCAAGTTGTGGGTTTTTTCCTTTCACACCCCATCCCTGGAATGAATTAAAGGAGAGAGTAGGAGGTCTACAAGTGGCCACTTTTAGAAATTCCGGCTACTTGTATACCTACCAGTCAACCCAGTCCCCAACTGCTTGTTTCTGAAAATTTCTCACCCCCCTTCTCCCCGGCTGTCGATGCAGATCGCACCTTGTATGTTATAGTTCTAAGAAAAAATAATCAAAAAAGATAATAAAACATAGAGAGCATACATCTTTTTTTTTTTTTTAATCCTGGAATGAAACTCAAATTTGTGATTTCACAAGGGGGAAAAAACGTATAAGTGAAATTAATAATTTACTCATGCCTTATAAACGGAGTATTTTAACATTAGAATTCAATGGAATGGTTTGGGACTGAAGACATATAAATGAGAAAAACGTATAAATGAGAAACGTATGAAAGGTGCTCCACTGTACTTAAATATGTCAATTTTTTTCACTGCCAATCATTGAAATAGGCAGCTCTATTGCATTGAAAAATGATAAAACTTACTTTTTTTTTTATACCTTTTAGTACAAGATTATTTATCTAATTTTTCTGGTGTTTCATTGTAGAAATATATTATGTATTTTTTGGCTGATTTTCGTAAAACGTGTTTCATTTTAAGATTGTTGATTTTTATGAATGATTATGTTTACATTCTGTCATAAAAATTAAAATCTGTCAGAATCATATATTGAAATTATTCTTCATCCTCAGATTTGTCCCAAAGAGTTGATAGTGTGAAAGAAGAGAATTTAAAATTAAAGTCAGAGAATCAGGTTCTTGGACAATATATTGAAAATCTGATGTCTGCATCAAGTGTTTTCCAATGCACTTCTCCCAAAACTAAAAAGAAGTAAGTCTGATGTTTTTAAGTACGTATTTGTATTTTGATATATTTTTCACTGGACTTCTGTAGATATGTATATTTCATTTATATACAATCAATACTATGGTAAGAATAATTATGTGAAAAGGATTTTTGATTACAAGTAAAACATATAAGAAAACATTAACATTTCATTGTTGTGAAAAATTGTATTGCACTTTTTTAGTATACAGAACATATGAATGCTTTTTTTCATTGAATTTTAAGAGACAGATATTATCATTTGTTTTAACTGCTATATTTCTTGTTCTGATTGCCTGTCTGTTAAGGTTCTTGCTACCAGGGTGACAAAGCGACAATTGTTTACAAAATTACATACATGGACATAGATGTCAAATTTCTCACCTATTTAAATAAAATTATATAAACAAAGATATTTTGATATTTACAAAAAGGCCAGTAAAAAAAATATATATATTTTAGAAATTGAAAGCCATACATTAAAATAAATTGTAACTGAATGGCACACCCAGAATTTTCATCTGGAAGTAGTTCAGGTACAGTAGCATATCCAATTGCAATAGTTATAACGTCATGCATGTATACACACATGCATGTACTAAGGAACCTGCTTTAAATATTTCTTTTGGATTTCAGTAATTTGTTGGACTGCAGTAACTGTATCAGTTGAACTTGCAGACTTACAGTTGTAAGTTCAATCCCATCTATATGACCAAAGAACGCTCATATACAAAATAGCAGCCAGAGACAGATTTAGGGGAGGGCTATATGGGCTATAGCCCAGGATGGCAAAATACAGTTGGTGGCAAATTCTTCGAAAATGTTAAACGGTACTAGGGGATAATTTAGGATAAATAGAAAAATAATCACTGAACACCTATGGGGGGAGGAGGGGGGGTTATAATAAAATAAATCTAAGGTAATACATTTCTATCAGAGCTTAATCAAGCTAGAACTGGTCTTAGGGCCTGATGCGCATCCCCCCCACCACCACCACACACACACAACTATAACTTTCTCCGCGGTTTTTATCATTATTAAAAAAAAAAAAAACTTCAATTTTCCTACCATTTTGCCCAAAAATGTATATTTAAGTAAAATTTTACCTTTGTAAAACTTTTTATTTTGTTGTCAGAAGTAAAATCCTACCCAAGTGCTTTTTCAAGAGCATTATTGTATAATTTAGTTAAATTTTTTTGTACAGTATACGAAATTTCAAGCTCCTAAAGAAGAGACCTTGGGCCATGGTCAAGCCGGCCCATGCATTAATCAGGCCCTGTTTACTATATTTCTATTTTCATTTTTTTCTCTTTTAAAGATTATCTTAACAAATGAAGCAAAAAAGCAGTTGCACATAAAAATTGAATATTGTCTGCTTTATTTAATCTCATGATAAAAAAATTTTTAGACATATATTTTAATTAAGGTTAAAGTCGTCTGCAGATGAAACTGAAAAATCTTTAACAGATAAAATTTAAAAAATCTTGTGCGCTTCCAAATATTTATTTTGTCTTATTTCTTTAAAAATTCATGCAAGGAACAAGAGCGACAGCAACATTAAAAACATAATTTTCTAGGTACAGGTTAGTTTAAGTTAGCTTAATTATATGACTAATTTTGTTCTTTTAGAATAGATTTTATTTTATTTTTTGTTCCACTAATTTTATTTTGAAACTGGAAAATGCCTCACATTTGCTAAATGCTCCTTTTTTAGCACTTTCCAATAAGTTTGAAAAGTGTTAATGACTTCGGTTTGTCTGTCTGTCTGATCTCTAACTTTGGTAAATATCCATGGAATTTCTTGAAACCAGACTCAGATAAAATGAAAAACTTTCTGCGAACACAAAATCTAAAACAAAAATTTTCTGCAAAAAATAAAAAATAAAAATAAAAAATGCTCTTTCGACAGTTGATAACCGAGATAACTGTGATAAATAAATCTTTGTGTATTTTTTGGTGAGATTTTGAAACTATGCTATGTGCATCAATGGATTTTTACAAGACGATAGAAAAAAAAAAAAAAAAAAAAAAAAAAAACATTAGTTAATTCATGAAAAAGGTACTGGAAAAAAATAAACATTAATATTTAAAATAAATATTGCCTAAATACTCAAACATAACTCTTCATAAACAGCTTGCACCAATAAATACAATTTAATTAAAGATATACTACATATATATAAGACAAGAATAGTAAGAACAAACATATTTTTTTTTCATATAAAAGAATTGTGAACACAAAAAAATTACATGTACTTACTTGTAGATATTTTGAAATGGGATTATCACTTTTTTTTTTTTTTTTTTTTTTTTTTAACTAAAAGTAAGAGCTTTCGAAGACTTTAAAATAAATCATTGTGGAAACAGCTCTGTCCAATTTAATTTAATACATGATAACAAATACATCTGGAGCAAGTATGATGACCTTTAAATCAGCTAGAATATTAAGCATATGCAATTTATCAATTAGAAGCGTGTATTTTTGCAAATTTTTCAGAAATGGCTAAAGAATTCCTACCTAAAAATCCCTAAAGTGAACATTTTTATTTTTTAAGTGTCAAAAATAAAATTGCTATCATTTTTTAATTTCTTTTTATCAGCTTAATTATTAACTCCGATTTCCATAGTTACTTGCAGATTTCAGAGTCTACTGTATAACCAAAATGGAAAAAAAAAAAAAATGGGGTGTGGGGGGGGGGGAGAAAAAAAAATTAAATATCCATAAAGGGAAGAGAAGAATGTCTTTTCATTATTTTGTCAGCACATTTAGAAATTGCCCAGTCCTTTAGATTGTTTGATCTTCGTACAAAATGCCAGTCTTTCTGCTCTATGAAATAGGAATTCATTGCTTCAGAAATAATGATGTCACAATTTGTTGGAAGAGGACCATTTACAGCTATCATCATTTCATGATTTGCTGCTTCCTCAGTGATAGGCCGTCTTTTATTGTTGTGATACTCATAACTCGATGTTAAAGATTCACAAACTGATTCTACAGAAGATACAGTTGATGCAACACATATTGCATGCATTATCAACTCTATGTCTTGAAATAAACTTTGTTTGCTGCAAAGAAAAGTTTTTATAAGATCTTTACTGGTCAATTCTTGGTATTCTTTTGTAGTTTTAGATTCTACAATTTCATGGATTTTATTTACAAATTTTTTGTATTGGGCCTCCAACTGTGAGTCAGGTATGTCTTTAAACTCATACACCAGTGTTTTAGATGACATCAAAAATTTTTCTAACTCAGATGCTGTTGTTAATGCAACACCCTTAACTTTCACTTTTGTTGCAAGGAATTTCAAATCTGTCAAAATCTTCACATGTTCAAAGAGTTTTACATCCTCTTCTGTAAACAGTTTTTGCAGCTCTTCTGCTATGTGCAGTGCAAGTTCTGACAATTCTTTTTCAACTGTTTGTTTACATGCCATATGATCAATTTTAATTCTTTTTGAAGAGCAACGTGTGTTGTTTAAGTTTTCTGGCTCTGTATCACAAAGAGAAACACCTTGATATGTGTTGTCTGCCTCTAAATCTCTACTATCTGAGTGATAAGTAGGCCAAAAACAATTATTTTGAGGGCTCTGACTGCAGGGACATTTCTTGAAATCAACTGCTGAGGACATACTTTGCAAATAGTCTACTTTATAATTAAATTCTGCATATCGCTCATGAGGAAGGACATCAACTATTTGCAAATCACAAATAATCTTGCTAAACTGATCATACAAATCGCACAATCCAGACAATAGAGAATTTGCATGTTTTCCAATTTTATCATTAAATGATAGAACATGAGAAAATAGAAAGGGTAGTACATGTGTTTTTTCATTTTGAATCTTGGTCATCGATTTACGATAACTTAAATAACGCACTATTTACTCTATCCTGAAAACGCAGCAAAATACATATGACGTCACACTTTAGGAAGATGAAACGAAATCCTCTCCTCTCTCGTAGCCAGTGCTGCCAGATTGAGGGAAATTTTTATTTAACAGCCACCACTAAATTTTAATTGAAACGGTTTGCTAATTGTTTCGAAGCATCTTTCAAAGAAATTTTCGATGTGATTAGGTAACCGTTACAAGTAAAATTTAACGGTGGCTGTTGAATAAAAATTTCCCTCAAATCTGGCAGCACTGCTCGTAGCCTCAGCGTGAAAACCAGTGTATCGCTGATTTCGTGCGATGTGTTTTAGCTTTTAAAATATTCTTTTTATTATGACAGCGATTACACAATCTTATTAGAAATACTGTAGCGTGCGAATTTCCCAAATATAGCACCAATTTTATAAGGGGGGGGGGGGGATGTCTTTAGCTATGGAGAAAGATGATAAAACTACATCCACAAATATTAAAAAAAAAAAAAAAACTCTTTGGTGTTGTGAAAACAATTTTTTGGTAAAACAACATTCTTTTTCTGTATAAATATTGATACTTGAAAACATTTAATAACTTCATGTACAGTTATTTAAAAATAAATAGATAAATAAATTAAAAATGCCTTAAAGGGCTTATTTACGCATTTTTAAAATACTGAAATTAAAGTATCTTCATATTTATATGATGTTGTACGGCCATATGATATCTACAAAGGTTTATAAACAATAAAATTATTTTTCTGTTTGTTATTAAATAGATAAAATGTAAAATCATCCAACGAATGATGCAATGCGCAATGCCACTGCTTTGAATTTAAAATTTATAAAGCTTTATTGAGTAGTCTGTGTAAGTGATTGAAATTATATATATATATATATATAGTAGCAAAAAGAAGTATAATAGAAAATTATAAAATGATTAAATCGCCACAAACAACCCACAAAAGTCTAAAAGTTCATTGTTACCTAAAATAATTTGACCAGTAATATTTTAAATTAAATAGGAAAAGAAGAAGAATATTAACTTTAAAATAATTCTGATGAGAATACAAACCACATATTCATTATTTAAAAGATTATAAACAAGAGTTTTCAATTTGAGATGACATTAACACACACACACACACATACGTGTGTGTCGTATGTGTGCGTTATTGTTAGCATGATGCGCTTAGTTTTGTTTCCATATTTTAATGGTAGCGCACGTTCTATCTATAAATATTGCAATAGAACATTTTGCTTGCCATCACTCAAACATGGATAATTTAAAATTATCTTATATATATATATATATATATATATTTTTTTTTTTTTTTTTTTTTTTTTAACGTAGTAAAAACCATGCAACAGAAGATTTAAGGCCCCTGAAACCACATAGATCAATACGAATAAAATTTCATCAAATTAAATTAAACTAAATTTATCTGTGAAGACTTTATTATTAAAACAAATAATCTTGCTTTTTAACATTTGAAACAATAAATTTTACTTATTGATTTTTTTATTTAATTTAATTTAACATCAAACTTACTTCAATATTATTCCTAGATAGTTGCTACTTAAATAATGTTGCCTGTACGTTAAAACGACATGAAACCAAAACAAAAGTTATCAAACAAACAATGAGAGAATAAACAAAACTCTTTCTTTGACAAATTATTTTTCAATTAAGAATAGATATTTTCTCTATTTATGATGAAAGTATTATTTTTGGGTTGAATTTTTGAAACTGGGTTTTTGCTATAATTACACGTTTTGAATTCGCCTGAATTCGAAAAGTAGGTTCTTAGCGATGGGTTTCTGAGCCTATAATCAGTTAAACCCCAAAACAGGTATTATAGCAGGAAGTTTAAATTGATTTTTCTAAGTTTATATCACATGATGATAGTCATTCTTGAAAGTTTTCAGTGAGATCTGACAAATAATCTATGGTACAGGAACATGCTGAGAAATTCAAATATGTACGTATGTATTCATGTAAGGGCGGAATTTATCCTTGATATATTTTACCAATTAAACTACATTAATGCAAACTATAATTATCTGTACTAAAGATGATGTAATATATACATATATATATTAAAATACATTTTCTATATGGAATATTTTATGAAATGAATTCATCTTTCGTTTAAAAGAACAAACAAAGGAATTTGGATACATTAATCCTTATGGTTTGAAATAGCAATATATATATGTATATATATATATATACATATATATATATATATATATATATATTTACTGTGCAAATTTTAAATACACTGCATGATGTGTGTATAGTTTATAAACAATATGCAGTGCCAACAAAAATTAGTTGAATACATTCTGTTAATAAAAATGTCTTTTAAAATGCGGAGTAAAGGAAGGTAGTGGGAGTGCCAAATTAAATTATTGTTAATAACATAACATATATGTATATTATATACTTTTTTTTTCTTTAAGAAATACAAGAATATATATATATATATATATGTATAATAAAGATGATCTATTAAGCATAGTAGAATCCAAGTAACAGATACAAGATCACTGAAACACCAATGACCAATAAGATTAAAAAAAAAAAAAAATCACCAGTGGATGAAATACACTAATGTAAAGAAACCAGATCTATTAATTAACAGCCTGCAAAACAAACGAATCAATAAAGTAAAACAACAAATCTTAACTTAAAACCATAAACTTATCAAAATTAATGAAAAAACAACCCAAGAAACACAAGATAGGAAGAAGGAGGCAGGCGGCAAGACTTGTGACTTGCCAGTGGGGTTACACTAGTTTTATGCCGGCAACACTCCCCCAGCCTGGTTATATATATATATTTTTTTCTTAATGAGATATTTTACTATGATAGAATGGATCTATTTAAAATACTCGTGTAAAATTATTATTTTCACAATTTTAAAGCTTAAGCGCCAGCATGGCTTGCACTTAGTTTTGTTTTAATGTATTTTAATGGTAGCGTACTACTATCTATAAATAGTGTAATAAAACATTTTACTTACCATCACTCAAACATGAATAATTTAAAATAATTTCCCTTTCTCCACTTCAGGACTGATTTAAATAAATGACCTTGATTAAAATCTAAATAATTCCAGTATCCAGAATATGGTTTTAAAAAAAAAGTTTTTTTATGTTAATTAAATTTCTGTTTAAGAGGTAATCAGCAGATTAATACTTAGAAAATTTTGAAAAAAATAAATAAATAAATAAGTAAAAATAAATCAGTGCTTTTAATGGAATATTTTAAGAAGAATTACAGGAAATTAATGTAAAATTGGAGAAAAAGTAACTTAGTTTTATTAGAAAAACAACTTTCTATAACTGTTTTGTACCTTTAGTAAACATTTTTATTACTTTTCGAAAAACATAGTAACATTTTAGTAATCGAAGCAGATTAGGTATTAAAATGAAAAAGCTGAACTATTAATTCTTTTCAAAAGATAAACAAAGTCACAGAATACAGAATTATCATAAAGATCGAAGTTAAGGAAAAGACTTTTTTTTTTTCTTTTTTTTTTAGTAGACAAATCGTCGCTGCTAAACAAAATAGCACTAACATATCATGTACAGTACAATAGATCTCCGGTTGCAATTCTAGATTCTTTCGCTTCGGGAGAGTGGAGAGTCATAAAGGGTGACGTCACGTCGAAACACACCCCTTTTTGGAGTCGGGCGGTTTACGCCGATTTTTAAAATTAATTTACAAACGATTGATGCGATTTTTTGGATTTTTAAAAACATTTTTGGAAACTGTGGGTCTAGATCTATCAGAAAAAAGTAAATTTGATTAATTTCCCCATGTGTGCAAATTCCCCATTGAAGGCAGAATTTTACATTGAAAATTTTGTTCATTTTTACATTTGCACTTTTTGCTTTATCCCTCTGTACTGAACTTCCACCAATAGATTCAATTTGACGCTCCTCAAATATTGTAATAATTGTCTTGAATTCTTCTCTGAAATTCTTATACACTTTCTTGCAATGATTAGCGAATCTAGTTTCACTAAAGAAACAAGGATTTTTAAAGGTGGTTTCTCCATTTGATTTTTCTATATTATAACTTACATCTCTAAAATTCTCATATTCTTTCCCATAATTGAATTCTCCAAAAATAGATACAATTATTTCTGTTATTGCCACAATCCATGAAAATTTAGCATTCTTCCATAAGTGATCATCAACAAGTCCAGCTTTATGCATCGGGTCCCAATCATAATAATATGTTTTGTCTTCTTCAGAAAAGTGTTTGTTAAGGTATTCTGGCACAGATAAATTAAAATACTGTCCATCAAAGCTTCCACCATTGAACTGCGTCTTGGTAACACCATATTCATCTAGGCATGTAATAATACTTTCGGCTACACTTTCACCATTGTGAGCTTTAATAACTGGGTGTCCTAAATATAAAGCTTGAATAAGCTGATTTGAATCAGGAACAATAGTGATGCCCATGATGAACTGCCGAGTATGGTGCTTCCAAGTTGCTTTGTCTGCAATAATTTTTAATGGTGGCTGAAATCCTGTTTGCTTTAATCTGTTATTTATAAAAGCTTTAAGCCGATTCTTTACAGCATTAGATACAAAAGGCAAAAAGTTTTTCGCAAACGCTACTGAGTGATTAATCTCCCCCATATCGCAGCCATTTTGAATATTTAAAGCAATCTCCTCTTCAAAATCTGCGTAAGGTCGACCTTTATAATACAGTCTGTATGCAATGCGACTAATACGCATTCCAACATCAGTTTCCCTAGCAACATGTTTACTTTTTTCTTTATTCTGTTCTTCTATTAAGTTCACAGATTTTTTATGCAAACTACTCAGCAAATGATCCTTAAGGTGCCTCTTAAGATTTCTAAATTTTGGTGGCAAGGTGGTACCAATTGGAAAATTTATGCCATTTTCCATATCATAATTAAAAACTGATGGATGGCAGTTTAATCCTTTCTTTTCTGGAAGAAAAGTTCCATTATCATCACCATCAGAAACACACAAACGGCTAATAATTGCACCATTATTTTCATCAAAAAAAGAAATTATATCAGAAATAGATCTGCAAGACTGAAAAATGTATGACAGATCTCTCTCATATTCATAATCTTCTTTTTTTGTATCTGTTGCTGCTGGAGCTGCTTTCACATTTTCTTTTTTTAAAGTGCACTGCATGTGTTCTATTTTTTCTTCCAGACTTTTTACATACTGCAGAATCATATCAATTTTGTCAGTTTCCCCTTCTTTACGGTGTATTTTTATTTCTTCTTCCGAGTTTCCTGCGAATGATGCCGATTTTGACATAACAGGGGCAGTGCTTTCTGCAAAAGATGCTGAATTTTCAGTGGATACATGTGGGATATTTTCATTTTTATCCTTTTCAACTTTATCTAAAGGAGGTTGCGCGTAAGAGAATAATGTTTTCTGGCCAGCAGATCTTTTGTCCAATGCATTTTCATTGGGATGTTTTCTTAGCAAATGATTCTGATAATTTTTTTCACGGAGTTCTTCGCTGCAGAATCAGCATTTCACCTTCCGCGTTAAACTAGGATAGCTCATTTTACGATCATAAATGACGAAACGTTAAAATAAATAATTAATAAAACGTTTTTAAAAAAATGCTACATTTAAAATAAAAAAATCTCTCAAACGATGAACAAATGTAACTCACAGCATAACTTCCTAACTAAACTAAAACAGCATAGCATCTTCTTCTCTCCCTGATCCCATGCCGATCAAAGAAAATGATGATCTCCGCTAATAATTCCCCCTCTCCCTACTCTGAGTTTTTCCATTCAAAAGCGCTTCTTCTTCCTCCCCCTCCTGTCCTAAAGAGGCTGGCGTCAGCCACAAAAGCCGACTTCGGTCGGACTTTGGAATGAGAGGGGAGAAAACAGAACCGCTGCTCTCTTATCAGTTACGTTTGCTTCCTGCTTAGTGCAGGCGATCGGCGCGGCGTTTGCTAATGATATATTGCACAAACAGAAACCAAAAGTGAAACCCTTTTGGTTAAATTCTTTCATATTCGTTTATTCACAGATTAAGGAGTAGTTTCAATCGCAAGACCAGAACTGTAGTAGCAGTACGATTTTTCCGCGATCGCTGTTTGCAGAAAACTTTTCGTAAACTTGGCAAATTTTTCGCGATTGCTGACCGCGGAAAATTTTCCGCGAACGCCGTTCGCGCGTTCGTGTATATTATGCGGGTCTGCTTGAAACTCATATGTTATTCAAGTTTACTATCAAATGTTCCCGATTTAAAATGGAGTACCACTGCTGGTTTGTGTACAAGTATGTTCGAAAGTATATTCCAAAGCAATGCTTTCTATGAGAGGTATTTCTGTAAACAATATCTTAATACCTTTTACTTCACACAAATATTATTGAAATGTATGTTATTCAAGTTCACTATCAGATGTTTTCTGTTGAAAATAAAGGAAATACCACCACTAGTTTTGCACAAGGACACCTGAAAGTATTTTAAAGCATTGCATTCTGTGACAGGTATTTCTATAAACCATATTTTAATAACTTTACTTTGAACAAATCTTAATGAAATTAAATTATGTTATTTGTATGCACAAAAGATTGATTTCTGTAGAATATTATATGATTACCATTAAGATTTACAGGGCCACACAAAAATATTCAGTTACATTAAGTGCTATTATTGGGAATTTGTTGAAATTGCATTTCCAATTACATTTGTATGCATTTTAAAGCATTTTATGCCTGAATATGATTTAAATTAGTGTATCTGTCTGTCCATCTGCCCGTCCTCCAGCATTTGTAAATATTTTCAGAACTTCTTAAAAATGATACGTGTTATTCAAGTTCACTATGGATTATTCACTATTTCAAATGACATTAATAGATTCTGTACAATTGGTTTGTGTACAAGGATACCCCCAAAAATGCAAATGCATTGCATTTTAGGAGAGACATTTTTATAAATCACATTTAAATAATTTTCTATTAAAAAAATCATTAAAAAAAATTGATATTTATTGTAAATATGCTAAAATAATGTTTTGTATAGAATGTAATATGTTTATCCTTCAGATTTACAGAGCTACACTGAAATATTCAGATACATTAAGGGTGAAATTGGAATTCAAGAGTTGCATTTCCGTTTGTGTTAAGCATTTTTAACACTTTCCAACAATGTTTAAAAATGATTATGAATTTAATTAGTCTACCTGTCTGTCTTTCTGTCTGTTGTGTGATAGCATAGGCAAAGATCATTGAAGGTTGTTCAATACAACGAGTACATATATTTGGAAAACCGCATGATTTTTCGTTCCTGTTATATATATATATATATAATAAAGATGATCTATTAAGCATAGTAGAAGTCAAGCAACAGATACAAGATCACTGAAACACCAATGACCAATAAGATAAAAAAAAAAAAAAAAAAAAAATCATCAGTGGATGAAATACACTAATGTAAAGAAAGCAGATCTATTAATTAACAGCCTGCAAAACAAACGAATCAATAAAGTAAAACAACAAATCTTAACTTAAAACCATAAACTTATCAAAATTAATGAAAAAACAACCCAATAAACACAAGATAGGAAGAAGGAGGCAGGCGGCAAGACTTGTGACTTGCCTGTGGGGTTACACTAGTTTTACGCCGGCAACACTCCCCCAGCCTGCCACAACCAGAACAGGAACCATATGGATTTAAAAATGCAAAATTTCAAAGCAGATGAACAACATTGAAACCACGAAGCCACAATGAAATTCACCGATTGATCACATTGTGTTTAACAGTATAATTAGAACATTAAATATAGTTGACAACTCAAAAAGGAAAAATCTGAAATTTTATTGGAAAATGAAAGTTTGCATAGTAATACAAAGCAAATGCAACAAGCCTTCTATTTTTTTTTTTTTTTTTTTTTTTTTTTTTTGATTTAATTTCACAAACCCACCCAACCATCCAGCCTTACAACACCACCCCACCTCCGTAATCAAACATCTGCCCACCCAACCGCCACCTTTTTTATTGTCTTTTATTATTTTATGATTTTTTTGTTGATATACACAAGAGTGTACACAGCTTTTTTTTTTTTTTTTTTTTTTTTTTTTTTTTGTACTGACAGAGACATGGTTAAGGATATAAAATAGAAAATACAAAGTTTTTAGGAAAACCCATTTTAGCAGTGGCTGTGATCAGTTTATTAATATTCTTGTTTTTAAACTTTGCAGAGCATAAATTATTAATTCGAAATAAATGATTAATGATGATGTTTCTGAATACCGAAAGATGCAGACATGAATTAAAATGTGTAAATAAGTTGACATTAAAACAAAAATCTTGCCGTTTGTCATAGATATCTGTGTAAAGTTTATTACCATCTATGATTATTTTGAGATCTAAAAAGTTAATTGATTGATTAGTCAGAGTGTTTTGAGTTAGCTTTAAATTAGGTGGATAATTGAAGGAAAAGCCATTTTGTGAGTTCTTGTTGAGATAAAATACAATAATATCATCGATGTAACGATAAAATCGAACATCATCATTGCAAATTTGCTTTTCATAATAATAAAGATAGAGATCTGCCAAAATACTGGAGCTACAACCTCCTTGTGGGATGCCTAATTGTTGCAAATAGATAGCGTTGTTGTGGAAGATATAATTATTATGGATAACAAAGTTAAGAAGAGTTTTAAATTTTTCTGCTTTAAAATTGTAAGGAAGATTAATTTGAGCTTTATATTCTTGAAAAAGACTGTAAATGATATTACTAACATCTGATAACTCAATATTATTGAAAAGATCTTGAAAGTCAAAAGTCATAATGTTGTCTATTGAATCGAGCGATTTTATGTATTGAATTAATTGAAAGCTATTTTTAAGACAGTGTAAATTATCAACTTTGCAAGTACATTTGTAAATTTGTTTTAGAATATCCAGTAGAGCTTTATTAGCATTGTTGTTATAAGTGTTACACCCAACAGTGACAGTGCGAAATTTAATTGGAGATTTGTGAAACTTAGGTATGAGAACTATATAAGGATAATTAAAGTTATTGAAGGGAAGTTGAAGTAGTTTATAGTAATTATGTATTTTTCGGTTATTAATAATAAGGTTATTATTAGTTAAACTGAAGATGTTACTATTATTGATTGAAGAGTTTAAAATAGAGAGATAGTAAGATTTACAAATAATGGCATAATTATTAGGTGATTTGTCAACATAAGTGATCACAAAGTCATCCTGTAGTGATTTGATTGAGTTAAAAAGTACAGATTTTTTAAATAACACCAGATTTGAAGAATTGATAAATAATGCATTTTTGATTTTTTGTAACACTAAAACTTTCCATTGAGTGAAGTAGGCAATAGGTTTATTATGAGTAATAGATATTTTATAAATAAATAAATCTAGGTCATAAGAAAGATTTGTGGAATGCTAGTTTTAACTGGAAGTCTAAATTTGGTGCCAAATTTCATGAATTTTTTTAATTGATAATTATCAATAATATTGAGATTACCCGTGATAATGTGTCCATGGTCTCTGTCAATAAATTTTGAGAAAGAAGGATTATTGCATTTACAGGTTACAGTGTTAGTAAAAGAGGTAGACTTAGAAACAGAATTATAATTGAATATCTTTCTGCCAAGAGGAAGAGGATATTTGAAGGTACGAGATAGATTTAAATCTTTAATCGGAAACAAACATTCTTTGTCATTAATGATAGATGTAATGTTAATACTGTTCAATATTTGATTTGTAAAATTCACAATTAATTGAGTATTTGTTTTAAATTTGTTGGGCTTTTTATTAAGTTTTAAATTAAATTGTTTGATTTTGTACATTATAATATCATAAAAAATGTCTGAAAAATGTTTATTATAGGATTGGCTTTGAAAGACATTCAGAAAGTTTACTAAGTATTTCTTTTTAATTGCAAAAATAAATTTTCGAATAATGAACCAGTTATAGTTAGATAAGTAATTAGTCTGTAGATCTGAAATGAGTTTAATAATGGCACTTTTAGAAAAGATTAAATCTTTTTTTTACTACCTCGTTTAGTTCTAGAAGTTTTATTGTTAATTTTGTGATTGAGTTGTGCATAAATAGTCGAATATTCATGTAGAGGGTTGATGTTAGAATATGCTTTAATAGTTTTACTAAAGTATTCGGAATTTAGGCCATATGGATAAATTGTATTATAATATTGCATAAATTTTGATTCAAGAAATAGACGCTCACTTTTGTTTTTCTGAATTTTTACAATCTCTATGGTACATGAATTAAAATTATGTGATTTAAAGTGTTGTAATTCTATAGTTGACTTAGAAGATGCAGCTGATATTGTGACATTTTATTTGAACTTTTAAATTTATAAACTATAAAATATTATGTAATTATAATGTATAATCAGAGTAAATATAAAGCTAAAATAAAATATCAGAGTTTTTAATTATGTTTGTTTTTAATTATGTTAAATTAATATTATTGATATATATTGTCTGTATATATGGTATACAGACTTTGGATAGTCAAACATATATGAAGAATATGGTTTATTTTGAAACTTTTTAAATAATTTTTTATTTGTGATAAAGCACCATTCTTTTCTATTGCTTAAAATATTTATAAGCTTTGGAATGCAAAGTAACTCTTTTTCAATTTATTATATTCAAATTATATTTTATATATTATTGTACTTTATGTATTAATTATTTTATTGTCTATTAATTTACAGAATTTGTGTATAAACATATGGAAAAAAAACCCCAGAAATTTTACATCACATGGAATTTCCTAATTTTTGAATTTTTTTGAGTGGCATCCCTGTATAAACTCTTACATTATATGTCAAATTTGATTAATCCTGTGTGTATGTATTAACTGCTGTGTTGTGTTAACTACTTAATTTTTCATTACAGGGGCTCATTTAAAGGCAAGAAGTAAACTGAAACACATCGCCTGCTTCTGATAATTTTCATATAAAAATACTAGTCTTTACTCACAAGCACAAAGTCTTGCTTTATGCTTATGGCTGTTTTTGGAAGGAAAAAATTATGTACAAAAAATATTGTTGTGTCTTTTTTTTTCTTGATATAATATTTATTTATTTTATACTCTTTGTGTGGTCTGTGTGTTAATGACTTGCATTTACTTTTATAGATTTGTTTTTATTTATGCAAATGTTGTATTTTAATTGGTTATTTTTATTCAAGTCAAATAATCAAACTATTAGCTTTTATGTATTCTTAATTTAATTATACATATTTTTTAGATCATAGTTTGTATATTTATTTGAAGTGTGTATTAGATTTTTTATATTATTTATATTTACACAGAGATGCCAAAAAGTACAGACTCTTATCGTAAAAGTCATGTTTTTTTCTTTTTTTTTACAAATAATTGTGACATTATTAAGAGCAATTACTGAAAAGAAAATCATAAATCTTATCAGTATTAAGGTATTCAAATGGTTAATACCTGTGTTTTAAATTTGTAACAGTCAATTATTGAAATTCCATAACTGTTGGTGTCTCTGTTTTTGTTTTGAGAACAAATGTTGTTTGACGAAATTGATTCTATCAATTGATGTGGAAAAGTTTAATTGTAATTTTTTAGCTTTATTTTCTTTTGTTGATAGTAAATTTTCTGTAAGTGTCAAAAGTATGTTTTTTTTATTTCTCTAAAATAAATCCTTACTTCTAATTTTATTCTCCTTTGAAATGCAATTGTTAAATTAAATTAATAATTGGTGAAATAATTCTCAGTCTCAGTGTTTAGCTTTTTTTGTTCACTTCTATCACTTTAAAAGATAAGCATTGTGTAGTACTAAATATAATCTGGGCATGTAATTTCCAGTTTAATTTGTAATTTCAATTTAAATATCTAAAAAAAAAAAAGAGGGGGGATGAATGATGGAGTAAAATTCACTATAAATTACTATTTTTATGTCAAAACTGTTGCCTTTTCAAGCATTTAACCATTAAAATAGTGTATACTAATTCACTTTGATTGTTTATTTGTACTTGCCTTTGCTTATATTGTAGGTTTTGTCAGTTAATTATTTATTTTTTAAGTGACATGTAGTATTATTTAAATCAAAAATATGTTTATTACTAAACATTAACTATTATTTGACGATTTTTATGGCTGTATCAGGAACTGTTGAATAAAAATTTCTATGAAGTTTTTCAATATTTTGCAACATTGAAACAAAGAATTTAGATAACTTTTACATCGTTAATGAATAGCTGTTTTTAAGGAAATATAGATAGAAGGGATATTTCAAATTTCATTTACTTAAGTTTCAGAACTTTTTTTTTTTTTTTCTTTTTGAATAAAGAACCACCATACTATGTGCTATATTTTAGTCATGATGCATAACACAGACATATATTCTAATATGGCATATATAAACATCTTAAAGTTTTTTTTTTCTTTCTTTCTTTTTGCTTGTGATTGTTAAAATTATTTTCGGGAATTATGAAATTGATTTAACTGCTTTTGTATGATATAGGAGACTGTTTCAATCACCTCTTTCTTTTCAGTTTTATGCATTATTTGACTGTGTTCAAATATATGTGTCTGTATTATAACTTGTTCTATGCATATTTTCAAGATTATTATTTCACAGTATGTATAGATATTTATGATTGCTAAAATTTAAGTATTTAAATATTTACTCTTTCAAACAACTGTTATTTATATCTGTGATTACAAAAATATTATTTTTCTCACTCTATTTATCTATTTATTTTTTATTCAAGCAGAAAATTTATGTAATAATCCAAATGGTTTATTTATTATTATTGTATCCTTTTAATGCCCCCCCCATCCCCCCCAAAAAAAAAAAATATATAAAAATAATGTAAACCTCTTTAATTAATCTCTTAATAAATGTAGCATTTACTTCATAATTAAGTACTTGTTTTTTGTCTGCAGTAGTGTCTTTCTTCAGATGTTCTACAGTTAATGATTTAATTAATATTAAAAAAAAAAAAAAAAAAAAAAAAAGCATATTTTGTGAATATTTAAGCATGTATCAGCCTCAAAAGTATCTATATAAAAGCTTTAAAATATATTCGTTCAGTAATTTATTTTACTAATTCTTTGGATGTATTACTTATATATGCATCAAACTTGTTTATCATTATTATTTTAATTATTTTATTATTATTATTTCTCCTCTTTCAACTCAATATGTTCAGAATTATTGGATGAAAAAGAAGTCAAATTTTCAAGAATTTTTTAATATCATAACTATACTAAAGTGTAATTGTAAAATTACTTACAAACTGTTTCTTATGGTTTAGTGCATTTACATAATTATGACCTTAAAAAGAAAATAATGTGCAGTTTGTTACTTATTTTATTTATTTATTTTAATTTTAATATCTGTGAATGATTTCAATTCTTCATTTATATTTTGTAACATTAATATTGGATTACCTAAATATTATATATAATAAGACAATTTTTTTTTTTTTTTTTTAATTTACAAAGTAATGTGCTAGAAGTATAATTGTTAACTGATTTATGTAGTTTATACTATGTAATTTCAAGCTTGATATAGTGTGCTAAGAATCTGTTACAAAAATAAAGTCTTATGATTCACAAATTTTGTTTCCCCAATGTGTATTAATTAATTAATTTGGAGCCTTATATTTTCTAACTTTTCCATCTCATTTCATATAAGAGGAATGCTTGTATGAAAAAAAAAAAAAAAAAAAGAAATTTTTTTTTCTGCTACCTTTGTGTAATTCATAATAAATTTCTTTAAACTGAAATTTTTTCCGTTAATAAAAAGAGCTATCTCTCAGCTTTTATGATATATACATGTACCAAACATTATATATGAGTGATAGTTATGAAAACTTATGCTGATATATTTGAGTGTATTTCGCCTAACAAGTGGTGTTGCTTTTAATCACTTTTTGCATTTTGCCAGATGGCTGTATACTACAGGAGCCACAGTGTTCCTAATTTTTTATGTGTGTTTCATTATTTTGTCACCACTATATTTTTACAATAATATTATGGCATTAATACTTTCAAAGAAAAATTTCTTTTAAAAATAGTGGTGGCAAAATAATAAAATGCATACTTAAAATATAAATTAATGTTTCCTAATTACTAAATAAACACATAAAGAAATGGTCATATTTTAGATAATGGAGCAAATGGACATCGACAAGTGGCGACACCTGTTTAAGAAGAAGGAGAGAGAGACTTTAATGTTAGAGCCAAGCAAGCCAGCACACACCTGAAAGGTTGCACTTAAGATGGTGCAGACCTACACTGAAAATTTTAAATGCTGCATATTTCCAAGTATGACCATTTCTTTATGTATTTATTTAATAAAGTGCATGTTTTTTAGTAAAAGGAACATTATAGTTTCTCTTATTAGCATCAATTGGTTAAAATTGCACCTGCAAAAAACTTATGAGAAGCTATGTTGACTAAATTTTTGTACATGTTAACTGTTAGTTGATGCTATTATACATAATGGTATAAAGAAAGTTTTGTGAGGGTTACAGCATCTTTCACTTTCATGTGATAAAATGATGACAAATAACATTTTCTTGTCAATATATGACATCTAATTATCAATCACAAAAAGAATAGATCTGAAAATGAAATTAATTTGCCTCTAATTATAATAAAAAGTCAAAATTAAGCATTTAATTAACAAAATATTTTGTTTGTGTATTTGAACTATACTTACATTGATCAATTGAAGATAATCATTAATCCCGAAATTTTCAAATATTACAAAAAAGAAAGGTTAAATAAAAAGCATAATTTCACCACAGATAATCATTAAACTTTTTTTTTTTTTTTTTGGGGGGGGGGGTATTCTTTATATTTTTTTACTTTTTTTCAGTCTTTACAGTGAGAGCAATAATTTAATTATTCTTTTTTAAATCAATTAAATTATTAGTAAAACTATATTTCAGATTTTTTTTTTTTTGTTAATAAGTAATGGTGTTGCATAAAATTTAGAAGGTTGACATACTCTCATAATCACTCCTTCAATGACAGAACTTAAGCAAATTAATTCTTACTAACCTGTTTATGTATAAATATATAAACCATTATCTATAAGTGCAAATCTTTCAATTTTCATTGAAATTTAACCAGCTCTTCAATGTTTGCATTTGTTTCTATGACAATTGTTAAAAAGAAACACAGTGAACTATATCTTTCACTATTTGACACTATTAGTGCTTCACAACATTGGATACAGTAGCATTTTATTCTTTTACATGAATATTTATCACAGTTTATCTCAAATTTTTTACATTTTTTTTTAGCTGATATTTCTTCATTTTTTAAGTGAATATAAAAGTTATATCCGATTTTGAAAAAGCATCTTTTATTGGTGAAACAAGTAGCGAGATTGTGGTGTTTTCTGCATTGTTGCTACAGAAGTCAATCTTTCAAAACTGAAATAAAAAGGAAGATTTGAAACGAGAAAATTTGTCACTTTGGATATTAACATAATTGGTGTCAAAATACAATAACTGGAATCATTACTAGATCTCTAGAACTGTTGTACATTATCCTAGGAGTAAAGCTTCAAAAATTGGTGGAAATAATCATAAGCACTTAATAATCTATAATAATAAAAGAAGATGTCTGTCTGAACATCTATACGTTCAGCCCCTACTGAACGTAGAAGTATAAAATTTGACATATGGGTGCTCAGAAGCCTTCCCAAGGGGACAGTGAAAAAATAATTTAAAAATTTTAATTAATTGTGGAGATATTAATTAAAATGTCGACCTATGTCTAATCAAAAAAAGATCTCAATGACTTAGAATTCATCGCAATTGTATAAAAATAGATATTTTAAAAGAGTTAAAAGTGGAAAATAAATTAGAAATATTAGTCTGATCGTTACAAATTTGGTACCAAATGAAAGGGGCAATTTTTCTGAATCTAAGAGTGCAAGCGGCTTATTTATACAACAATTAGATTTTTTAAAAATTAACTAAAGTATGAATTTTGGGTGGCAACATCATTTCAACTGTCAGACAACTGCCTGCAATGAAAAAGGAAATGACTGTAACAAATTAAGATGTCATGCAAAAAAAGAAAGAGTTACAGCGTTTGAAATTGATATGAGGTTTTAAAGGCAAGATTAATTCATTGCAGATATTTTTGAGCGTAAAATTATTAGTAGAGATGGAAAGAGGGGGATGGTGATAGCGAAGAAGCAAAAATGTAAAAAAGGAACGGGAGTTTAAGAGAAAACAATGGAAAATCCAGAACACCTTTATTCTTTTATATTTTGCAGAGTTTCAAATTCCTATTTCCGCTCACATTTCATACTAAGGATTTTTAAAGTTATATAGCTCGGAATTACACAAGTTTCGGAGAAAACCATGGATAAGTCAGACACAAGTCTTTTTATAAAAATGTTTATATTACCTTTGTATCTCAGCTTCTAATTAACATAATTTCATAAGTAATTGGAATTGAAGAGTATATGTTGGAAATCTCTGTCGCCAGAGGGTGCTTTGATATTTTAATAATTCAATATCTAGAACTCTAATAATGATTAAATTACTTATAACACATCATTTGAAATATTGCAGACTTTTAAACTGATATAAGCCGTTGCAAATCTCTGGCGATAGATATTTGCTACATATGCTCTTCAATTCCAATAACTTTTAAAATGAACTTATGAAATTATGTTAATTAGAAGCTGAGATACAAAGTACAGGAGTTTCAGAGAAAACCACAGAAAAGCCAGAACACCTTTATTACAATATCTACGATTCTAATTATGATGCAGTCTTTTGAATTCCGATCACAGTTCGTATTAAGGATTTTTAACACCATTTAGCTTGCAGTTACTCAAGTTTCAGAGGAAAACTACGAAAAAATCAGACACACTTTTATAACAATGCTTATATTACCTTTGTATCTCAGCTTCTGCTTAGCATAATTTCATACGTAAAATATTTTAAAAGTCATTGAAATTGAAGAGTACACATTACAAATCTCTGTCGCCAGTGGGTGCTTTGATATTTTAATAATTCATTATCTCCAATTCTGATTATGAGTAAATTGCTTTTAGAGAAAAAATTGGGAGACTGTAGTTTCCACCAGGTTGCGGATTTGCCATGATCAGGGGTGGCACCAGCTAGGGGGCCGGGGGGTGCACAGCCCCCCCCCCCCCCCCCATCAGGGCATACTCCTAAATCTCTCAGGGCATCCATCATCAGGGCATACTCCTAAAATCTCTCAGGGGAACAAATACAAAATTTTCAGTTTTTCTACTTTTAGCAGCATTTTTCTTTCCTTTTACAAGTTTGGAGCATTTCAGTTTTTTCATTCTATATTCAATAGAAGAAAGTATTGGATTCATAAAAATTTTCAGCTTCCAGTTTTCCATGAATATACACGTTTTGAGAGGTCCAGAACACGTTTTGACCACGATATTTTTAGAAAATGTCTGTCTGTGACACGATGATCTCTAAAACCACGAGGAGTACTAACAAATGAAATGGTACTATTTTTAACAGTATTGCAGTTTTTGATAAATACTCATATAATAAACTCTCTTTATGTAGTGCCCCCCCTGTCGGGGAATTTCTGGTGCCACTACTGGCCATGATCAGAATTTTCAAAGGTCCTTTACATGGTGAGCAAACAGGCTGTTTCAAATCATGAAATGTAAAGTGGCGCCTTATTCACCAGAGTGCAGAAATTTGCTACATTTAAAATTTTCAAAGCTACTTGTGTTATAAGCGAGCAAGCGGTGCCACCAAATGGGACTTTGCTAAAGTCAGAATTTTGAAAGTTCATAACACGGCGAGTGAACAGGCTGTTTCAGACATTGAAACGGGAAGAGGTGTTTGAAATTGAACATTGAAAAAGGCGCTTCCGAGCAGGAATTTATTGTGATTAAATTTTTCAATAAAGCTATTTTCAGTATATGTCAACAACGCGGCGTCACCGAGTTTTTTAAAGTCGGATTTTTCAAGGATCGCAAACCAGCTGGTCGACGAAGGCGGCTAGTTTATAAATAAAGTTACTAAAGATCATTCCCAATTGAATGATCTCCACTATTGATAAGTAAATATCTGTAAAAACTATATTTTAAAATTCATCTTTATACTTGATAAAATAGGTTAACATTAAAAAGTAGTTGTCATAAAATTTGATCTGCTGAATGTTTGACCACAGTTTAACAAATTTGAAAATATACTACAAGCTGTTGGAATCAGTTTCTATACTTTATTATTCCTATATTTTTAATATAAAATTAGTATAAAAAGTATTGGAAACAATTCTTTTTAGCTTTGATCCCATTTTAATCCCAGCAGATCTGAACAATTATAATATTGTATTTTGAGTCTGTCTTGAGATATATATGTGTGTAATAGCATAAGGGGTTTCATATGACTGTTATTTGCACCATATCAAATCACTAAAATGCAACAAATAATTTTCCAAACAGCAAACAAAGAGAAAAATTAAATCTGTTTTGATAAATTCTATTTACACATTAAACAAAAATTAAAACATTTTAAATTTTAAAAATGTTTATTATTATTATATTTTTAAATATATTATCAGCATTTAGTAAATGGGCTCGTTTTAGGTATCCTCTAGATGTATGGATATTATATTAAAAAAAAAAAAAAAAAATCAAAAAAGCTAATTAAATTAAAATTTTTATTGTAAATTTCGCAATAAAATGTCTTTTATGGTTCTTTATTTTGGACACTTCCAAAATTGAAATCTACATGTATATATATATATATATATATTTATTTATTTTTTTTATTTTTTTTCCCTACCATCAACTGAAGGTGGTTTTAAAAACTGAAAAATACATTACAGCTTTTTAGAGTATTAATTACTATTTTGTAACCAAAATAGCAAAGATTGAATGCTTTACTGGTATTATTACAATACTAGCTGAGCAGCTCTTTTTAATACAGCTAATAAAAAAGTGGCCCCACTGAATTCAGCAATGTTACATATGAAAATTAATAAGACCTTTAAAGTATATTGAAATTTGATAGGAGTTTAATAATAAACAAGTCCTTCTGGCTCATTCGGAAGGGTAGTCTGATTTCATTTTTTTTATCAAGGAGCCGCCATTTTGAAACAAAATGGAGGCTACAAATTATTAATAGACTTGGTAGAAATATTGATGTAGACTATGTCCATATGGAGGTTTAAGCAAATTGGTTCATAAATATCTTTTTATATGAATTTGAAATTTTCAAGTAGCTGTCACTTAGAAACAAGATGCATACTTGCCAATTCTACTGTTTTTAATGGGAGACTCCCGTTTTTTGGGTCTGTTTCCCGATTTCCTGTTTTTTCATATTTTTCTCCCATTTTTTTAACTTGTGAAAGAAAGCGTTAAAAATTCTTTTCTAATTATGAAAAAACTTCACTACTTCTCAATAGATGGCGTGCACTACTTGTGACATCCACCAATACTTGTGTGGATCAAGTTTGATTTTAGTTATAGTGTCTGCCTGCGTCGTAATTAATGCCATCATCCATAGTGAAGAACTGTTTTTTCTCCCAATGATTCTGCTTACCCTTACCGCCGGCGAGGCGATCCAAATGGAACTTCTAACCTCCTTGGCATTCATCTTCTGTTTTTGAATCTGGCAACAAGCACTAGTGACACGTGCTAGCAATAGTGAAGCGAACGGTGTTTTAAGCACATGATGGAAATATATTGTTTTGTTAATTTGTGCAATGTTAGTTGATTCCGATTATAACGTCCATAAAAAAGCTAAAATATCTACAAAAGTTTAAAGTGGAATATTTAACGGAGTTTCCAAACTTCAGGAAATTGAATAACGGTGATCTTTATATATATATGATCATCATTTATTTCAATGAAGAAACTGAAAAAGTAGAAAATTCTTTACTGGCTAAGCCAATTCTTCAAGGAGATTCCACTGGAAAAAATATCGGCAATTTAATGCTACAAAAATTAGAAGAGTATCATATACCCATTATAAATTGTGTGGCTTTTCAGCAGATAATGCTGCCGTGATGATAGGGGGAAAAATGGTGTTGCAGCCTTACTGAAAGGAAAGTATGAAAATATCATCGTAGTTGGATGCATATGCCATTTATTAAACTAGGCTGCTAAGAAAAGAGCTTCTTGTCTTCTCTAAATGTTGATGATTTATTAGTAGATGTATTTTATTATATAGATAAGAGCTCAAAGATAAAAGAACCATTAAAATCAAATCAGGAATTTTATAATGGCGAAACAAAAATAAATAAATAAAAAATATTAAAGCATATAGCAACACAGTGGTTATCAACAACCAAGTGTTTGTAAATACTTGTTTCACAGTAGGAACCACTTGCGGCTTTTTTTAAATCTCAGATTGCTGCTCATGAAAAGAAGCCAGGAAACTTGGAGTTTTATACAATTCTAAAAAAATTGAAGTTAAAAACTCCTTGGTAAAAAATAAGAAAAATCCTAAATGACAGCATAGTGCAGATAATGCTGATTGTCTGAAAAGTTCCAACAAAAAATTTAAAGGTGTTGTGGACTTAAAAAAAAATCTGTTATATCCCGGGAAGAAGAATCTTTTACATACTTTCATCAAACATTAATAAAGCATATTGTTTATTTCTGTTATACATTAATCCTACTTTTGATAAATTTAACATACTGTTACAATCACAAGCTCCACAGATTCATAAGTTACCAGCTCTGCTTATTGAACTTTTTAAGCAGATTTTGTCAAAGTTTGTGAAAGTTGCTGTTATAAAACAAAATGCTGATATTTTAATACATAATTTTATTAACAAAGGATTAAAATTCATTAAAAACAATTAAAATTTACCTTACATTAAATCCTTTTAGAAAATGAAAAGCTAATATATTTCGGCCCCGACCAGAGTCATCATCAGAGCTCGACGAGAACAAAATGCTTGGTGGCTCAATCTTTTATCTCTTTGTCTCCGCCCATCAATTCTTCACTTCTTTTCTTGATTTTAAAAAACTGTTTCCATTCAGGTGGGATCAGACTGTGTTCGACATCATTTACTGCGTCACTGGTGGTCAGAATCTCAAGTGCTTCTCTTTTAAGTGCGTATTTATGTGAGTTGAAAAGAGCGATTTTACGAAAATTGAGTCAATATTAATGGGTTCAGTGTAAGTGTTATTAGTTCTTGAAAAAGCAGTGGACGGTTTGTTGTGTTTAAGATCGGCAAGGTGTTCAGAAATCCTGTCTTTAATCCTGTCCATTAAGAAATAAATAACCAGCTACACTGCTACATTTTCCTAACGTTTTTATTATAGTTTAATGCAGTGAAACCCCGATCTATTGTTCCCGCATTAATCATTTTATTTCTATGGTCCCTGCACAAATTGTATTTAAATAATGTTAACAAAACCTGCATGTATCGTGCTTCTAAAAGTCATTTTCCTGCATTCATCATTGTAAAATTTTTCTCCTGACCTTGTAAAAATTTTTTCCTGAAGGTCAAGCGGTTCCATAAGGCATACAAGTTGAAATTACTTCTTTCATCCTAAAATAACTCTTTCCCCATTTCCATTGAGGATCAAAATTGTGATGGGTCTCTGGACCATCTATTCATTTCATAATTTCAGCATGACAAGAAGTAACCTTTTCAGTAATAAATAAAATTGTTTTGTGAAATGCGGTTATGTGCAAAAAAATGATGAATGCCAAACAGAAGTGCAAGAAAATGATGATGATAATGCAGATGAAGAGTGGTTGCATGTATCAGAGGATGTGTCTGGTACAAAATTTAGTGATAATATTTGCATTAATCAAGACGTTGCGACATGTGGTATCCTAAAGCATAGAAGAAATGTGTAATTAAAAAAAAAATTAAAATAATGGCAGAGAAATAGAAGATAATTTTCATGCTGATGAGGCTGAGCCTACGCCAATGTCAAGTATGTTTGCCGTAATTATGGTGATTGAAAATGCTCAAACTTTTATATCAGCACATGAAATTACAGAAAAGGACCAGAAAAATGTTGTAAAATTGGAAAAATTCCTGTTTAATTTATAAAATAAATGAAAAATCCAACATAAAATTACTGATTTTAAAAATAAATTTTACTTAATGTTCTACAACATTGATTTATTTCTTTGCCAGTTTGGGAAGTAACAAATTAGTTTTTATTAGTACGAGTAGTATACTGTATACATTGGGTGTATTAATTCATAAACATTGTTTTCTCTGTGTTTTGACTTTAACCCACATTCGTCGTTTTCCTGCTTTCATCATTTTTTTTTTTCACTTACCCCGTGAAAAACTATGGATCGAGGTTCTACTATATTTATAAATTTAATATTGCCACAAAATAATTATCAAACAGTAAAATACTTTATGATAATATAACGTATAGCACGAAAATCTATTACAAAACTGATCATAATGATAAAAACTCTGGAAAGTACAGTACTGCAGAGTCTGTAATTTACTTCATTTGAGAAAAACTCACACTAGTGGGCACATTTGCCGATAAGATGAATATTTTTGTGGTCAGCTCAGTTAGACCTTTACTAAGATATATTACATCCATAAATACCTTTTGAACAGTTGGTGACCCTTCCTTGTAAGTAATGAAAATGTGAATAACTAATTTAACAAGCACCTTTTATTATGAAGTTTTACTGATAAATTTTTCATTGCATAACTTCAAAAAACAATTTTTTTATGTCACATATTTTTAATGGAAAGATGGGTGTAATACACATCGTCAAAGCTAAAAAAAAAAAAACAAAAAACATGCATAACATGAGTGTAAAAATTTGTTTATTGTAAATTAAAAACTATAAATATATGAATACATCTTTATTGATTTTGTGAAACTGAAAATATATTGTTCTTTTTTTTTTTTTCAAATTTTATGGTATTGAGTCATGCAAAACATTGCACTATATTTAATAAAATATTAGTATTTAGCAGAAAATAATAAATGTCTGCTAACTACTTACAATATTTTGTTTTTTATCATTGTTTTTTGCTGATGTATTTTTCACAGTATTTTCCTGTTTAGGAGGCAAAATAATAAATTTGATACCATCTTCTTTATTTCTAATATCTATAATTCTGCCATCATTCATTAACTCTTCTTTCATATGATTGAAAACATTTTTCTGAAAAAGTTGAAAATAACTTGTTTCAATTTTTAAATAAATGCATTATTATTAAAATAAAGGTAAAAGAAGAAAAATATATACTTAAAGTTTACAAGTTCTAAAAAAACTAATTTTGTTTTTTAAAAAATATTTTCACAGTAGAGGCACTATACAGGGTGATGCAAAATGAAAGGGCAAAGCAGACATACAAAAAGCAGGGCTGATAGTGACTGTATTTTAAAAATTCTAAAATTGTATTTAAAAAAAAAAGCCAGTCTGTGGTAAACATTTTTTTTTTTTTTTTTTTTTTACAGTTGTAACCAATAAAATATATCTTAAGTTTTCATTAATCTAAAATAAGTTAGTAAATAATTACAAAAGCTATACTTAAAATTTTCATTATACAATAGTTTTCTTTTAACATTCATCAAAAAATAATTTGAAAAGATCCTAAAATCAGAAAAAAAATCTTACACAAAATCATCCCTGAAAAAGAATTAAAAATTGCATAGGAACATGGGATCACGAACACTACTGTTACAAGAAGTTTAAAATATGTAATACAAGGACAACAAACAAAAATTATTATTCATCATTTTATTGTACTGTATTTTCACACATGCTGCACATTTATTATCAATACTACATTAGTAGAAAGAATTGTTGCAACATCAAAATGTGCTTCAGATATACTTGGTATCTTTGAGAAGCCACACAGTTTGATGCAGCATTCATTTAGTGTGTGTCTCCTTGAATCTGGCAGAAACTGTGGGCATCATCTGTTGTTGTAATGTAATGTTTTGTAACAATGGTTAAAAATATGCAATATATGATACGTAAAACTACAATATAAATAAAATGATGTACAGTGACTTTTGTTTATTGTCCTCGTATTATGTTTATTTAAATGCCTTCTAACAGTTCTGCTATAGTATATGGGATTCCACATTCCTATATGGTTTTTTCAATGTTTTTGTATGTCTGTTTTGCCAATTCATTTTGTTTGTGGTATTTTGAATCACACTGTATTGCAGAAAACCTAAATGCCTATTATTACTACATAACCAATACTGTTAAATAATTGCACAGGGCTGGTATACAAATATGACAAAAATATTCCCAGAGTTTTTCCTGCCTCTTTTAAAAGTAAAACATGACATGCTATCATGGAGCATTAGAATATAACACTACAAGTCAACTGAACATATCCCAGGCACACTAATATTTTTAACTTTCTAAAATTGTGGAAATTTATGTATTTCTTCTTCATTATAAAGCACTAAAATTTAAAAAGAGATTTTTCTTCATTCTATAAAATTAGGCAATTTAAAGTTAGAACTTTATAACTAACATTTTTTCCTATGTTTTACACAAATATTTTCTAAATATTTTGTTATTTTCTTGTTCTTCCAATAAAATCTGAAATTTTTTGAGATTTCCCTGTTTTTTAAATAGATTTTTTCAAATTTTTCCAGGTTTTCCCTGAATTTCAGGTACATTAAAGACCCTGTTGCATTATATTAATAGCTGTATGAATGATTAATGACTTTTCTTTTTTAAATTTAATTAGTCTAGTAAGCCAGTTTTTGTTTTTTTTTTAGCATTTTAATATAACACCCAAATCTAAATCCTAGAGATGTGAGGTGAAAATATTCTCTGAGAACGAGAATATTCTGAGAATATTCTCTGAAGCTCCAAATTCAGAGAATAATCGAGAATATTCTTATTTTTCTCAAATACAAAAAACTTTTTCATATTTATGACATAAATTATAAAACTTATTCATAATTATTCAGTTTGACATGCATAACTAGAACAAACAAACTTTATTTCATGATGTTTTCTTTACAACTCATAATTTTCAATGGGAGAATATTCTTCAGTATAAGATGTGCAAAGCAATTTTTCTAAACGTTCAGTACTTATTTCATGACAGAAAGCATTCAATAGCAAATAAACAATTATTCATATTAAAATACAAATTTAATTTTTTTAAATGCCTACAGATTTGCATTTGTAACAAAACCATCATTAAAATTTCACATTTAAAGAGAGTATTCTCCTCATAACAATTTTCTAAAAAATAATTGAGGGTTTACCTAAGAAATCTAATTCACATAATTCATATTTCTGTAAATCTTATTCTATATATAAGCCACAGGTTTATTATCTATTATGTTAACGATTTTTAATTAATCAATAATTTCATGGTGTGTGCATGAAAATTAATATGCTTGAAAAAAATTTCTGAATCATGAAAAGCTCGTTAAAAAAAAAAAAAAAAAAAACTCTGTTAAAAAGTTAGCAAATTTAAATTAAACAGCATTTTATAATATATAAATGATAAAACACACTACCTTTCCATTAATAACCGGGCACTTCTGATTTCAGACATATTTGTGCTGAAAGTGAAAGAAGGACCAATAAAAAATTAAAGAAAAATGAAGTGCAATCTGGCTGTAGCATGTGATTATGGAGATCTTCTTTATTAGCTGTATAAATTTTTATGTCTCTACTGCATGTAATCAGGAAGATTTAAAAGTTTCTTTCTTTCTTTTTTTTTTTTTACCTTTTTAGTTATAGCAACACCCTTTTTACAGGGTGATTCCAAACACTTTCATTTTTCTTTAATTTTTTATTGGTCCCCCTTTCACTTTTACCACAAAACTTTAACCAAAATGTATAGGTATAGCATGTTCTTTACACTCCTGGTGTTTCAAGATGATTTGTTCAGTACTTTTTGAGATATTTTTAAAAACGTCTGAAACCGAAAGTGTCCGGTCATTTATGGAAAGGTAGTGTATGTTCTGTTTAAATTAAAAACTAAAATAACAAATAGCTTAAAAATGAAATTAATTTTATTTTGTAATTAACTTTGTACACAAAATTTGGAATCAAAGTTAATAGTCAATTTCATTTTTCGATAACAGATCATTCAAGCTACCTTCTTTATACTGACAACTCATGAAGTTCTTTGTCATCGACATTACTTTGTTTAAACTCAACTGTTTCTGTTTTTAATTTTTCTTTTAATAATTTCTGTTGTGAGCTACACATGCCAATTTGTCACTTCTCTCTATAGAAAAACAATTTCTTTTTGAACTGTGAACTGTCCCATATAAATATGTTTATTCTTTAAGTACATGTTGGATAAAACTATTTTTATTTAATACAGATAAGAGTAAAACAGTTTAAAACAAAAACATAAATAATTAAAAATATTTTTCATTAAATATCACCCTTTAAAAATAAGTGTCTGTAATGAAATTAAAAAAAAAATCTCATTTAATGGTTTCTCCCCTTATTACTTGAGTTATCACTAGATTTTATCTTCAATAATTTATAAGATTTTCATCTTTTAGCATGGCAGAGAATTTTTTTTAAATATCTACAACTAAATAGATTTAATTATTTAATTAATCTGATTATTTTATTAAAAGCAAAATTTCATATATTTCTAAACTTGCATATAAATTAATACTTTATTAGAGCACACATTTCAAAATTACCCACTATTATAGCTTCAGTCAGAAAATTCTTCATTATTCTCTTCCAGGAGAATTTTCTCAGAAAGATTATTCTCGAGAATTTTAAAACTACTAAATCCAAAAATTGGTATTACAATAATATGGTAATAAACCTTGTAATCATGTAAACCATAGTAATAGACATGAATAGAAAAACAATATTTAAAATAAATATTTACCATTGCTGCATCAGCTTGGCCACTGCTAAGAATTGCAATATGAACTTCACAGTTTTTCTCTAACCATTTTCTTACAGTCTTCACCTTTAACGTTAAGTCATTGTCTGAAATACGACTGTTTATAGGAAGTTTTTTTAAAACTTTGGCTGTAGATGCTTTCTTTTCTAGTTTTAGTAAATCAGCGGGAGCAAACATTTTGTAAGCTGGATACACTTTGCCATATTTTGGATCTGTTACTCTTTCTAAACTAAAATAAAAGTAAGTCAGATTGTTACATGTATCATTAAGTCACATATGTCATTATATAGATGTCACATATTACAAATCTAAAAAATGTCTTGTATCTTAGAAGAATATTTTTCTTTTTTTCCTCTCTCTCTCTCTTTTTTTAAACATGTTTATTTAATCAATAGAGAAATATAAATGTATATTAGCTATTAATGTATATTAGCTAAAATAAAGGTGTACAATATTTTAGGGGTGAAGGTCACTCACACAGGTGATTAGAGTATGGAAAGCAACTCAATCTTATTTCAGCTGATTGGGATATGAAAGACTGTCACCAAGGTTTATCACTGCTTGCATATATCTGAACTATTTTGTACTGGTAAAGGAAAAAAAATTGCCATACTTATGGCTCATGGGCTAAATCTTTTTCTCACTCTAAATGGTAAATTCAAGGATGAGATTCACAAAAAGACAAAAAAAGCAGGAACTATATGCAAGTGCAAAGGCAAGACGTTGAAATAAAATACTGGAGTTTGATGATATTGGAGTAAAATAAATATATTTACATTAGATTAATAAATATAAATATACCAGCCTTTGGAAGGGCACTGCACTCTGCCTGTCATTTATAAATTTAATGAACACCCTAGAGGCCTTTTAAAGACCAAAAATGCACCCTCTTTACTCTGAAAAATGTGCCCTCCTTGCATCCCCAAAATATGTCCTACTTGCCTTCCCAAAATATGCCCCGCTTGCCTCCAAAACATATTGTCTTTGTCTAAAAATAGTGTTTTAATTGTTTTACTTTTAGATACTCTGACAGATTTCTACAATCATCCACAGTAAGGAAAATACTAAAAGTTATTCATATAAGTATAAGCAAAGGTGCCAATTATACTGACACCAATAATAATTGCTAAAGGACTGCATGTATAAACATATAAATTTTTGCAATATTAATGCTCATTTTTCACAAAGTGAAATGCTTTTTTCTTGTAAAAGTTGTCCCTTTACGCCTCCACAAACGTACCCTTCTTCTTCAGTAGCATCTTGTGATATTGCCTCATTTTCCCTATGTATTAGCAACTTGCTCTTTTTTAATCCTGGGGGGAAGGGGATGATTCTGGTTTTTTATTTCCAATGTCCAATCTATATAAAGTAAGTTTTATTTGATTAACTTACGTAACAATTACATATCAGAAAAAAAAAAGCTGTAAAATCTCATCCTTGTAAATTTAATAAAAGCTATGCAGATACATGTAAGCAGACCTTGGTAATGGCACTTTACACCCCAATGAGATTGAGTGCCTCTTCATAACCTAATTAGCTGTATGAGTGGCCCTGGTCCCTAAAAGGTTGTGCACCTCTAATCTTAAACAATTAAAAGAATACAGGAAAAATATAATAGATGTAATAGAAAGCTTAATACAATCGAAAGAATGTATTGGGTTGTCTGGAGAGTTTGTGCTGATTTTGAAGGAAAATTGAAACGCAACATATTTAAATGATCGTGGATAGTGGATTTTGATATTTTTATTCAAATTCACATGTCATATAGTGTGCGTTATTTTTTATCAATGTTTTAATCTTATCTTCATTTGTGGTAGAGGGATTATCTGGGTATTCTTGATCTTGAAAGTTGAAATCACTTAGCTTTAAACCTAGCAAACCACTTCTGGACAGTTCTTTCAGCTACAGCACCTTCGCCATAAACAATGCATATTTTGTTTGCTGCTTGTGTGGCATTTTTGCCTTTCTGCTAAAAGAAAAGCATAAAATGCCTATAATGCACTTTGTTTGCTTCCATATTCAAAGGCGTATAAAACTGACAACAATTAATGTATCACAACCAAAATTTTTCTAAATATGCCTGAAGTACCAACTTTTAGAATATCTATGCATGTCATTTGTTTTTAATCATTCTGATATATTCAGATCTGTCCTTATGCCACCTTACAAAAATCGGTATGAACTTTCCGGATGACCTAATAAGAGAAAGCATATAATCACTGTCAATGAAATGTATATTCAAAAAATATTTTACACAATTTTAAAAATCTTTTTAAAAAGTTATGAACTTAGAAAAATTTGCCAAGAAAAAATAATTAAATTCTATACTGGGATAGTCTGAGATAAATGCAAAGAATTTATAAACTAAACTGAAATTTTGCCTTGCCCAATACTACTGCAGAGATGAAATGAAATGTATTTTATCGGGAAAAAAAAAATATATATATATATATATATATATATATATATATATTAATGAACTTTCATGACTTGTGAAAACATTAATAAAGAATTTAATGATTTAATTATAATTGAAAGGAATGGGTGCAATAGAAGTAATATTATTAAATAAATAAATTTAATTCATTTATTTTGATGAAAGGAATTGAAATTGTTAATAAATATTATTGTGAAAATCAAATTCATTAATATTATTACTACTTTGGCCCTCACTAATTTTATATCATCTCTTTAAATAAAATAATACATCAATAATCTAACTTAATGCTCAAAAACATAAAACAATTTTCTACTATTTTTTATGGGAGCATATGCTCGAAATATAATACAAAATGTTGTTCCCTCTTTATGGATTTTTTTTTTTTTTTTTTTTTTTTTGTAGTTTGAGATAAAAACTTGCCAACTTTAGAATAATCATCTGCTACTTTTATCTTTTGGAATGTAAAAATAAGATTTATTTTGAAAATGTCTCCTAAAATTGACAGATGGCTTGAAAGTTATGTAACTGCACTTTCCAAGGAGAAATATTCATATCACCAAATTATAAAGCAGTATAAATTATAAAGCACATTGAACGAAATTTTCCCCAGCCAGGGTTAGGGAAATGCTTAATTTACTTCGCCACTGACAAGTAATTTTTTCGACGTGGCAAGTGGATTTTAAATCAGGTAGGTTTTTTTTTTTGCCAATATTCAATGCATAATTAAACAATCAAAAAATTATAAAACAGCAGTGTATCTGTGTATAACAGCCAAATAAAAACTTCCCAAGTGCACAGTGTTTGAATAGACAACTACTTTTGATTTTATTACCTTTTAAGCTGTTATTATTCTATACTGAGTTACATTCTATTCTATATTTTAAAAATGTATTTAGAAAATATAGTTTAAAAAAATTATAAACAGCACTTAACAAAGATTTATTTATACTTAAAAATATATTTAAAAAAAAAAAGAACTTTATTTTAAAAAATGATGCTTTGGGAACTTGAAAAAATTCAATTAAATGGTCACTTACAATTACGTATATTTTGTTGTATCGTATATGGCTGGCTGGTTTAAAAAAAAAAAAAAATCCTTGGCTAGTAAGAATTTCTAAAAATTCTCCACCCCTTTCCCAGATATGCACTCATTGCCATAAAAATTTGTGCACCAAGAAAGAGTTGTCAGAATGAAATGAAATTTTACACATAGAAATATAACATTGTTATAAGTAAATGATTCAAAAATCAAAGCGAAATGATACTTTATTACAGGAAAAATTACAAAAGAATGTAGGTTTTAGTACACTGTTGGGCTACCTCTAGTGTGAATGCATGATACGATATGGACGAGCTTTGAGGCATACAAGTCCTGTGGCATCTCGCTCCACATTTGTTGTAAACATGCTTCTAATTCGTCCAAATTCATAGGTTGCCCAACTTGCCGCTCCAAGTGATCCCAGATATGCTACAACTTCACTCAATTAAAGCCAAAAATTTTGATATTTCAAAAAGATTGATTTAAGTAATCAAAACTTTGCTATGATTATTAAATATATAAAATAACCTTACTGCTTCAGATTTTATTCATCATAGTGACTTTTGATCCACTTTTGAACTTTTGACGGGGATCCCCACAGTCTTCAGCGACTTGTAGTATGGTGAAGACTGCTGGTTCTGTTTTTATTAACTAGAGCTCTTTTCTCCATTAGATGGCGCAAGGTTTTATCTAAGCCTGCTGCTAATTCATTTCTGTTGCATGCCTGATTGTCATTCAAAATTTCAAAAGTTTCTCTTAAGACTGCGTAGTTTTGATTATTGAAATTTGTGATTTTTTTTTTTTTGGTTTTATTAAAGTCAATTTTTTTATTATCTTCATAATTAGCTTTCGTTAATGCGGTAATTTTTCCAAAATTAATGTCATTGTTATGCTCTTTTACGGAAGTTTTAATTTTCCTTTTTGACATCCCAATATGACATTTTTGTCGGCCAGTACTGGTTACCAGTACAGTAAATGGGATTCTACATATGCCTGTGGTTTCTAAGGGGGAATAGGGTCTTTGTCATTTCTAATCAGTTGGAATATGTTTGGATTAGGTTTAATCAGAATATTAATATTATATTTAGCGGTGAAATTCTGAATCCTAATAGAAGCTCGGTCATATCAAGGGATGTTTCTTGATGGCTGGGAATATGATTTAAAGTTTTTATATGTTTTTTAAATAGTTTATCAACAAGGCTTGGGGGGGGGGGGGGAGTATCTTGCATCTTTTATAATTGATTTAATATAATTTATCTCTTAGATCCTTGGCTTCATTACAAATCAAAATTGCTCAGTTAATATAGGCACGAATAGCATTTAACTTATAACAGTATGGTATTTACTATGATAATGGATGATTTCTTTACTATAAATAGTAATTTGCGGTAAACTGTTGTTTTAATTTTGTCTTCAAAATGTGTAATTTTTACATCTAAAAAATTTATTTGTTAATTTTCTTCATTTATGACAGTGAACTTGATGTTAGACAATTTAGGATTTTTAAAGTATCTGTGAGGCTATTGTTTTTTGTGTATGAAGGTGAAAACTTCATCTATGTATCAAAACCAAAATATTATTTTATCCTGTAAAATACCTAAAATTGTCTTTTCTAAAAGACGTAATTTAAATTCAGTCATAAAACCAGAAATTGGGGATCCCTTTACGCTGTTGATAAATTTTATTGTTAAATCTAAAGTAATTTTTCTGTAAAATAAAATTAGTAGTAGCAATGAAAGTTTTAGCTATTTCTGGATCTTGAATTTTTTTTTAATTGTATTATTAACAATGGATGCAATTTCTTCAGTATCGATTAAGGGGCATAGATTGACGATGTCAAAGCTGACAATCCTGTAATCGTCTTTAATTTCAATGTTTCTGAGCCTATTGATAAACGCTTCTGTTGAACTTAAACTATGATCTGAGGAGGGTAAAAGGTTTCTATAGATTTCGATATATATTTCTCTAAATTATAAGTAGGTCCCTCACTTTTGCTCACTATGAGTTTTAATTTTGAGGGTTTTTTGTGATCTTTATACTTACCAAAAATATGGGGTGTATTAGGCCATAGCCTCCTAAACTAGATGCCTGTAGCGTGACTTGGAAACTTGGCAACAGTTGAAGCGATAGATAGCGCCACCTGGTACAGATTGCACGACTTTTTTGTTCAACTGTCACCAATAATTTTAAGAAGTGATATATGATATATTTAATCGACGTTTCTTCGATTCTATTCGCCTTTTATGTATATCATATCTCACTTTTAAAAATTGTTGGTGGGTGTTGAATAAAAATGTCGTGCAATCTGTACCATGTGGCGCTGTCTACTGCTTCAACTGTTGCCAAGTTTCTGAGCCACGCGACAGGCATCTAGTTTAGGAAGCCATGATTGGGCACATGGTTATTAATTATTGGGGGTTCATTGTTGGACTATTTTCCCTCGCTGATAAGTTTTCTGTTTTTTTTCTATAAGTTTACTATTTGGGTCTTTTTTAACTTCCTTAACACCCATTTCCTTTATGGTATATTTCATTTTTTTTCTAAGTAGTCTTTTTTATTTCGAATTACAATTTTATGGGTTTTGTCTGTAAGTGCACATATGATATTTTGGTTCTTATTAAGATTTTGGGGGGCTAAAATGTCTTGTTGATTGATACTATGATTATGCAAGTTTTCTAATTTCATTTTGCGTAGTATTTCTTAGTGTGTTCTAAACGGTTTGTGGAATTTTATTAATGGCTGTTTCTATTTTAGCTGTACTATCTTTTAGGTTAATTGGTTGTTTGAGTATAAACTTAGGTCCTAATTCAAGTAATGTGTCTTGATAGCATGATAGCTATTCATTTTAATGTCTGATAAATTTAAACAGGGGGGGGGGAGGGGGGTAATTTGGGTATAAATTATATTTCATTAAATAAAATGAAAACTAATAATTTCATACACATACAAAAATTCTTATTTATGTACATCCTCACCTATGATTATATGCTGAAAATATGCTAGCAACACTAATATTGAAATTGACAAAAAATATTTTAGTTTCTGAAGATGGCAATACAAACAAAACAATTAACTTTCAAACAATGCTACTGCTATATATTTCCCAAAATTAGGTATATATGTTATAAACCCCTAAAACATTATATATGTTTAGGTACTTTTTCTTATTTATGTACATCATCACCTATGATTATATGCTGAAAATATGCTGGCAACACTGATATTGAAATTGACAAAAAATATTTTAGTTTCTGAAGGTGGCAATACAAACAAAACAATTAACTTTCAAACAATGCTGCTATATAGTTCCCAAATTTAGGTATATATGTTATCAGTTCAAAAAACCCTTAACGGCTTAAAAATTTGTGACGCCGCTACTTTATGGCTATAAGAATTTGAAATATGAGTCTTAGAAATAATGATATAAAATTTTAAGTGACGCTTTGCAATTAGTTAAAATATACATAGATTTTCTTATTTGATCATTTACTTTTATCTTTTATTTATATTTATAATGCAAACATAATATTTTTAACTTCAAGATCAGACAGATGTATAAAATACACTCACTGATGCTTTCATTCGCATTTCAAATTCAAAATAACAGTTTTAAAAGGAATTATATAAAAATTCCAGTGACGCCTCGGTGTTATTTTAAAAGATATGTTTTTAGATTCCATTAAAATTACTTTTGTTTTGTCTAATAAAGTATATTTACACATTTAAACAGTGCTTTTAATTTTCAAATATACTGTCAAATAATTATACTTTCACTGAGTTTGCATTATAAAGTAAAATTATTTATTTCAATAAATTGATTTATCTTTTGCATCACGCTATCCAAAACATAGTATCCAACTAAGTGAAAATTTGCTCAAAGAGGTAGTGTGACATAAAGAAAACATTTACACAAATTTTACTTGCAGTTTTGGATAGCGTGACGCAAAAGATAAATCAATTTATTGAAATAAATAATTTTACTTTATAATGCAAACTCAGTGAAAGTATAATTATTTGACAGTATATTTGAAAATTAAAAGCACTGTTTAAATGTGTAAATATACTTTATTAGACAAAACAAAAGTAATTTTAATGGAATCTAAAAACATATCTTTTAAAATAACACCGAGGCGTCACTGGAATTTTTATATAATTCCTTTTAAAACTGTTATTTTGAATTTGAAATGCGAATGAAAGCATCAGTGAGTGTATTTTATACATCTGTCTGATCTTGAAGTTAAAAATATTATGTTTGCATTATAAATATAAATAAAAGATAAAAGTAAATGATCAAATAAGAAAATCTATGTATATTTTAACTAATTGCAAAGCGTTACTTAAAATTTGATATCATTATTTTTAAGACTCATATTTCAAATTCTTATAGCCATAAAGTAGCGGCGTCACAAATTTTTAAGCCGTTAAGGGTTTTTTGAACTGATATCATTACTTTTTAGTGGTTATTGATCAAAAAATTAAAATAAGTCCTTCTGGCTCCTAGGAAGGGTAAACTAATTTATCTTTTCTTATGAAGTTGCCACCATTTTTTTTTCAAAATGGCAGCTACAATTTATTAATGGACTTAGTGGATTTATTAATGAAGGCTTGTATATATGGAGTTTTAAGCAAATCGGTTCATAAAACCTTTCTAATGTAAATTTGAAATTTTCAGTGTGCTAGCACAAGAGGGTAGATTAAGTTGGCAAATGAACATATCAAATACATTTCTAAGATAAATCTACACTACAAATTTATTGTGAATTAATTCAGTATTTCAAACGTTACCATACTGACAAATTTTCAAGTAGCTTGTTTAGTAGTAGTTGTTTCCACTTGGAAACAAAATGGAGAAGCTTCGCACTAGAAAAATTTATTGACTGGGATTCTCAAACTCTTAAAAAAAAAATAATAATAATTAAAATAAAATAAATAAATAAATAAAAATAAGAAAGAAAGAAAGAAAGAAAAATAAGTGGATAATTTCAAATTTAAGTTAGAATTACGTAATTTACATTTCGTAAGTTTCTTTTTAGAAAATTACAAATTAAACAAAAAAAAAAAAAAAAATCAAATAAATGTTAAAAATGGAAATTTGTATATTTTGTTTCCCCTTTTGAGGCTAAGTATGCTCCAATATTCACAATTTAAATTTTCACCAAAATTGCAGATAAAAATTACTTCATATATATTTTCATATAAAATGTTTGGGGGAAAAAATAGACAAAATATAAATTAAGCTTTACATTTCTATAATTTTAAAAATAAGATAAAATCACCTGGAGAAAAATTTTATGGAAAATATAAGTTAAGCTTAAAAAAAAAAAAAAAAAAAAAAAAAAAAAAATGAAATTTCTGCGTAAAAATTCTATTTTATAAATATATTTACAACTACAATAAACAAAAAACCCTCCTTTAATTTTAAATAATTATTTCTACATGTTTCGAAGCAATTAAAAGTTTTTTTCTTTCTTTTTTTTAAAGAAAAAAAAAAAAAAAAAAAAAAAAAAAAAAACTTGTTTAGAAACAGGTAGAAATTGTTATTTAAAATTAAAGGAGGATTTTTTGTTTATTGTAATTGTAAATATATTTATGAAATAGAATTTTTCATGTAGAAATTAATTAATTAAAAAAATAAAAGAAAGAATAATATTTTTTAAATACATTATTATGAGTTTCAAAGTAAAGATGTTATTTATTTATTTCGACGTGTTTTTTAATAATTGCTATTTGACATATTTTTCCTGAATTTTAATAAAATTCATGAAATAATGTTATTTCTAATAAACAGTGTAAGCACTGTTTCATCCCCTAGTCATTATTGCTTTAAATAATAATAATAAAAATTTTATGTTAATATTTAAAATATGTATAATTTTAAAGTCTGAAAAATAAATAAATGAATAAACTCTAACTGTATTTTCAAAAGAGATTTTTAATTTTTAAAAAGAAAAAATATATATATGTATTTACGAAAGTGTATGTTTTAAATAAAAAACGATAGATGGCGCCAAATGATACAATGAATAGGAATCGCAAATCATTGTGCTATTATAAAATCGATGTTCATGAATGATTAAAAAATTTTTAGCTTTAAAAAATTGTAAATTCATCATTTTTATGATAAAATGGAATATCTAAAATTACAAAATACTTCCTTATTTAAAATATTATCTAAATATTTTTTTGACTAAATAGGAAATTTTGAAATCAAAAATATTTTTTTCAAGTGAATTTGACTTAGTATATTTCCAATAAATATTTTAAACATGTAATAAAGTACTTTTGCGTAAAAAAAAAAAAAAAAAAAACGAAATAATTCATTGGCTGCATTGAAGTCGGTCAATCAACCAGCCCACATACCTCACAAGTAAGAACCACATAACAGCGTTTTCACCCGAAGAAACACATGTAATTGGCGGAGTAATATAGTTCCATATTTAAAGCGATTTATATAAAAAGCAAGAGTTTTCCTGAAAAAAACGAAAACATTACTAGATTCAGAAAGATCCTATTAACAACATATATTAATTATATGAAAAATCCTTCGAGCCGTTTTAGAGATATTTTTCAGAATTCGAATCCATTACACCAACCGTTTTCCCATTTCGGCTTTAAATTGAAATTCAGATCTCAAAACATGATGCATGTAGAAATGTAAAATTTTCAGGATAGATTAAGACCGAAGATAAAAGATTATTTTGAAAAGATCAGAACAAAATATGGCATATTTGCTGAGATATTAAGTGTCGGCTTTTACAAATCTCTTTGATGTCAAACTAGCCGTATATATGAGTTCGCAGTGTCCCGTTTGTCCCTCCGCTTGCGTCACTCAAAAAACTGTCGTTTTTCATGATAAACCCCTAGAACATTATATATGTTTAGGTACTTTTTCTTATTTATGTACATCATCACCTATGATTATATGCTGAAAATATGCTGGCAACACTGATATTGAAATTGACAACAAATACTTTAGTTTCTGAAGATGGCAATACAAACAAAACAATTAACTTTCAAACAATGCTGCTATATATTTCCCAAATGTAGGTATATATGTTAAAAACCCCTAAAACATTATATATGTTTAGGTACTTTAATTTTTTATTGAATTGAAACATTTATCTTTTAATGTAATTAATAATTAAAAAACACAGGGTAATTTGGGTATACATTATTTTTTATTAATTAGAATGAACAATAATCATTTTATACACCTACAAAAATGAGCATTTATGTCAGGGTTGCAAAAAACCCGGGGTTTTTTTAAAAAACCCAACCCGGGCGGGTTTTATTGGGTTTTTTGGGGTTTTATTGGGTTTTTTTAGATTTATTGTTTTTTTTTTGCTTGTTGAAAAAGGAAAAGACAAAGGGGGGGGGGGGGAATTTCTATGTTTAAAAAAGAATTAAGAATGCTGATTTTTATTTTTGTCTTAATTAATTTAATATGCAATTAATTTGAATTTAAATAATGTAAATAAATCATCATAAAAGACAAAGTAACAAATAACATTAGAAAATTACTTTAAAGGATTAGTTTATACTTTTTTATTATGCCACCACCACCCTCCAAAAAAAAAAAAAAAAAAAAAAGTATGAAAATCTGGTCAAAATCTCTTATTACTACTCACTTTTTAAAATTTGTCAGTATGCTATTGTGCAGACAAACTATGTAGAGTGTGGCAATACAGTTTAATAAACCTTTACATAATGCCTCCATGTACTGAAGCATGCAGCCTCCATGGAACTTCCTCCAAGGACCAGCTAGCTTATGGAAGGGAAGTGAAGTGAAGTGTCATTGTTTACTTCTAGAGAAACATTTAGAATGTGTGTGAGCACATGGTTCTCTGTATATAACCACATCTACATATAGTACCTAGTGGATTTTTATTTTATTTTGTTACTAAGATTTATTAGATTATTTTAAGTGTGATTATATATTAGTTAATATATAGTAAGTTAATTTGATAAAATAAAATGTCTACTGGATCTGGTAGAAAAAGTGCTCCAGAATGGTTGGAAGTGACTAAATTAGACACTGAGAACAAAGGAAAATGTATCTGCAATCACTGTAAAATGGAAATAAGTGCTAAAATTGAGAGAATCAGAGCACACTTAAGCAAATGTTTGAAAAGATGCAATTCAAAAAACAATGTGCTTTTGAACAATGTAAGTGATTTGGCCTCTGATGAGTCTACAAGTAGAATATTTCCATCTGAAACTGAAAGAAATAATGAAATAAGTATAGGCTGCAAAAATAAGCGGCAACGAATGATGAATGATTATAGTGTTAGCACAAGTGACATTCTGAAACACAGTTTGGATTTAAAAGTCGCCAAGTTTTTTTATGCAAACAATATTGCTTTCAATGGAGCTTCAACTAATGAGTTTAAAGATATGATAACAGCTTTACGACCAGGTTACTCTGGCCCTACTCGCACTGATTTAGGAGGAAAATTATTAGATGAAGTACATCAAAATATTGAAGAAGAAATTCAGAAAGAAATGCAAAATACAAGCACTGTTACATTATTACTGGATGGTTGGTCAAATGTAAATAGGGATGCAGTACTTGCAAACTGTATCCATACAGGTGAAACTTCATTTCTTTTAAATGCCATTGACTGTGAAAGTAATAAAAAAACAGCTGAATATTGTGCTGAATTAGCTGAAAAGGCTATTGAACACTGCAAGAAAAATATGGGTGTAGAAGTTTTTGCAATTTGTACTGACAATGAAAATAAAATGGTGAAACTCAGGCAAATTATCGATGAGAAGTACAAGGGAATTGTATCTTATGGATGCTCTGCTCATTATATTAATCTCCTAACTGACGAAATTACAAATAAAGATATCCTAAAGCATGTAGCAGAAGTACAAAAATATTTTCGTAATACTCATCAACCACATGGTTTGTTGAAGGAGAAGGGTGGTCTAGTACCACAGTTACCCAATGCAACACGTTGGAATTCACAAATCGCTTGTATTGATACATATGTGAAAAATTATCATACATATGTAGAAATATCTACTGAAGATTTAGTGGAAATTCCTCAAAATATCGTTCGAATTTTGGACAATGTGGCAATCTATAAAGAAGCACTGCATATGCAGAAGCAATTAGCAGAACTGAGAGATGCTTTAAATATTATTAAATCAGAAAAGACGAATATATCTACAGCTGTTGAGCTATGGCTCGATATATTTCAAAGTGAAAATCTTTCTGCTTACAGAAAGCAAATTGATAAGAGGATGGGACAAGCTCTTCTACCCATTCATTATTTAGCATATGCAATGGATCCTAAATATGCAGGAAAAAGATTAAACCAAGATATGCTGCAAAAAGCTGAAGATTGGCTAGAACGAGAACACCCTAAATGGTTAATTCCCCTCATGAGTTACAAATTAAAAGACCCTAAGATATTTCCCCAAAGCATGTTTAATGACGATGTAATTAAAAAATTCAGTGGAGCACAGTGGTGGAAATTAGTTGAAATGCGTGCTAGTAGTGATGAAGATATGAAGGATTTTTGCCAGTTTATAATAGGACTAAATAAGTGTCCGGCAAGCTCTGCTTCACTGGAACGAGTGTTTTCCACATGTGGACTTGTATGGTCAAAACTTAGAAATAGATTAGGACTAGAGAAAACTGTAAAATTGGTTAAAATTCATCGACATTTAAGACTAACAAATGGAAGTACCAGTACCAGTGAACCTGAATGTGAAAGTGACTAGTTTAAATGGATGTTTTGATTTTGATACATTAAAGTTACATCATAGATAAATGTAAAAAAAAAAAAAATTAATAAAATGTAACGATATTTAGTAATAATTTGTGCTCAATTTTCGTAGTTATTTGGATGAAGTGAAGATGTAACATTTTAAAATGTATTTTGTAACATTATCTTTTTTTCCCGTAATATTACTCGAGGCCATTGCCAATTGTAAACAAAACAATCATTGGCATGGGCAGAAAAGAAATTGCCTCAGTGTTTTATATATATATTTCATGGGTAGATTATAAGTTTCAATAGGTAGGGTAACTTTTTTTAAATACAAGGGATAAAATCTAATATAAAAAATGCTGAATATGAAATAAAACTGTCACTAATTTTAAAAAAACCAATAAAACCCGCTTTTGTGCGGGTTTTATTGGGTTTTTTAGAGTGGGTTTTACCCAAAAAAACCCGGGCGGGTTTTTTTGGGCAGGTGGGTTTTTTGCAACCCTGATTTATGTGCACCATCATTACCTATGTATGCTGAAAATATGCTAGCAACACTGGTATTGACAAAATTTTTATTTTCTAAAGATGGCAATGTAAACAAAAACAACTTTCAAACAGTTAATCTGATGCTGTATTTTTAAAATTTAGGTATGCATACATATATGTTTATTTTAAATTTCATTAAATCTATCCACAATCAGAGTGAATGTGGGAAAACAGTAAAGGAGTACAGCAGGTAAATAACTGCTCACGATCCTTAAAATAAAAAATGTTAATTGTGTCAAATTTTTAGCAAAGGTGAGGGTGAATGTTATATTTTCCCAGACAAAATAGACATTGAATAGATTAATATGGGACAGATTTCTGATGTGTTTCCTATTTGCAAATTTCAATAATCAAAACTATGCAATCTGAAGAGAAACTTTAGAAATTTTGATTGACAATTACGCGTGTAATGGGAAAGAATCAGCAGCAGGCATCAATAACACTTGACGCCACCTAAAAGGAGCTCTAGTTGATAAAAACAGAATCAGCAGTCTTTACCAGGCTACAAGTCACCGAGGGTGATACAACGACAAAAACGGCGCAACGACGGTAAAGGCCACAACGACAAATAAAACCTGAAGCAGTAAAGTTATTTTATATGTATATACTTAATAAGTATTGTGCTTCAATTAGTCTTTAACTTAAAGAAATAAATGGGTCTAGTCAAGAATGAAGGACGGTCGCCAAATAGGCGATAAGCATGACATATGTGGTGGTCTTTTTCTCGCCAAATCGCATACAAGGAAAAAACATGAGGAACAACTATAGTATTTCCCCTCAGCTAGATTTGGCAATTTTTCGTTGGCGATTATGGCTAAATCACAAATCTAAAAATCATATAGCATAAATGATAAAATCGTAAGCTAAATTATAAATCATAAATCCAAAATAAATAGCATGCAGGCTGCCATATTATATCGCAAACAATCCAGAACGACATTGTTATCGTTCAAATCGGCGCCAAAGAAAAATCGCCAAATTCAGCTGAGGGGAAATACTATAGTTGCACCCAATATTTTACTAATACAGCTCCAGTATAGGACCCTTTGGCGATTTTTTTAATTTTGTCGCCATTTTGGCGATTAATTAAAATGACTGTTGCAATTGCGCAAGTAAAGACCTTGGCGAGAAACGTCCAAAATACTTCCTTATAAAATTTTGCTAAGGTGGTCCTATATTGAAGCTCTTTCACAGCATACTTACGATAGATTTAACTTTTTAGCTAACAATTCTGATTCTTTTTTAGGTTTTAGACCTAAAATTTTATCATTTTGGTCAACTAATGTCACTAGTTCAACAGTTTCTTTTACTTTTCTTTTAAATTCTTTTGTTGGTGTATTTACATTGCCAGGTTCCTCTTCCTTATATAATGTTCGGTAGATGTTTATATTGCGGATGAAAATTACTTGTCTAATACATTTTGAAACTTTCAACATACCGAAATAAAATAATTTTGAACTTATCTAGCATTTATTGCAAATAATATCAGAGTTTATACGTTTTATGAATAACTAAATAATGAAAAATGGATGAGTTAGAGCGGAATTTTTTTTAGTCAAAGAGCATACTTTCATTTGTATACATTAATATTTACAATATTGACTCCTATTAAACAAAACTGTTATTGATAATAAGAAAAAGATATAGAATATAAATATTCCTTGCAGCCTGAAAAAAAACTTTGCTTTGGGATTTCGGTAAACTATTAACTACAGAACGAAACTACGAGACATTCCGATTTTGTTTATTTACATTCAGTGATCATGCTTTCTGATTCGGAAATTAGCAGGGTTGCCAACTCCAAAAATTTTAAGCCCCTAAATTCAAATACAAAAGTCCCTAAAAGCCCCTAAATCCTTTGTAAAAATCCCCTAAAAAAGTCCCCAAATTTTTAGCTTGAAAACTGAAATACCTATGATTATAAATACATAACACAACATTTAATGAGTTTCTTCTCTTTTAAAAAAACATCTTTTATTTTTATTATTGTGCTTCCAGCGATGCATAAACGCAAGTTTTTACTTTTATTTCATTTTTAATAATCCATATTTTGACTGGACCAGTCAAGTTATAGGTAGAGTGTCAAAACATTGGTATTTTCACTTAAAAGGGGCAAAAAACATTACTAACCTTTTAATTCTGGATCAGTCTCCCACTTCTTGGTATTCTTCTGCATGTATTTTTTATCTATTATTTTAGACATTTTAAAGTGAATATTAGACTAATATCAGCACCCGCGCTAAATGCCATTCAGACCTGGGAAAAGAACAAACAACACTGGCTACTGGCTAATTTATTTTTTTTATTTTTAATCTCTCTAATCAGAATCGAAGGGGGAGGGGGAAATGAGATTGTAATTCTGACCTGACAAACGATTTCATTTCCTCCTCCTCTTCTTCTTCTTCTGTTTTTTTTTTTTTTTTTTTTTCTTATACTTATTTTAACCAAAGTACAGTTCGTAAATTCATAGTGCATAAGTTTGAATGGAAAGAAAAAAATAAATAATAAGGTCTTTTTAATAAAAGATTTAGCCTGAGCGATTTATTATTATTATTTTATCAAATTTTTTTTTTTTTAGCTATGTTATTTTTCCGGTGATATCCTTTATATTTTATTTATACTAACAAAACTTTTTTCAGCTGCTTTACGGAGGTACAGCCGCCCAGCGCCAAGAATATGAAAAAGAAAACATCTGTCTCTACTTTTCGAATATTTTATGATAAATTTCACACATGGACAGACTAAAACTATAAAATTTATCGATTTTTTCGTATTTGTGTTCATTCAGAATAAATGTTTTAATTTCGAAAGGCTATTTAAACAACCCCTCCTTTTTTTCTTTAAACAAAAAACAAAAAACTTTTGCTTGTTCATCTGGACGAAAATAAAAGTAAAAATGAGTACATTTCCATTGTACATTTTTCCGAACATATACATATATAAGAAAATCAAACCGAATTTGAGATTTTTGTGTATATATATACGTTTTCAGGATCCCCGAGTTCATTTTTGCCATATTTACGACGAGCATGCAACGCCCGCTTCGCTGATCACTACATTTAAATGGATTTTCAAAAGAACTGGATCAGTATTTATTTTTTATATCATATTATAAATTAAATAATAATAATAATAATAAACCGTAAAATTGCTCTAGACCTCGCTACGGGTACCCGATGCCTACGGCAGCCCTCTTTTTCCCCTGTACTGCATCAGGCCCAGGCTTCCACTGTCTGCAGAAAGGTCTTTCCCGGACACTTCAATCTGGATATTTATCGACGACATGTGGATCTTCTGTTATTTAAGAACTACGATTTTGAAGATGACTGTATCTCAGCATCTATTATGCATTTTAGTTTTTAAACCATATGTTTTATAACCCCCGTTATTTACACTATATTACGATTTGGTTCCGACCAGTATATTAAAATAAAATAAAAAGTACATTTTCTTTTGAAAGGAATTAAATACATGAAAAACAAATAAATTTTAATCAGTTTAATCCTTTCATCTCTATACTACCATTTTTTCCCCAATAAATATCATTTAAAAAAAAAAAAAAAAAAAAAAAAAAAAAAAAAAGATTTTTATTTTAAAGAAATTAATTAAAAATGAAAAATAAAAAGTTGTTACACTATAAAATTTGTACATAAACATAACAATTTATTTCTATTGCATTACCATTTGATTTTTAATAAATTTAATAAATTTAATTAAAAAAAAAAAAAATTCTCCGTCGAATGTATGTATTAAAAAAAAAAAAAAATTAAATTGCGTAATAGCCGTTGCAATACGCAGACGATTACAAAGGAAGAATAAATTCAGGAAAAATGAAACATAAAATCCAATATTTAAAATCGAAAAAACATTAATTTAAAAAAATTCAAATTCGAAATTCGAAAAACTCTCGATGAGGTGCACACCTGCAGGGTCACAGGTACCTATATGCTAAATTTGGAAGCTCTGCGATCGGTAGTGTGATCACCAGAGCGCAGACAGTCACACACACACACACAGACACTTCTCTTTATTTATATAGATGATGTATGCATGTAGCATAAGAAACGCTTTGTTCGAATGAGCTGAAAGTTGGTACGTATGTTAAATATCATCCTAGCACAAACTCTGTTGATTTTGGTGAATCTAGCACTTTTTTTTTTTTTTTTTTAAACAGAGGCACAAAGAAAAATTCTTTATCATTATGGTCTATAAGGCCAAATTTTTCGAATTGTGATAACGTCTAAATGCCGTGGCCGTGTTCATCTGAACTAAAAATGCAAATAAGTGCAATGCTGTAGGTCACTGTCGCACGAATAGTATAGATTTTTATTCATCTGGAACTTATAGTTTTAAAAATAAATATTTAACATAATGACCTATGGGCTTAACAACGTATACAAGCACCAAACGTATACAAAAACCAAAATCTCCAAAGTCTGATTTTTGACATGATTACAATACTTTTCTTACATATGTATGGGACCCGACATTTACCGCTTTGTTTCTATGCTGGGGTGAACCTTTATTATTACCTAAATCAGAACAGTTGGCCGAGAAGCAAATATTTTGAACAGACACATACGTCATAAAATAAATTAATAATATAAAACTGTATTTGACAGATATTATAAATTCAGTGCTAGAAGTCTATCGTTTTTGATCAGCAATTTGCCGATCTAGATGCATTTCATTGAAATGGTAAAAACAGTTTGTTTTCTGTAATTATTTTACCCATTTGAAAAGTGGACTATAAAATAAGTAATTTAAATTCTAACCCTGAGCCTGAGCCCACTTTTGACTTGAACGGACTTCGTATAGTTTAAAAATATTTGGACAGTATAGTCAAGCTGAGAACGGAAACGTGAGGTGCAAAAGGAAAGTAAAACACAAAAACTCAGATGTATAAAATATATACAATGAGTCAAAGTAAAAGCTTAAGGGCTCTCTTCACTCACCGCCGCCGGAAGCCGAAGCTAATGTTATTCTATGAGAAATTTTTCTTTACAAATAACTTCTAACTAATACGTATTTTTAAATTATGTTTACACATTCTGAAAATTCCCAGCTGTTAAATTGATGGAACTTTTTTTAAAAATATTTTATATTTTATTTTAAAACTGCAAAATACGAATTTTCAATATGTGAAATTTTTTCATTTTGCAATTTTAAAATAAAATATTAAAAATTAGAAAAAATACATTTTTAAAAAAGGTGCGTCAATTTAACAGTTGGGAATTTTCTGAATGTGAAAACAGAATTTAAAAATATGTATTAGTTAATAAGTTATTTGTAAAGAAAATTTCCCCATAGAATAACATTGGCTCGGGCTTCCGGCGACGGTGTGTGAAGAGGGCTGTTAAGAGGTGATATTTAAAAATACATTTGGTCAGGGCAATCAAATACTTATGCAGATTAAATATTTATACCTAAAAATTAAACCCAGTGATGTAAATTTCAAAATAGTTTTATTTTATTTTTTAAAGCAATGGGCAAACGAATAAACAAACAAAGAAAAAATAAAACACCAAATAACAAAATTTCAAAATGAAATCCTTAAAATGGGACTTCTCTAAGGCGTCTCGATTTAAGGATGTGTTGAGGTTTATTGATTTATAGCAGACGAAATTGGAACGCACTGTCCTCGCTTTGTGTAGAGGGTTGGGATACTAGAGAAAACCACCGCTTCGTCTAGAATTAGAACTCGATGCTCTAAGTCTAAATGTCTTACGTGTTATTGCAAAAAAAAAAAAAAAAAAACCACAGAAAAAAGAAGAAAAAATCAGCAAAATTTTGAAAAGTCTCTAAAAGTCCCCAACATAAATTTAAAAGTCCCCAAAAAAGCCCCTAAAAATGTTTAGCCCCCAAAAAAGTCCCCATCGACAAAAAAAGTCCCTAAATTTAGGGGCTAAGTCCCCAAGTTGGCAACCCTGGAAATTAGTTGTTCTGTGCTGATTGTTGATATTATGAAGAAAATAATGAGAATTTAAAAAAATAATCGGGAAAATTAAACAAGATTTTTGCACAGAAGCAAAGCGTTTCATATAAATTCAATATAATTTCTTATATTTTGAGTTTAGATTTTAAGCGTATTTTTATACATTATTTTAAAAGCAATAATGACACATTCCGGTTCCTTCGCTCTTTTTCAATGTGATGTTTACAAAATAAAGAGATGTTACCATAAATAACTGTTTTCGTTACTCTAAATATAAATTCTCACGCTTTTGCAAATATTTATGAAAGAAATGTGGCGTTTTAATGACTATGATTACCAGTCTTTGATATTTCACTTTTTTTAATTTTATGTTTTTTAATCAACTTGTGAAATGAAGTTTAAAAATATTTAAAATCACGCAGTTTCCTTTTTGATAGTGCTATAATATTACGAGAGCAAAAACTGTAAGTTTTTGTTAGAGTTTTATTTAATTTTTAAACGTTGGACGGATTGAGTTTTTTATATGATATTAATTTAAAGTAATATCACAGTAAGAGGAGAAGTAAAAGTTAATTAATGCCTATTAAATGCTGTTTAAGAGACAAGTACATTTGGTATTTTACCGCGTACAGTTATAAGAATTAAGTATATATACTTTTTTATTTTTAATTGTTCAATACCAGTTATTAACGTCGAAAAAAATCAGAAGAAAGTACCGAATAGCAAAAAAAAATATACGTACTTTACTTACGCATCTTTAGATGAATTTTTCTTACGCTATTTTTTTTTTTTTCTTTCTTAAGTATGTATATTGTTACATTTTTAATGTGCCTGAAATTCAACTTTGACCTTTTCACCCATTGAATTACATTTCTGGTTCATTTTGAGTGGGAGGGAGTGGTTCTAGGTCCTTTTTGAATGCAGAAATAATTGCATTTCGGATTGATAGAATTATTTTCCTTTGGGGTTCTCATTACCCACTTATCCAATTATTTTATTTTAATTATACAGAACTAATTTTTCCAGTTCTACAAGGACACTATCAGATTGAGATTTTACTGCTTATCCATAACACTTTACACCCCAGTTGCAAAATTTTCTGTATCTATCTGCAGCAAAACAAAATTTGTCTGCAATCCAGAAGTACTTGGACTAAGTCTAGTAGCACACAATATATTAACAGTATGTAGAGTGTACATTTTTCATCTACAAAGAAAATAAATTAAAAATGTAGAACAAGTATAACAACATAAAGACATAATATAAATTATATATTGCTCAAAACAATTAAAGGATATTGTTAGTGTTATATAAAACGTCATAAGCAATTTTTTTTCCTTATTTTGCAGAAACTTGAAGAAAGTCATAAATGCAAATATTTCTCATTTTCAAACTTCAGGCTATGCAAATTTTAAGTTTGACATTAAAAATGATGATTTAGTGGCAGTGAATGAAACTTGGCTTTCAACTTAAAGAAAGACAAAGCAGAAAAGAATGATCGACATTCAGTAAGTGCATTGTTTTAATGAATGCAATGTCTCAACGAAGTCATTTAACTAATTCAGAAACTTGGAGAGTTGTTGGTCAGTTAGAGGGGAACCACTGGCCCCAGTAGCAGAAACGCCGCGACACGGCGACAGCGACATAGTCGCGGACACAGAAAAACGGCTTGCAGACAACTTTTGTCTGCACTAATAAAAATATTAGTTCGCAACTTTAAAATATCTCTTTGTCTGTACTACTTTTAAAAAAAATGCCCGCAACTTTCAGACAGTTTTTGTCTGCAGTCATAAAAATTTGTCTGCAATTTACGGACATTTTTCTCCTGTGACAATGCGCTACCGATGTATGACGTCTTAGACGCTCTCTGGTGGGAACTCTAGAGCCCCCTATAGGTGCCTTGGTAGGAATACACAAAACAGTGCTTAACAAGGGCGACCTAGGAGCCTAGACCTCCCTTGATAGTCAGCGTTATGCGTGTATTCTTTTCTCCTGTTACTGAGGTTCTACGGGAACGTAGAAAAGTTCTAATTTCATTTAAAACTGCTCCAAAATTCACTTATAAAAATTTTTGTATCAAAACTAAAACTAATACTTCTATTATTTATAAATATTTATATTGTGTTGTGTGAAACATTGCTATAAAATATTTAATTGAATGAGTTAAAGTTATTATTTTATAATTGTTTATACTGTATTGTTCTGTAGTAAAATTGTATTGTGTATTGTTGCACGAGATCACCACTGTTGTTAAGCCCCCCCCCCCCCCCCCCCTCTTCCAGATTGCCGGTTTCAGCTTTCAGGCTTTTTGAGTTTAAGTCATTTTCATCCCTGACTACATGCAAATTTTGCAGACAGATTATGAAATTTAAAAACCTGTCGCAGACAGCTACAAAATTTTCTGTCACTGGGCCACTGGCGTTTCACAAAGCATGATTTCCAGGATCTGCGATCTGGAACCATTTTTTAGAGACTGAAAATGCAGGCCAAAGACAATGTTTTCACTATGATTGCATTTTTCGCAAAATGCAAATATTTTATCCGAAAAACAAAAGCTATAGCATGGAGCCAGTTTCGGATAGTTTGTGTCGAAACTGTGGTGCCAGTAGCCAAACAAAGATGTTGATGATGAAGAGTGGCATTCATATTTCGGTGTCTCCAAGCTGTTAGTGTTTAATATTGATCTTCATTGGACGCTGTTGCTTATCTATGACCTTGCCCTGGTCTATGGCCTGCATTTCCAGTCTTCAATAAACAGTTCCAGATTCTGGAAATTACACTTTGTGAAACTCCAGTGGCTTCTGCTACTTCGATTTGTGTTTGATCCCCCTCTCCAACTGACCAACAACTCTCCAAGCTTTTGAATCGGTTAAATGACTTCATTGAGGCATTGCACTAATTGAAACAATGCAATTACTGAATGTTGATCATTCTTTTCCACATTCTTTTATCAGAGTTCCCCCTAGGTTTGAAAAAGGGCAGGGTGCTGCTACCAAGGAAAAAGGGGCAGGAGGGTGCTATAAAAAGAGGGCACATTTGTGGAGAATGAAAAAGGGCACATTTTATAAAAAGGGCATATCGCTTCGCAAAAAATAGCCTCCAAAATTACAAACAATTTTATTATATTTATAAATGCAGTTGCTAAGCAATCAGCAATTCCCCCCCCCCCCCACTAAATGTACAAATTAGTCAGCAAAAATTAAATAAATAAATTTATTTTTTCATTCTTTTATCTTTAACTATAGTTCTATTAAACCTAATAAAAAGTATTAAAATTGCTTCCTGAAAAATATGTAAAAAGCTCTTGAAAATCTTATAAATGTTGAAATGAAAGTAAAGAACTATAATAAAAATTATCTTTAATAAGATTTTCGCAAATTTCTGAAAATGAAAACCAAAGACCTTTTTTAGTGATTATTAAAGAAAAATATTAAACATTCTAATCAAATAGTTTGATAAAAAGTTCGATTTAATTAATTAATGATTTTTTTTTAATAGTTTCCAATTTTTTATGTATTATTGCTAATTTCTAATGTTACAATCAGTTAGTAAATTTAATATATCCTTGGAATTTACTCACTTTGTTTGCTGAATTTCAATAATGGTAAATGAAATACTCTTTTGAAATTTGATCTCTAAAAATGTAGCTCCTACAACTATTAGGGATGAAACTACCCAACATGCAAAATCCCTGGAAACTGTTACTACTTGGCTGTAGAATGAATAATGGAGGATGGATTACTTATATAGGTTATTATTAAAAGTACTTATTTGTACCTATAATGAGTTAAATTTATAAAGTTCTTATACATATAAGGCAAATTTAACACCCAAAATGAGAAGTTTCTATAAAAACAAAATAACTAGCATGAAAATCAGAGGTTGCTAAATTTTGAACTCTGCATTATCTAACCATCAAAGAGTATCACAGGTTAATATATTTATTCTGTGGGGGGGGGGGGGATAGTATGTTGTGGTCACCACAAGACTTTCTTCTATATTTTCCTATACAAATTCACTAAGGGCAAATAATTTATTAAAACTATTATTTATTAAAATTATCTAACATGATGAATGCAAATGATTTTCATCTTAGAGAAAGCTAACACTAAATATCCAGAGAAAGTTTTATTGTCTATAAATAACATCTTAAAAATATGCTTTTATAATGAGTATCTCACATATCACATTTTGTACAGTTATATGCCATACAAACTGAGATATAGCCTTCCCGTTATCGAGGAAATTTCCAGTGTAGCAGCGCCATCTATTGGTTGAAAGCATCCAATTTGAATCAGCATAATGTCTGATAATGGCCTTTGCACATGTCAAGTTTTGTTTGATTATACACAATAGAACCTGAGATATAGCCTTTCCTTAAATTGCAGAAAACACTGTGCAGCAGCGCTACCTGTTGAGTGGTTGACACTAAAAGTTGATAGATACTAATTTATGTCAAGGTGCATCTACATATAAATTTATATGCAATTTTGTATAGTAGTTCCTGAAAGTCTTCCCATAAATTGCAGAAATTGATGTATAGCAGCGCCACCTGTTGGCCGATAAACATTTACATTGAATCATCATAATGTCTCATAAAGACCTTAAAAATCAAGTTTTGTTCGATTATATGCAATAGAACCTGAGATATAGCCTCCTTTAAATTTCGGAAATCGCTGTATAGCAGCGCCATCTGTTGAGCGATTTTCACCAAAAGTTGATAGGTACTAATTTAGGTCAAGGTGTATCGACATATAAATTTATATACAAATCTGAGCTGTAGTTCCAGAGATACAGTTGCCACAAAATTTTTATCACACATACACACACAGACAGACATTGTCTAAAAATGGTCAAATCATGTTCTAGACCTCTCAAAACGTGTAAATCCGTCGAAAACCGGAAGTCGAAAATTTTTACGAATCCAGTACTTTCTTCTATTAAATATAGAAGAAAGTAAAAAGGAAACTGTAAGAATCGAAATACTCTATTATTTTGCTGCTAAGATTAAAATCACATTGTTTTCAAAGCTAAATTTCCAAATAATTATCTATTCCGTCATTAATCGATAAAATTTGAGTTATTTTTATAGTTTAATCTCAAAATATGCAGTAATTTTGCAGCCGATTTCGGAAATACAGGATCATTTCGATTTCACCGCTAACTTTCGAAAATTTACGTTTAATTGCAACTATTTATGAAATACTTTATTATTCCGATGTTAATAAAATCCGTACTTTTATAAAAAGCTGACTTTCTAAATTCACAATATTTTTTTTAGCCGATAGCGGAAGTATTTAATCATTTTGCCGTTAATTATCAAAATTTATGTTTAATAGCAATACCTAAGATAGGCTTTAATTTTACGCTAATCGATGTAATTAGTTTTTTTTTTTTTTTTAATGATTTGTGATATTTGTAATAATTTTGTGACTAATTACCGAAATGCGAGAGCATTTTTACACAAATTTCAAAATATCATTAAAATAAATGAACTTTTGTTATTGTCACAGATAAAAAGAATATCCTTGTCTGTGGTTATCGTGTAAATAAAAACCAAAGCACTGCACAATCTAGATTTCCTTTTCATTCCCCCTTCTTTCAGCTTTTGATTCTAATTGATTGTGGTTTTTCATCTAATGTAAACAAACACTTCTCTTTCCTGAGTTATTTTTTTTTTTTTTTTTTACTTATTTATGAGATTGAACTTAAGGATGATTTTTGTGGTTCTTCAGCTAGATCATAAAAGTAATTAGATTTGCTATTTTTGTTAATGTGATTTTAAAGATTAAAAAAACCAAAAAAAAAAACCATGATGTATGATGCAAAAGGATTAAATTGGAATATAAGAAAAGAGCAATATCTTCCATATTTTCCCGTTCTTTTTTTGCTAACACCGGGGAGGCACTTATTTGTCTGTTCCCCACCCCACCCTTATAGCCTGCAGGCTGCAGGGTCATTTAAAGAAGTTCAACGGCAACTATGTTTACGCTGATAAATAGTTTATACACCTGCTAAGTGTCAACTCGCTTTTGCAATAAGTAGAACACACAGAAAAGTGAAAAAGCTTCTAGAAAGAAAATTTGTATTAATAAAGCACTAAGAATATTTAAAAAGGAGAAAAAATGCGCTATTTTGGGTCGTGGTGGTTAAATTTGGGAGCAAGAAGGGCGCGATTTTCGGGCATAAAGGGTGCGTTTTTTGGGCAAGGAGGGCGCATTTTTGTACTTTAAAGGGCAGTTAGGGCGCTCATAAAAATTTAAAGGGCAGGCAGGGCGCGACGCCCTTCTCAAAGGCTCAAAGGGGAACCCTGCTTTTATTAGGTTGAAAGCCAAATTTCAATCACTGATGCTAAAATGCCATTTTTAACGTCAAACTCAAAATTTTCGCACTCCAAAGTTTGTAAAAGAGAAAAATTTGCATTTCTGACTCTCTTCATTCATTTTCTGCAAAAAAAGAAAATCTCTTATACATTTATTTATAAGATTTACAATATTATTTAATTGTTTTGAACAGTGTATTTGTTTATTGTAATTTTTTTTACTTAGCAACGATTTTTTATTTTGTGGAAAAAATAGCACCCTTTTCTTTTTTTTTTCTATGATTACAAATAATCTGACACATGTAAATTTTTTCATGATTAATAAAATCTGTTATATACCTTATTTTAATCATATTAATACAGTCAAACTTTGTTAACGTGAATCTCAAAGGGGATAAAAAATTTGTTCATATTATTAGTAGTTCATGCTATCTGTGACTAAAGTAATCTTTATTTTGACGGAGTTAACAGAAACGGTTCATGTTAAAACAGGGTTGCCCTTTCCACGCTACCTAGAGAACCTGGAATAGTCAGGGAATTTGAAAATTGACCATGAAAGTCAAGGAATTTGAATATTTTAGCCAGAATCTGGAAAATTCTGGGAATTTCATACGATGATTGCCAAAAAAAAAAAACTAATTTTTCCTCCAATGTAGAGTCATTTTTCATGTTCTTTTTCTTAGCTTCCAACATTTTTTTAAACAAGATCTCTTAGGACCCTAGGGCAATCTCTCCTTAGGTCAAAGTAATATGTAACTTGTGTGGTTTCAAGTGGTACCATAATTATTTTGCCCTTAACACAGCCAATGCACAATATATGGCTAGACTGGAATTTTCTTAGAACTTGTCTGGAAAACCTGGAAGAGTCAGGGAATTTCATTCTTCTATTTGAGTGGCAACCCTGTTAAAAGTAATTCACATTAACAGTGTTCAACTGTATAATATGAGCAATAAATTCCCTGGAAAATTGAAACATCATTTTTAGTACTGTCTTTAACCTAATATTTAGTTAAATAATTTATTGATTAAATTTAAACACTTTTTTTTTTTTTTTTTTTTTTTTTTTGGGGGGGGGGGGGAGACGAGACTTTAGAGAATTTTTTTTTATTTTGACATTTTTTTGATTATCTAAAAAAAATGCTAAACAAAATGGCCTGGAACTTTATACATGTAAAGAACATTTAAAAAGTCAAATTTTCCTCTATCGATTTAGACCAGAGTGCAATTAGGGGACCAACCACAAATTGAAGAGCAAAAATATTTTGGATCACCTTGTATCACAAAAAGCTACAAATGACTTGAAACTTTAGTACATTGTTGCACATACTATGTGTTTTGGTGCAGGAATTGCTGAAATATTTAGGCAAATATAACTTTTTTTTCAAAAATTGCTTTTTTTTTCTTATTTTTTTTACCATTTTTTTGCTTATAACATGGATTTCCATAAAATGTTGAAAAACTTGCTGAAAAATTGACAAAACATAATATTAGCGTAAAATTATTCTGAAACATAAAATTCATACGTGTTATATTCATTGAGATATGAGCATTTTCAGTAAATTTTATTTTACTGTAACTGTGCGTGCGCAAAAGATAGCCAGGTTGTTCGGTTGTCCAGGTTATTGGCTGCCAGAGGTTTTCAAGTTCCAATATGCGCTGGGGGAAGAGCAGCAAACAGCGAGCGTTATTTAACTGTAATACTGATCTATCCATTCGTAGAATTTACAGCATCAAATTGAGTTCTGGAAACTGTGTTGTTATGTATCTTTATGATACAACCGAGCGTAAATAATAACTCTTATTATTGGTAGCATGATTTAAGATTCGTTTAAGAAGCCGTGTTTAAGAACACACAACTTTAATGGAAGTAAACAAACACGTACACGCACACAGAACAAGATACTTACACAACCGCCAGTTACAAAACAGGTTACAGTTAATATACAAACACGAGTTGAGGTGTAATAAACATATGTATATAGTTCAGAATTGAGTCTTATAGTTAATAGTTTTTATGAGTTTATACCACATCTCCCCTTTTCAAAGGTTTAGTCTGTTTGGGGGTTTTACAATTCTACCACTCTTCGTGATCACAGGTTGCTGATTGGAATGTTGATTAGATGCCGATTCATATTTCTTTTTTGTTACTTGTAAAGGGCTTGATCTCCTCGATACGGGTACTTTATTTATAGAAACCTGTTTTGAAGGAATATCTTGAAGATCATTTAAGTCATGTTCCACTGGATTTGGCTGCAATTTAGTACCTGGAATTAAGTGCTTTCTATTTCTTCTCAGGATATGTTGTCCTTGCCTTAAAATATATGATCTTGGTGTCTCTGCCTCTCTTTCCACAGTACCAACAGCTTTTCTATCTGTTATCCACACATGTTCCCCTGGATTTATTGGTCTAAGCTCATGGACATTATGTCTTCGATTGTAATCTTTTTCTTGAGTTTTTATTCTATTTTCTTCACTTTTCTCCAATCTCTCTTTCTCTACCAGTTTTGGTTGAAGTACTGAAAGAGCTATGGGTAATGTAGTTTGTAAACGCCGTCCCATCAATAATTCAGCAGGACTATAACCATTCTTCAAAGGAGAAGCTCTGTAGTGCAACAAAGCCAGATATGGATCTTTGGATTTTTTAAATCTGAGTTTGATTATCTTGACTGCTGCCTCGACAAAACCATTGCTTTGAGGATATCTAGGGCTAGATGTGACATGTCTAAAACCATATGTTCTTGAGAATTGTTGGAATTCAGCTGTTTTTGTAACCTCAAACTGTGGACCATTATCGGATCTGACTATGTCAGGTATTCCATGTCGGGCAAAAATTGACTTGCAGTGTAGAATTACTTCACTGGATGTGAGCCTATCTAGTTTTGCAACTTCCGGGTAACGAGAGTAAAAATCAGTCACCAATAAATACCAGTTGGAATTAAATTTGAAAAGATCCATGGCGAGAATTTCCCATGGTCTTTGAGGGAAACTTGTTGGTTTTAGAGGTTCAGAACAATTTCGGGCTTCTTGTATGCATGATGGACATTCTCGTACTAGTTGCTCTATTTGCTTGCTGATGCCAGGCCAATAAACAGCAGAATTTGCTAAAGCTCTACATTTATTTATTCCCATGTGACCTTCATGGATCTTATTTAAGATTTCTTGTCGAAGACTTTCTGGTACAATTATCCGTGCTCCTCTCATAAGCAGGCCATTTTGAAGTGAAATTTCATATCTCAAATGCCAAAAGGGTAGACATGATGGTTCTACTTTATTCTTTTCTGGCCATCCTTCTTGGGCGTAAGTGATTAACATCCTACATGTTGAGTCTTTTTCTTGTTCTGATTTCAGCTGCAAAAGTCTTTCTGGAACGATGGGTATGACTTCTGTAATTTGATTGATGAAGACTTGAACTTCCTCTTCTAATTCAAAGTTTGGGACCTCCTTCTGGTCAGGTGCCCTTGATAACGCATCAGCTGCGAGCAAGTTTTTTCCTGGAGTATGAAAAATGTTAAAGGCATATCTCATCAAACGCATCTTCAATCTTTGAATACGTGGAGTAAGGTCATCTAAAGATTTAGTAGCTAGTATAGGGACTAGAGGCTTATGATCAGTCTCTAGAAAAAAATTTTGTACCTATCAAATAATTGCTGAACTTTTCGCATGCCCAAGTGAGTGCCAGTGCTTCTTTTTCTATCTGAGCATAGCGTTTCTCTGCTGGAGTTAAAGTTCTAGACGCATAGGCAATCACTTTCAATGAAGAATCTTCTTGTTTCTGGCATAGCGTAGCACCAAGTCCATACGAGGAAGCATCTGCTGTCACTATTGATTGTTTGTTTGGGTCAAAAATTGTAAGTACCGGTTCTGATGACAGTATTTCCTTTAGCTTTTTTAATGCATTTTCTTGAGGGGCATCCCAAACAAATTGATTTTTTGTTGACAGTAATGAAATCAAAGGTGCCATAGTATCTGCAAATTTTGGAATGAATCTTGCTAAATAGTTGGCCATTCCTAATAGCTGCTTAAGCTCTGTTTTATTTGTTGGAGATTTGAAATTTTGTATGGCTTGAATTTTCTCTTGATCTGGATGTATTCCTGACTCATTAATTACATGTCCTAGGAATTTTATAGACTTGACAGAGATACAACATTTTTGTTTGCTTAGAGTTATTCCAGTTTCTTTAAGACGTTTCAATGTTGATTTTAAGCGTGCATCATGTTCTTTCTGATTGGATCCCCATACTAGGATGTCATCCATATGACATATTATACCCGAAAGACCCTCAAGAGTTTGAGACATTCTCCGTTGAAAGTGTTCAGGAGCAGATGAAATGCCAAAAGGTAACCGCAAGAATCTGAATCTTCCGAAAGGTGTGATGAAGGTTGTGAGATAGGATGATTCTTCATCAAGAGGTATTTGCCAAAATCCAGAATTAGCATCTAATTTGGAAAAAATTTTGGCTCCAGCCAAAAGAGATAAATTGTATTCTGTAGTTGGTAGTGGGTGCCACTCTCTCCGAATACTTCTATTAAGTACTGTCAGGTCAACACAAATTCTTACATTGCCATCTTTTTTTCGTACAACCACAGCAGGTGAACACCAATTAGTGGGTTTCTCGACTGGTTTGATTACATTCATTTCCAGCATTCTTTTAATTTCAGCCTTTGTTTTGTCTAACAATGGTATTGGTATTCTGCGTGGAGATGTAAGAGCATAAGGCTTAGCATTATCAACTAATTCAATGTGGTAATGTCCTTTCAGCAGTCCCAGACCTTGAAATAGCTTTGGAAATTCCTGAAGAGGATCAAAACTACTGATACTTTGTACATAATGTGGCTGTATGTTAGGACCTAGGCCAAACATTTTGATTGCCGGTTTACCTAACAAACATGTTTGAAGATCACGTATAATATAGATTTCTTCCCTACAGGTTTTGCCATTGTATTCCATGTTTTCAACTAATTTCCCTGTTAATTTTAATGGTGTTCTATCTGGACCATAAATTACCTTATTTGTACTTTTAATATGGGCATTTTTGAACATGGATTGAGCAATATTACTAGGTATCACAGTGTGATCAGCACCACTATCTATTTTAAACCTAATGGTTTTCCCCAATATTTTGATAGGAACTACCCAATCATCATTATTCTGATTATCAGCCATTAGGCCTATGAATCCAGCCTCACAATGAATTTCATTTACTCGTTTCATAGAACCATGACAGACTTTTTCCCAGTGCCCCTTTTTCTTGCACTTTCGGCAAAAGGAATCCTTGGCAGGACAAAACTTTCTATCATGAGGTAATTTTCCACACCATTTACAATTCTTAACATCAGAAGGAGATTTATAATCTTTACATTGAGTTTGAGTGCTCTTTTTAGTGAAATTATGTGGTGTTACTATTTTCTTTTTATGCATTACAGCATTGATAGATGCATTGGTTACCAATACAGTTTGCTGTTTTTTGACTGATTCGGATAAACGAACCTTATCGATAACTGTTTGCAAAGTTAATTGAGAGTCAAGTTGTAACTTTTCACTAAGAGATTGATCGGTAATCCCGACAACGATGCGATCTCTGAGTAACTCGTCATGGAGATTACCATAATCACATTTGTCTGCTAGGGCATACAAATCAGTAATAAAATCGTTAACAGACTCACCTTCTTTCTGTATTCTGCGATTAAACTGAGCTCTTTCAAAAATTGTTTCGTTTCACAACAAAATGATTATCGAGGTTTTCGATTACCGCTTGAAAATTCTTTTTATCGTCATCCGAGATGTTGAGTGATAGAAAAATATCTTCAGCTTTGTCACCCATTATATAAATCAGAGCATCCACTTGCTCCTCTTCGGATTTCTTGTTTAAGCCTGAAGCTGTGCGAAAACGTAAAAATCTTTGTTTCCATTTCGGCCACTCAGTTGGCGTTGAAAATGGGAAAGATTCTGGCGGTGAAATATGATAAGCTGAAGCTGTAGTGGTAGTTGTCATTGTTTACCTTTAAAACGAAACGAACGCCGGTGAAAACGAAACTTTCAGAAAGTGAAGTACTAACTTTTAACCGCTGCCGCCATGTGTTGTTATGTATCTTTATGATACAACCGAGCGTAAATAATAACTCTTATTATTGGTAGCATGATTTAAGATTCATTTAAGAAGCCGTGTTTAAGAACACACAACTTTAATGGAAGTAAACAAACACGTACACGCACACAGAACAAGATACTTACACAACCGCCAGTTACAAAACAGGTTACAGTTAATATACAAACACGAGTTGAGGTGTAATAAACATATGTATATAGTTCAGAATTGAGTCTTATAGTTAATAGTTTTTATGAGTTTATACCACAGAAACAACCCATTAAGTTGATCCATCTAATATTAACAGTCTAAAAGTCATTATTTAGTGGGGCTGTACCTTGTCGCAAATATAAGATTTTGACCTTCCTTTCAAGTGTCTAAATCTGCTTATGTACATTACATTTTATCTTTTGAATAATCTTTTGCACATCGTCTTTGATGTCTTGGTCTTTTCCTTGAACATTTTCTCTTATTTATGCATACTTTCCCTGAACGCCATCTTTTTCTTTTCTAGAATGTGTGTGATGAGTTTTACGGTGCACTAGTGCTGCACTATAGGCAGTTCTGGTGACCTTTTATTTCTAGTAACTTCGCTTGACATCTTCGAAAGGTTCATGACAAAGGGACTCAAATTTATTACCTGGGAAAAAATATCTAAATCGAATTTATCATTATATTGGATAATACAGTTCAGAAAATTTTGTAGCGTATCTCCCTCCACTCTACTAAGTATTGCTCAATATTCTTTGATTGTTACCAGACATGAGTTGGTAAGTGGAAGATCAAAATTCTGATGGTGTGTCTCACAAGTAAACCTTCTCTCCTTTGATACCGGTTTTCCGGAAACCTATATATTTTCTGAAAGCTTATGCCACAAGTAGAAAAACTGTGAAATCTTAGGGGCAGAGGGATAAGCGTTTAGGAGTTATAGGACATAAAGTGTTGGAAAGATGACACCAAAAGTCGCTAAAATGTTCGTTTCACGTATTTATAGGAACTAATAATATAGAAAGAAGGTGGAGGTATCATTATAAAGGAAGAAACAACTCGTTGAAAAGAAACAGTATACGTTGGGATACTTGCTACTGACTTCAAACGAAGTCCATTACAAGAGACAATCAATGTACAATTCACTAAATAAACAGTGAGACGGGCAGAAAGACAGTTCACAATGGGCACATTTTACAAAAGCGATAGCCGCACATTTGCAAACTCATCATTTGTCAATGAATTGAAGCAGTAATCCATTGGCGCCATCCACATTCCAGGTTTGTCGTCCAAGTATCCGCTTTTATAAAAAGAATACTTAATCAAGTTCTTGAAACGAGGAGCATTGAACTGATATAGGGAAAAAAGACTGCCGGGCCAGAAAACTATCGCGGCGCCAGATGTGCTCATGTGTCTCGATAATAATTGTTTCCATTATGTAAAGAACAAAGGATTTCTAGTGTCTGAAAAAATGAATATCCAGAGGCTAAATCTTTCCTGTACATCCTTCGGGTACCAATTCTTTTTGTAGGACTTTACCATCAAGTACTTCGGAAGCAGACAATGCATGATCTTTGTTAGAACACCATGAATCCACTAAAAGCAGAATTTTCTTTCTGTCATTAGCCATACTTGACCAAAATATGTCATGACAGAAGTGGAGACTGTGACTGTTGCGACGAGCATTGCTGTTCCTTATAAACACCATCATCTTCGAAGTCCATATCCTCGTCCGTTCTTCTCCATCGCCTCTAGCAAATCCTAATGTCCGGATCCCTTCCACAATCTCCATATCATTTTCCAGGAGAATAATTATGTGTTTTATCATCTCCGATTCCTGGATGTTTGGAGACCGATTACTTGTTCCGAATCGGGAGACCAAGGCCACCACAACAACTATAGTATCCATATAATAAGAAGCAATGTAAGAAGAAGACATACAATACGTTAGTACTTGACAGCAATATACGGGAACATACAAGGAATAGAGACGTTTTTATGGGAATATGTCCCTCTATACACACTTTACTGATACTTTGTGGGCCCTGTATCTCCTAAACACTTGTCCCTCTGCCCCTAAGATTTCACAGTTTTTATACTTGTGACATAAGCTTTCAGAAAATATATGGGTTTCCGGAAAACCGGTATCAAAGGAGAGAAGGTTTACTTGTCAGATTGTCGCCAATTACCCAGTGTGCAGTACTACTATGACGTTAAACCAAACCAACCAGACATGAGTTATATTGAACAAATTTTTATCATCGTTTGGTTTGTAAGCGTGATGAAGATGAAGTAGTTTAAGTATAAAAGTAATAAAATAAAGAACCTTTTTGGAATTTGTTCCTCTTACGGATAACGGATATCACTTGCGTTGAACTAACTGAAATAATTCTAGCTAAGCTAGAAAAGATGTCATTTTTAACAGAAAATTTACGTGGACAGGGATACAATAACAGAAATAACATAAGAGATAAACACAGCAAAATTCAAAAAAGAATTTTAAATACAAATTTACATGCTTTTTTCATTCCTTGCAGATCACATACACTAAATATAGTGGTTAATGATGCAGCTAAGTGTTGTCTAACAGTTATGTCTTTTTTCAATTATTGGTGCAAAATTTATATATATATTTCTTGGTTTCAACTCTACATTGGCATGGTTCTGTCCTAAGCCTTGTTTGACACTGCAGACATTGATTGACAGAAGATGCGAGTGTCAGGTTGATATTACAGCGCCTAGAATACAAAGTATGGAAAGCAACCAGCAAATCAGTACCTTAAAAATTAAGCCTCTCATCAGAGATCAGTGGGTCAAGTTTCTTACTTGAAAAACCCCTATTGTTTATTTATGTGCTTAGATCATGTGACAGAACAGAAGAAACTGTGAAAAGCCAATCACCTCATATGCAATGTTTACGATTTGAGCAAAAATTTCAATTGCAGTGCTATCTGGGAGATTTAATTTTTTAACAGTATTTTAAGCATTTGGTTATAAGCGCTTGCCATACTATATTCTAGGTGCTGTATTGATGTCTTGCAACCACTGCTATATGAACAAACTGATGTGCATGAAGCATTCATGGATACGAAGATAACACTCTGAGTGGTTCATCTAGAAATCATTTACGAATCAAAGATCAGTCACTTACTTACTTTTTAGTAAGTAAGTGACTGATCGTTGATTAATTTTTTTTTTTTCGGGTCCAGGTCGGGTTTTGGGTTGTTTTAAAATTTACTTGTCGGTTTCAGATCGGTTGACTCTACTGGGGGAACTCAATAAAAAAGGCATTATTTTTGCAGTCTTCTGTGTTGTGATTTTTGTATGCGGCAATAGTAAATTACTAATTTTATGCGTATACATGTAGGCACTATGCATTTGTTCTTAATGGAATGCTGTAAAACCATTGCTAGAAGGTTACATGTCAGGAAGAAAAGTAACTACAAAGCTTCTGAACATTCAAAATATTAGAAAAGGCCATTTGGTATTAAAAGGGCCGCCAGGTGCTAAAATGTGTTTAAAAGGGCCCCGCAGGGTGGAGCACCCTGCCAAATTAGCTGAGATTTTTTTTTTTTTTTAGCACTAAATTTATATCCAAACTTCAAATTGCCAAAGGAAATAATAAAGTAGCTAACAGTTGTTTTGGTAGCATTTAGCATACATCATTAGTGCATAAAAAAATGACAGTACTCCTATATATCAGAAAAGAATCAGATTCTATGTCGCTTTTAATTAATCAATAGACTAGGTAGAATGTGGGGATTAGCCAATAGGAAATTGAGAAACGGTAGTTGTGAAAAATGTAGAAAAAATTAAAAAAAGTATGGTTTGATTGTAAAATTTCCAGCAATCAGACAAAGGGGGTGCAGCAAAATCACAATTAATAATGTTTTTATCGTTCTAATAAGCAGAGCTCATGAAATATGCTTGCCTAGTCACCATTGGCAACCAATATATTTTAACTAGCAACTCTATGTTTTCAACTTTTAAGGGACTTCAACATTTTTTAATTTTATTACTTTGGTAAAAAAAAATGGGTCCCAGAATTGAGCTCTGATTCCACTCCTGATGTAGGCTTAATTTGCACCATTTTGATTCTTGCTTATTTCACCACGTTTTGTTTCAGTACACCATTCAGGAATGCACACCACTTTTTTTCTTGACATGTTTCACAACTCAGTGTTGAATCGATGCACCGTTTTAGGAAATTATTTTATACTGTTCCCGTTCATGCAGGCTTTACAACTTGGTACTGAATTGTTGTGCCAGTGTAATGATGTATAAGTGCCGATGGTGTATCGGTTTACTGGGAATAATAAAAAGGGTTTGATAATGTTAAAATTTTAACAGGTGTTTCCTGATGTATCATCCAGTTATAGTAGATATTTGGTTTTTAAACATAGAATTTTAATTTTTATATTCAAGTAAATTTCAAAATTGGAAGAAAAAAAAAAAGGCGAAGGGGATATTTTTTTCTGGCTACCAGAATTTTTTACTGGTGATTATTTTTTTATTCAAATTCCTGGAGTCCTGTTTATAAATGTAAAAAGCTTCAAAGAAATAAAGTTCCAGTGTAGATTTAGGCCTGCAAATTATTTTAGCTATATCAAATTTAAATGTATGATTTTTTTTTTTTTTTTTCTTTTCTTCCATCAATGCTTTGAAATAACTGATTTTCTTGTTTCTGAATGTAACTGATACATTCTTTTAAATGGAACAGACTGTTTAATTTGATGAGTAGTATATGATAAACCATACTTTCATTCAGAAAAGACTATAAATATCTCAAGAGTTATGCGTATCTTATTTTAGTATTTCCTGCCAATGTGATTTAATCACATATTGGTCAAACTTAACACAGTCTTAATTCTGTTTAAAAGAACATATCAGTTATTTCTGGAAATATGAAACCAACAAATCAACCATTTCTAAGCATTGCTGAGAGAAAAACCATCTGTATATTAATTGACAAGTATGAAATTTATGGTACATTTTAAATATATTAATTATGGGAGTTGAGGATTGAAAGTGGTATGGTTTGAAAGGTCTAATTCACAAAAGTTGCAGAATACAGGAATTATTTTCTTGCAATGTCAAGAAAGTATTTAAAAATACATTTATTTTTTATTTACTTTCATTTTATAATCGTAATCTTTTGTATTTAAAATTCCTTTCATTTTAATCATGTGTTTCTATAGCAATGCCTTGACATTTTATACTATTGAAGATATACGCAAATTAAAAAAGATTTGATTTATGAAAGTATTTTTTATTTTTTTTTCTAATTTATGATCTAATTTCTTTCTTTTTCTTTCTTTTTTTTTTTTTTTTTTTAATGATTTACATCAGCTCGAATTTAAAGAGATTTTTCAGCTAAAATATAATGCATTTCAATTAACTGTCAAATTGATTAATTATTTTTAAAAAAGTGGATTTATCAGAAAAAATTCTGATTTCCAGTTTTCGATGAATTTACATGTTTAGAGATTTGCTGAACATGATTCGACCATTTTTAGAAAATGTCTGTCTTTTTGAGGTAGCAAAATTTTCCAACACTGTACCTCATGAACCAATGAACATAATTTAACCGATTTTGTTATTTAATTGGACCTTGGTTTGAATTGGTGTTGATTAGCTTTTGAGCTACATCACTCACGCTGCTACGCTGTGATTTCCTCTCTTTTCAGGGAAGGCTTAGCATCTACTGTGTACCAAACTTAGTATGATATCTATTAAGTAATGCCCCTATTACACACATGAGTGTACGCCCAACTTTTGAGCCAATTGTTAATCCGAGCCAATTTTGTTGGCTCAAATCACCTCAAAGCCCAGTGTAATAGGAATTGGTAATACAAACATTTTTTTCTGGCTAGTCAGAAAAAGTTGTTCATATGAGCAACTTCTTTTACTGTGACAAGCCAATGAGAAGAAAGTTCCTTAAGCTTTGATAAAAGACAGCGGCATTTGGGGAAAATTCATTCACCGTTGTTCTCTTCGCTCTCCCTCCGTCGTCCCCGTTAAAGCATCGATAAGTAGCTTCGCTTGTCATGTACTATGTACCCTGCAAACCAGTTTTTCAATCAATTTTTGACTCAACTATTGTAACCCTCTTTCCGATTTTGGCTTTCAAAAATTAGAGTAAAAATTGGCTCAAATGAGAGTTGTCTGAAAGATCGTTGTGTGTTAGCCTTAAAACCCTGCTGATTCAGTTTAAGTGTATATCGGCCAACAATTTAATCCCATTATAGAGAAAACTATAAGCTTCTACTTATATATTTATAGGCAAACATGAAAATTGTCATATTTTAACATATGAGAATTGAAAGTGTATCATTCAAAAGGTGTGATCAATGAGAGTTGAAAAAAAAAAAATGCAGCAGCAAGTCCGGTTTGTTCTTTCAATGGTTTGAAATTTTATATTTCAGAACACAGTAAACAAGATGATAGTGTATTTACAAAAAACATTGTTTATACAGAAATTTTAAATTTATTAATAAAATAAAATAAATAAAACCTTAACTTTACTTCATGCTGTCGTTAACATTTTCAGTAGTGAAAACTTTAATTAAATTTAATTTGTTATTAAGATCTTCTGAATCGTTACATATTAAAAAAGCGCGATTGATATAAGAACATATTGCATTAGTTTTGTAATGGTAAGATGTTTTACTATTATAGTGAATGATTTCGTTACTACTAGTTACCAACAGATAGTAACGTTTCACTGTGTAACGGCAGTTTTTGTAGTTTGCCAATTTTTTAATGTTGTCAAAGTCTATTTTTATGCTATCATTCTGAAATACTTTTGTTAACGCGGTAGTGGTTCTGTTGAATTTATTGTCAGCTTTATGTTCCTTAATTTGGGTTTTTATTTTTATTTTTCTCATGCCTATATAATATCCTTTACTATCATCATCGGTTTCGTACATTTGATAAATTCTGGCAGTTTCCATCTGGTTAATTTATTCTTTATCGATTCTAATTCTCTTAAAAATATTTAGATTTGGTTTAATAGGGATATTAATGCTTATTTTAGATCTTCATTTTTAATTTTATTGGCTGTGCGCTTGTCATATGGGATCGTGGTGGTAAATTTTGGTTTCATTTTTTAAGCATTTTTGATGTAGTTTAGTTTTTTAATACGTTTCTTGTATAAACCGTAAATTAAATTTCTTTGGTAACCTGCCTTTTCTGTGATTTCCGCTGTTTTTTTTTCAAGTTCTTCTTTGATTAATTTTTCATTTGAACAAATCAGAATGGCACAATTAATATATGTTTGGATTGTATTTATTTTATACCTGTGTGGAGTTTTAAATTTTTTAGTAATTATTTCATCACTGTTGTTTGGTTTGCGGTAAATGGTAGTTTCTATTTCTTCATTGTTTTGTTTTACTAGTAGAAAAATTTAAAAACCATACTTTCATATCATTTAAATAAAATTCTTATATTAGAATTTCTCCTTGTAAGTGTGAAGTTGTAAAATTTAATGTTTGGTCTATTGTTTAACTTTTTGAGCAATAATTTAACATTCAACATTTAGAATGATGCAGGCAGTAATTAAATCTTATTCTAAAATTGATGTCAGTCTTTTTATTATTATTATTATTATTTTTTTTTTTTTCAAATTTAATGTATAAAATCAAAACTTTTACAAAACTATGTGAGCATTTTCTGTATGTTAATTTGTCTCTAATGTTTTCATGTGTTTTCCACTTCTATAATTTTAGTGTCATCATTCGTTCATTGTTGAAGAATATGACCTCCCTCAGCAAATTAGATGCTATTTACCGTAGCATTGTATTGGCAAAATTTTTCACCAAAGGCTGGGGAAAACCTGAAAATCTGAAAAGGTAATATACCTATTCTTTTAACCCTATTTACTATATGAACTAGACAAAAAATGTATTTAGAATTAATTTTTTTAGTTACTTAAGAATCGTTAAAGATATATGCAATAAAAGTTATGCATATCACCTTATCATAGTATTTAATGAGATGGTACTGTGGTGTATCATTGATACATAGAGGTAAAAATAAAAAAGATCACAATCTTAAAAAAAAAAAAATATATATGTATTTTTTATATATTATTTTTAAGGATTGAGGGTAAATTCATGAATGAAGTGATAGATAAATTATAACACACATGAAGATTGTGAAAAATGCCAACAAAAAATAGCAACAATACTGTATAATTTTCTTTCTTGAATAAAAACGGCTACATGTAGAGTCTAGTGTAATATAGTGAGATTAAAGTGGAGTATATATATGTGCTATCCTTATAAATACCTTTGACATTTCTTACATAAATTCAATTTATACACTTTTCAATCTAATAGTATTTTAAAGTGCTGTCAGTAGGTAAAGGGTTAAAATAATTAGAATTATTAATTTTATTTTAATTTTAAATATAATTAAATCAAAAGTTTTATTTAAAAAATTGATTATTGTATCTGCATTATTGTATCCCCTTGACAGATGGTAATGTCATTTATGCATCATCTTAATTTCAATTCCCAACTGCAAAAATTTTACTTTTATTACTTTGTGGGAAAAAATTGTTGTTTATTACTTTGTGGGAAAAAATTGTTGTTTATTACTTTGTTCCAATCTTGTTCATAAGTTCTGGTGGCTTTTGATATTAAATAAATGAAATTACCTTGTCTCTCAACAAGCTGTCACTGTTTATCCCCCCTCCCTTCTCCATAATTTTTATGAATTTAAAAATTATTATTTTTTTTAAAAAGAAGTGTAGTTTAAAACATGAAATGTTGATGTTTGAATAACTCTACTTGGCATGAAAATTGCCCCCGACACTATTTTAGCATATTCGTATCAAAAATGGCCCACCAGCGGCCGAGCGGTTCTGCGCTCAAAGCTGGTAGATGGGAGGTGCCGGGTTCGATCCCAGGTCGCGCTCATCGGCCTAGCCGTTCGGAGTTTTCCGTGGTTTCCTCCGAAACTCGCGTAAATACGGGCTAGGACCCCTTAGAAAGACCCCCACGGAGGGCATTCCCCCTCTTGGCCTAGGACACATCAGGAGTCAATCGGCCTTAAATCCTACAACCAACCAACCAATCGTATGTAAAATGACCTCCTGAATCCGAATCTGGCCCCCATCTTGCCCATCATCCACTGTTTTCTTGATACGCCCCTTCCCCCATTTTTATCATTGTTTGATAAATTTATGCCCATCAGTTTGATTTTGAGAGGAACGATGATTATTTTAACTGTTAAATGTCTTCTGACCTGATGAGCTACAGAGGTAAGAAGTTCTAAAACATGAACATTTGTAGTAAGGAGGATATTGGAGGATATATGTGCACACCAAAAAAAAAAAAAAAATCAATAAAAACAATCAGGTTTCTGTTTCATTTTTTTTTTTTTTTTTTTTTTTTTTTTTCGCAATGTTTCTCGTATTTTTTACATATTCCAGCATCCAGTTTGTCATTTTCTTACCAAAACACCCCAAATGATAAAAATTATACAGTGAGTTATTTTTCAAAATGTTGCTGAGTGGAGTAAAGGTCTCAAGGCCCTCACCTCACAAGAAAGTTTTGACTGATTCACTTTACAATGTTTGCTTTCAATAACTCCCATGTTAAATGTTTTGGGCAGTAAAACATGAACAGTAAAATCTCCTGCTTTGGCATATGTTAAAGGTCATTGGTCTTATTATTGTAGTCGTCAGTCGTTGTCTACTTTTAGCACACATTTTGTGATAAGAGAGTGCACTTTATTCCCTGTCAATCCCAAGCATAAGGCTTCAAACAATATGTTCTATCACATACATTTATTTTATTTATTTGCTATTACTGATTTTCAAAATCTATCAGTCAATTTTGAGGCATTCGACAGTTACTATGTCTTTATTACTCAAATCTGTGTGTTTTCAAATATCACATTTTGAGATTTTAATTTCCCCCCCCCCCCCCACTCCCCTTCTCTGCATTTATGCTAAAAATATTTGACGTATTTAGAAACTTTTTAGTAAATGTATTGAAAAAAAAAAAGAATTGCTTAGACTTTCACATAATATTTGAAGAAAGCCTATACAAAATAAGCTGATGTTTTCTTATATTAAATGGTACAATTAATTATATTATCATTACCAGCAATATTGTAAATACTGAGTGAATGACTTCTAAATATCACTTGTTGTTTAACACACTTTTGTGACTGATCATAACTCTTTATAAAAAACTTTTTTAATTTTTCGTAAGTCAACAACTATTTATTTTCAACAAAAAATTTTATTTATAAATTTATTTGTAAATTATTTGTTATTATTCTTTCAGGCTGTTTACATTTAGAAAAATAATATCCAATAGGGAAACATGCAAACATCTTGTTGATTCTAATTATCCTGTAATTATTGACAAAGTAAGATGTTTCATTTTTATATTTTTACAATTAAATATTTCAAGCTTTTATTTATTTATTTTATTTTTTTTTTTTTAAGAAAACTGAGCTATTATTAAAATATAATTTTATTTTATCAGAATTTATTTTTCAATTAATTTGTACTTATTTATTATTAAATCACAAAATTTTTAAACTATCGAAGTACAAGAAGCAATATTATAATTTAAAAATTAAAATAACCTTACATAGTTCTTGGAAAAAGGCCTTAGTACTTGAGGGAAGGGGTCCCTCCCATTGTCAGAGGCAGCACTGTGGCGGCTTGCTTTGTTGTTCTGTGATGACTTGTTCTCTTGTAGTCTTCACGATTCTGCGCCAGTTACGTTTAATTTCTTGTGCTGGGTCGTTGCCATTACAGGTAAGAGGATTGAATAAGATTTTGACTGTTTCACGATTTGCAGCGTAAGTTGCGTTATTGTAATTAGTGAGTTTGCGAGAACACAATTACAATAACGCAACTTACGCTGCAAATCGAGAAACAGTCGAAATCTTATTCAGTCCTCTTACCTGTAATGGCAACCATCCAGCACAAGAAATTAACCGTAACTGGTGCAGCATCATGAAGACTGCAAGAGAACAAGTCATCACAGAACAACAAAGCAAGCCGCCACAGTGCTGCCTCTGACGATGGGAGGGGCCCCTTCCTGCAAGTACTAAGGCTTTTTTCCAAGTAGTATGTAAGGTTATTTTAATTTTTAAGTTAGAAAATTTTTAATTTTTAATTTTTCTTCTTCTTTTTTTTTTTTAATTTATTATAAACATTAAAATAATAATAATAATAATAATAATTTCTTTAAACAAATTTTAAATTCAAGTTTCAAATTTGTATATTTCTTTTTTGCATAATTTTGGCAAATTTGCATGTGCATTGAAATGTGTTGGAAGAATACTATATAAATGAATGCATGAGTTCGCAGTTTCCTCAAATTAGTTATTTTAAATATATTTTATAACAAATAATTCTTACTAATAATTCTTTGTAAAAACAACAGTCATATAATTAAATAAAGTTTGACTTACCTGGGTTGTCACAGGTAATCATATATCCCATTGATGAAGAACAATCTCCTTACTTATCATCAGATTGTACACTTGAAATTAGATGAAGAATACATGAATATATATTTTATAGGACTTCTGTTTTTAAACAATAACTACTTCTTTTCCTATAATGAATGTTGATTAGACTGTGATATTCTTACATAATATGTAGATCAATTATTATTTAGGATAATTCACACATTGCTGCGTAATGAAAGAATGCCTAGATGTTTAGACCTTTAATTTATTCATCTTAGACAAAAGAAAAAATATTATGATTAAATAGAATAAGAAAATGGAACGTCAGTTCCGAATAACAAAAGTTACATGATTGAAAAAAGTATTACAGTGTACTCGTAGAGAAAACGCGATACATCGTCACGTGATGCGGCAGGTGCACCAAACAATCAGTTGGCGGGAAGCAAAAAACAAAAAGAAAGTCCGGAACAAGAAAAACGAAAGTCAATAAAAGAATGTTCTGAGATTAAATATCACAACACCCCCTCTTAAGCTCAGAAATTTTTCAATTGTTCATTAATGCATTTCTATGTCTATTAAAATCAGTTTTTGGCAGAGCTTTTGTTAGGGTATCGGCGGTCATTTCTTTGGTAGGTTTGTATTGAAGCTTGATTAGGCCTTCTTGTATTAGGTTTCGCAGAAGATGATATCTCAGCTGTAAGTGTTTTGTTTTGGACTGGAATTTATCATTTTCAGCAATCTTGATGGTAGATTGGTTGTCCTGGTACAACACTATAGGACATTGTTGCGGCAAATTTAAATCATCCAGTAGTTTGTTGAGCCACTGTATTTCAAGTGCAGCACTCGCAGCTGCGACGTACTCAGCCTCTGCTGAAGACATGGACACACAGGACTGTTTCTTCGAAGTCCAAAATATTGGATTTTTATCCAATATAAATAAATTTCCTGAGATAGACTTTCTATCACTTGGATCATTGGCCCAATCCGAATCCGAATATGCTCTAAGAACAGGTTCACCAGAGTTACAAAGTTTTAATTTAATATCTTGGGTATTTTTCAAATATCTAATAACCCTTTTAACTGCCTCCCAGTCTTTCGCTCTAGGATTTTCGTTTCTACGGCTTAAGATGCCAACGGCAACACTTATATCAGGTCGCAATACTGTGATGATGTCGTGTCTATGAAAGTGCAATTAAATGGCTCCGAAGCTGTCGAAGACAGCTTTAGCAACCTCGACAGCCCTATCTGTATAAAGTAGGTCTACTGGGTCTTCAAAGCCGATATTAAGAAGTTTGGCCTGGATTGCTGGGCAGCTGAAGATGTGTTGGGGAGACAGTGGGATGTCGTCTGGGCAGTGAGGACAAAAGTTGGTGTAACTACGCTGCCCGTCCTCAGAAATCCTCATCCCCTTTAAATGGTTTGTCCTCAGTCTGGTTAAAATAGTTGATAAGGCTCTATCACAGTTCAATTCCGGAATGGAGTTTCGTTTAACTTGTTGACCGATTAGTCTTCGGCCAGCGACGGCATTGGCGTCAACGAGGGTTAGACATTTGGATGGCTGAGGAGAATTACGTGCAGCCTTTGCGAGCTCATCGGCCTTCTCATTACCGAAAATATTTACATGAGCCGGTATCCATTGCAAGATGCAGGAACCCTGGGCAGCAATGATTTTGTTTGTGAGCTCAATGATCTGATGGCTGAGTTGACATTTGCCCTTCTGGATCGCTTGCAATGCTGATCTGCAATCTGAGAATATGATGATGCCTTTGGAACTCTGGTCCTAATACTGTAGAAATGTAAAGTAACGCGCCTATAGCCTGTCTGTACATTGTGTTGTTTGGTAAGAGATTGTCATTATCAGTTAATTTTATATACCTTGGTTCCATTGGTGTGTCAGAGGGCCGTGCGTTATCTAGCCCAAATTTGGTTACAATGTCTCGCATTTTATTATTTTGATCAAGCGTAATTACCCCTTTACAAGGTCTTTCTATATTTATGCCGAGGTAATATTTGGCTTCCCCAAGGTCGGTTAATGGATATTCTTCCCTAAGTTGATTAATTAGTATGTCAATATTGTGATTTTTACCAGCTATAAGTAGGTCATCAACATACACAAGAATGTAAGTTTCTGTGTTATCTTTGTTACGGATATATAAACACTTGTCATGTTGACTTTGTTTAAATCCTAATTTACACAATGATTCATTAATTTTCAAATTCCACGCTCTAGCGGCTTGTTTCAAGCCATATATCGCTTTCTTTAACTTACATATTTTATTTTCTTCGCCCTGGACAACATAACCCTCGGGTTGATGCATGTATACATCTTCTTGCAAATTTCCATGTAGGAAAGCAGTTTTGATATCTACATGCCTTAGATTCAAATTTTTATATAGTGACATGGTCAAGAAACTTCTTAGAGTGGTATGCGATGCAACTGGTGCAAAAGTTTCGTCATAGTCCACCCCGTATTTTTGAGAAAAACCCTTGGCAACAAGCCTGGCTTTATATTTCTCGACTTGTCCTTGGCTATTGTATTTGGCCTTGAACGCCCACTTACACCCTACTACTTTGGTCCCTGGTTGAGCGTCAACAAGTTCCCAAGTATTGTTTTGTCTGAGTGAATTCATTTCGTCGAGTGTGGCATTCAGCCAATTTTCTTTTTCAGCTGGGTTTTGAATTTTTAGTATATCATCAAAACACTTAGGCTCATCAATTCTTTTGTCATTTACTGCAAATGCAAATCTGTCGGGCGGAACACCTTTATTTAATCGTTGTGATCGTCGCGGCAGAGTTTGCGTGTCATCCGGACTATCGTTATCGCCCGCTATATCTATATTTATATCAGTATCTAATATTGGTAATTTGGACACCGGAATTCCATCATTTGAATTTTCATTCTCGATTTGTGATGTTTCATTATTGTGGGATTCTCTATTCTCATCTTCCAAAAATTTTACTGTTCTGCTAATTATTACATTTTTATTATTTGTGCAAATTCTGTAACCTTTGCTACGATTATCATATCCCACAGAAATTCCTTCTTGAGCGGTGCTATCCAGTTTTCCCCTATGTATTTTATGTACATATGCGTATGCGCGACATCCGAATGTTTTTATATTTGATAAATCGGGTTTACGGCCGGTCCATTTTTCGTAAGGAGTTGAGTCGCATGAGGAGGTCGGGAGCCTATTTTGTATGTAATTTGCAGTATTTACGGCTTCCCCCCAAAAGGAATTCGGCAAATTACTGTCTTTAAGCAGACAGCGAGCCATTTCGGTCAGCGTACGATTTTTACGTTCTGCCACGCCGTTCTGAGCACTAGAGTAAGGAACGGTAAACTGGTGCTCAATTCCTTCTTTATTCAAAAATTCATTTACTTCCATACTAGTGTATTCACCCCCGTTATCGGAGCGAATTGCTTGCACTTTTCGGCCAAATTTGTTTGCGGTCATAGCCACATATTCCTTTAACTTAGAAAATACCTCAAACTTATTTCTTAGGAAATATATAATAGTATAATGACTGTAGTCGTCTATAAATGTAAGAAAGTAATATTTTCCACCTACAGTGGGGGTTTTCATAGGGCCACATAAGTCTGTGTGGACCAGTTCGAGTGGTACGGAGGCTCTAAATTGTGCAGCTTTGGGGTAAGGTGAATCAGTCAATTTTGACATTATGCATGTTTTACATTCAGTATTATGTTTGCAATCATTTAATTTTATACCCGCAGCCATGTCCTTGTTAACTAAATCTTTAATGTGGTTAGTATTTCTGTGGCCAAGTTTCACATGCCACTTGTTTATGCAATTTTCGTTATCACAAGTTTGTATTACAATGTTCGCTGTGTGTTTGTTTTCAGAATAATTTAATTGACATTCATATAAGTTATTTTTCACATATCCCTCAATGCATGTATTACCCTGATTTACAATTTTACAGGTTTTATCATCAAATACAGCGATACAGCCATTCTCTGTTGCTCTTTTTATAGAAATTAAATTAGTTTCTATTTCAGGGACATAAAGAACATTTTTAAGTGTTATTTTGTTCTGTGTGTTTTCCGAATTTACGGTATACAAATCCACAGTACCGGAACCCAAAGATTTTAGCTGCGTGCCGTTCGCGATAGTGACGTTAGAAACGTTATTTTTAAGTTCGCGAAATTTTAGTTTATCATTGCAGATATGTGAAGACGACCCTGAATCAACCACCCAATTTACAGTTTTATCTCCAACATAAAAAGAATACAATTTATCAGCTTTTGGTTTATTGGTCCCCTCTGCAATTTGAGCGCTATCTGGCTTCTCATTGTTCTGAGAGCATATGTTGGATCTGAAGTTGGTTTTTTTGTTGAAATTTTTACTGTGACTTTTAACAGCAGAATTATTTTTATTTTTTAACTTATAGCAATCTTCTATATTATGATTGCTTTTCCTGCAGTATTTGCAGAATTTCTCCGATTTGTTATGGTATTGGACTTTTAACGCTGAATTTTGAATAGTTTTGTTTTCAAGCCTTTTGGCATATTCATCAGCTAATTTGTTTCGTATATATTCAGGTGTCAATTGCGCTTCGTCTCTCGATTCGAGACTTGTTATGAGAACGTCATACGAAGGAGGGAGTGAGCATAGCATTAATGCAGCTAGGTGCGATTCATCTATGACTTCACCTATGGCGGTGAGTCTGTCGCGTGTTTTATATATATCAGCTTTATGTTGGTTAACATCACCACCTTCAATTAATTTTATGGAATAAAGTTTCCTAAGTAAGAAAAGCTTACTGGTAAGCGATGATCTTTCGTGGACTTGGCGCAGAGCATTCCAGCACTCTCGTGCTGTATCTAGATTCATAACGTACACGATTTGTTCATTATCAATAAGTAAATTGATAATAGCTCTGGCTTTTCTATTTTTTGAACGCCACTGATCGGTTATTGGGTTGGGAGGATCGTCAGTAATGACTGTAAAAAGATCCTCTTTTTGCAAGTACATTTCGATACGAAACTTCCACACATTATAATTTGTGGAGTTCAGCGGTTCAATTTGTATATCTTTTGTTGCTGACATACTTAAACAAAATTTTTGTAATAGTTTTGTTAATATTTGTTCAATTCGTAAATATTCATTTAATATTTTAAATCAACACAGTTTGGATAAATAGTACTTGAAGAAGAAAATAAAATTAAATAGTTTTCATAAAAATAAGTACTTTTCAATACTTTCGATTTAGTGTCACTTCAGTTTTGAAGAAACAAAAACAAATATTTTCGCTTACATTTTTATTTTATTATTTTAAACGTAGCAATTTCTTCCAATGTGCAATGAAAAAACTTTTGTCAAGAATAAATCTAAATTTTCAATCCAAAATTTCAGAATCATAATCTGTTGGAAGAATACTATATAAATGAATGCATGAGTTCGCAGCTTCCTCAAATTAGTTATTTTAAATATATTTTATAACAAATAATTCTTACTAATAATTCTTTGTAAAAACAACAGTCATATAATTAAATAAAGTTTGACTTACCTGGGTTGTCACAGGTAATCATATATCCCATTGATGAAGAACAATCTCCTTACTTATCATCAGATTGTACACTTGAAATTAGATGAAGAATACATGAATATATATTTTATAGGACTTCTGTTTTTAAACAATAACTACTTCTTTTCCTATAATGAATGTTGATTAGACTGTGATATTCTTACATAATATGTAGATCAATTATTATTTAGGATAATTCACACATTGCTGCGTAATGAAAGAATGCCTAGATGTTTAGACCTTTAATTTATTCATCTTAGACAAAAGAAAAAATATTATGATTAAATAGAATAAGAAAATGGAACGTCAGTTCCAAATAACAAAAGTTACATGATTGAAAAAAGTATTACAGTGTACTCGTAGAGAAAACGCGATACATCGTCACGTGATGCGGCAGGTGCACCAAACAATCAGTTGGCGGGAAGCAAAAAACAAAAAGAAAGTCCGGAACAAGAAAAACGAAAGTCAATAAAAGAATGTTCTGAGATTAAATATCACAACAAAATGTTGTATGCATATACATATAATAGAACTTTGTATACTTTATCACTTGAAATACTCTCAGAATAAAAAACACTGAGTTATAAAACATTTGACTTAGCAAAGATTGATGGAATGATGATGCGTTATTAGAACAACTAATTTATCATGTTTAAAAATTATTGATTGCACTTTTTATTTATTACAATAATAAAACTGCGCAAAGTTTTAATATATGGATACATTTATTGTACATCTAACACAAATATTATTAGACTTGCCCCATTGTGTACTGAATAAAATGGAAATCTCAAATCCTCCATATACTAGAATAACCAGAAGAGTAGTGCAGGCATCAAGTTAGTGGTATTCTCTTAAACGAGAAAGAAGGAAAATCCAATATTACTGATAAGAAAGGAAGTCACTCACAAACATTTTGCTACTTTAAAAGTTCACATTTTAAAAGAAATTATCATATTAATACTGAAAATTGGGAGAAAACATTAGAGGTAGGTTGTGTAGTCCAAGGAAATCTTTAGTTTCTTGCACTAGTCTCTCTTGCTGAGAATAGTAGTTAGGTCCCAGTGATGTAGAAAGAAGTACTGATTTTATAACAAATAAGCCACCAGAAATAACTAAATAAAAGCAAAGTATGTATTTACTTTTTCTCACTTTCCATCTTTAAAAAAAAAAAAAAAAAAAAAAAAAATCATGCTCTTTGTTACAATTTTTATTCATGACAACAATTAATTATTCTACTTGTGTATATATGTAGGGTATATGCACTTGCTTACATATTATAAACTCTTTTTGGAGGTATTGTGGCTAGAAGACATTTTAAAACTAACCTAACTAATCAGAATAGTGACCAGTTTTCATGAGTTAACTAACAAATACATAATATACTTCCGTTTTTAATTTTGAAACGTCATTCTATACATTTAAAAATTTTAAAAGAATACCTTATTATTGAAATTTTTACTAAAGTCACTTTCGATCAGGACCCTGACTCTCTCCAGTAGTTTCACAGCAGAGCTTTTCTCAAAACTGTCAGCTTTCCTTCTCTTGACTTTTGTACTAAGCAGGTGGTGGTGCCACGTTTGATCTGTTTTTCTGTAGGTTCATTTCTGTTGCGACAATATGGATTACTAAGAATTTGAGCAGTTTTGCGATTAAGGGCATATTTATAATTGCTGTAATGGGATAATTTTTTTTATGTTTTTAAGGCAGATTTTAAAATAAATTTTTCAGTAAAGCAACGAATATGTCCAGTTTTATTTGCTTAATTTAATATTATATAAGATCATAAAATTGTTTTTTCACTCTTCTAGCATCTCTCAAGAGCTACTAAATAGAAATTTAATCTTGCACTAAATAAATAATTATGATTACATATGCATGCAAATATATTTTTTACAAACATATTCTGGTGGTCATAATTCAGCAAATGACTATATTATCCCAACTAATGTTCTGCCTCTGTATTTATTATTTTTATATGTTTTGCTCAAATTGCATATTTCCATAACTTTTCTATTCTCTGAATGTTTGTGCTAGTTTCAGTATTCTAAAAATTATGTGAATGATTGGAGATCTATCACATGAATAATATATTAATTATTATTTTAAATTAACACTCGGTTATTTATTTTTCATGTCAGGTTGAGAAGCATTCTTCTTATCAAATTCTTGATGGGCATTTCCTCAGTCCTTTTGTGAATTATTTACCAGAAGTTGTACCTGAAGAATCCAGAATAGCTAGGTATGTTTTCTTTCTATTGTAGTAGGGAATTTTATTAATGTTTACTGAGAATCCATTGTTTACATATTATGTATTCAATTTTAACCCCATAACGGCCATGAACGTGTTTTTGTAATTGTTTGTCCTCTATAAAACATATACTTAAAATGTGCATAATTATAGATTTTAAGCTTGTTTCTTTAAATATGAAAGATCGTATAATAGTCATGAGGTTCATCTTTAAATGCATAGTGGAAAATCCATTGTTTTAGTAAATTATAAAGAATTTACAGTGAAAACAACAATACCATTTTCTCCCTCAGATGCACTCCCCACACGCTTACAGGGTTAATGTAATTATTTATCATGTATAAAATTATGTGTAAAATTAAATTAACATTAATTATATAAACAAATATTACAATATGAGCATTATTTACACTGCTTAATTAACATCTATAAAGTGATATTAATGATAAAGAATTAATACAAAAATTAACTTAGGAACACAATAAAAGATTACAAATTAGAATTCAATGATGATTTTTGTAGAAAATCTTACAAACAAAAGTAACATTAAACTTCTTTTTTTTTTTTTTTTCTTTTTTAAATGAATTGTTGGTAATTGTAAAATGAAAAAATAGATAAAAACATATACATATTGCATAATTTTTGTTTTTCTGTTTGAAAAGTATCCCATTTAAATGTGTTTCTGCAGAAATGTGATATTTGTAAATAAATATATAATAAATATATGCATAGTTTGGACAAGCAATTTATTACATTTAATGAATAAGAAGAAAAAACTGAAAGTGTATATGTGGGGGTGGGGGTTACATTTCGAAAAGAAGTTCTTTGTAGTGTTTACTACAGAGTATATCACTACACTTTCCAAAATGTCTATCAGTTTTTTTTCTAAAGTTGGTACTATTGTATATTAAAACTCATTATGAATTATTTCGTATTTTGATAAATAAGTTTCATAAAGAAATATTTTGCATGGTATCAAATTTGTATCGGTTATAATAATGTATTAAAAAATTGAATGCTGCTTCTGACGTATAGAATTTTGTTTTCTTATTGCTAATTTCCGCCTAAGATAAAAATAATTTTGACCATTTGAAATACCCATTCAAATATTTTGAAATAATCTATCATGATATTTGTGGATCGTCAAAAAACAGTCTATTTGTGCTCGTTTGTGTTATCCACTCAGAATTTGCTACAAAGACTTATTTCCATTTAATGTTATAAAAAGAGGAAATGTAGTTAGGTAACTATTAGAGAAATATCTGTATAAATTTAGTGTACTTCTTTCTATAATTATTAAAAAAAAAAAAAAAAATGCTAAAAATATAGTACAGTACAACCCTGCTATAGCAAACCTGGTATATTACAAACAAAAATTTTGGTTCCACCGTTTTCCTATTGTATTTAATGCTAGTTTGTTCTTTTATAGTGAATCATTGAAATCTTAAGAATCTTTTATAACAAACCGTTTTTTTTTTTTTTTAGTCAACCACTATATATATATATATATATTTTTTTTTTCCCAATTGTAAAAACAGGATTTTGACTCGAATTTCATACAAAGATGTATACTGGCCAATGAAACACATTGTATGTCAGTAATTAGTCTGTTTATTGAATGGTTGAACCTTACTTGTGTGAATGACCATTTCAGAGTCCCTGCAATTAGCCTATAAAAATTCCTAACCTCTGACATAAGGATTTATGAGCCAATACAATTTGAATGAAAACAGGATGAACCTACAATAAAAAATGACAAAAGGCACATCATACAAAAATAAGAGAAATTTTTAATAAAACCACCAACAGATGGCATAATGAGTCAATTCAAAGTGTCCGTTGGCATAGCAACAGCAATTAAACATTTTCTAGCCGTAAATGTAAGTCGAAAAAAAGATGCATCCTTTTTGGTTGTGAAACATGAAAATGGGTGGTTGCTATGGGAACCACTGTAGAAGAAAAACAGAAGAAGAATCTATTTATAGAACACACAACTGGAATTGAAATTGCATAAAACAAAAAAGTGTAAATTTAGGAAAACAGAAGGGATTATTCGATGGTTCCACAGGCTGGTGGATGAGAAGTAATTTAATTTTGTTCACTCATTTGAGTGTTTATCACTAGAGAGCTTGTGTAAATGTACATAATCTCTGGTTCCAGACTTCCAAGTTAAAAATTCACCTTTAAGAAATCATCAGGTCCATCATCATCATATCGAACAAGCATAATGCATTCTCCATAGAAGAAAATACATGCATCATAAGAGAAATAGAAAATGGAAGTAGCCAAGCTTACATTTGCCGAAAAAAAGATTTGTCGAAATCTACAGTTGGAACAATATGGAAAAACAGAAAAAGCATACTTTCTGCTTTTGAGAAAAATTTGAACACCCCCCAAAAATTGAGAAAAGCTGAACATCAAGAAGTGGAAGAGGCTTTATTAAAATAGTTTAGCATTCAAAGTAGCCGAAATGTACCAATTTCTGGGCAAATGCTTCAAAAGCTGATGAATTTGTTAGTAAATTTGGAATATGCCTCGATAGCGCAGTAGGCACTGCGTCAGTCTCTCTGAGTAAATTTGGAATTCCATTTTCGTGTTCTAATAGATGGTTAGGTAGATTCATAAAGCAAAATATCATATCTTCCAGAAAAATTGTCGGAGAATAGGGAGGAGTTTCAATATCCAACATCGATGCGGGGAAAGAAAACATTTGGTATGGCATCTCTAGTGAATATGATGAGAATGACATATTTAATGCTGATGAATCTGCACTGTTTTACAAGATGACATCAAACCAAACATTGAAATTTAATGGAGAAAAATGTAATGCCAGAAAATTGTCGAAAGGCAGAATCACTTTTCTTGTGTGTGCCAATATGAGTAGAACTGAACGTCGCAAACTTCTAGTGATTAGAAAATCTAAACACTCCAGATGCTTCAAAAATATCAAACAGCTTCCTGTTCCTTACGAAGCCAACTCTTTGAAAAAGAGCTTAGAAAGTCGGATTCTATTTCTGCTTGACAGTTGTAGTGCACACGATGATAAACAGTATCCATCAATTAGAATTGTACTCTTTCCCCTGAATGATACTTCTGTAGTACAGCCTATGGACCAGGGTGTCATCAGAAGCCTTAAATGTCATCACAGGAAGCAGCTTATTCTACGAATTTTAGAGGGATGTGATAAAAATGTGGTGGTTTGTTACGGATTCTACAATCAGGAAATGTTTTCAACATGCTGGCCTAGCAAAGAATGTTGTAAATACAACAAATATTGAAGAAACAAAGAAGATTGAAGAAGATGAAAAAGATTTACCTATTGTGATGTGGATAGAAAAGCACAAAATTTCATCATTCTCAGATTGTGACATGCAATTGTTCGAAATATGTGATGATGAAGTCATTACATGTGAACATACCTGCCAACATTTGAAAATGATAATTAGTAGCACACAGATTTTAAAAATAGATTGGATGGTTGATTGGTTCATTTTTATCATGTGACACACGAATCCTGAATGAATAAATGTATGTATATTACTGTATTTTCTTGTGTATAATCTGCGGGGTACTATTTTCAGCCCTGATGAAAAATTTTCCACAGATAATATGCACTGCCGGATGCCAGACACCTGGCTTTATTTGCCACCGAAATCCGGCCACATTATGTTTAATGCCTCCCCCCCCCCCCCAAACTCAGATTAAACATTTTTTAAAAAGTTATTATTTTTACCTAAATAATTTGCATTAGTGTTCATATATAATGAAAAACAGTTTAAGAAACAAACATGACTTATGAAACCAGGTATAAAATAATTTTATTCAAAATGCAGAATTCCTGTTTTTACACTATATTCAACCAGCCATTAAAATTCAGCAAAAATACTACCTATTAAATAAATATTTTTTGTTGTGTATTTAATTATGTGTATAATTAAAAATATATATAAATTATGATTGCAAAAAATTCTAATCTTAGCATTGGGATAATTGATTTAAAAATGTTAAAATATAAATATTGAACACATTCAACGGTTTTTGTAGGCATTTGATCATGGATTGGTAGGGGAGGGGGGGGAGGTAAAAAAAAAAAAGAGTGAGAAATATTGAACAACTCTACTTAGGTTCTAGCATCTAATAAAGTAAGTTTAAAAATGACATTGACATTTATGTTGCAGATGGATAAAGATTAGAAATCCCAAGGCTTTTGTGAGGCATTTGTTTGCCGATCTTTAGGGGGTGGGGTGGGGAGCGAGGAGGGCACAAAAAAATATACGACTGAGAAATATTTAACAATTCTATCTCTTTATATATTCTAGAAACTAATAAAGCAAGTTTAAAATGAAAATTGACATTTATGGCGTGGATGGAAAAAGATTGAAAATTGCAAGGCAAAACGTCAGAAATGTTGCAGTTTTGGTGCTAGATAAAAATTCGTAATTTTGAGCCGATTTTCGTAGCGCCGTAGTTTACGGCCCAAATTCGTAGCAATTACGAATTATTCGTAGCAGTTGGCAGGTCTGCATGTGAAAATCCGACTGATAAGAGATTGTAGAAGAAATTAAAATGAATCATTCTGAAATCGATAATTCTGCATCTGATGCAGATGAAGAGGAGCACATAAATGGCAAAATCTCCACCATCTCAGATGCTACAACAGCGATGCATGTAATTAATAAGTTTTTGTCAACACAAACAGTCGAAGAGAGATTGTTGGAATTATTTAATGTATTAGACAAAGAAATTAATAAAATGCTTTTGAAATCGGCATCACATCACCAGAAAATTACTGATTATTTCTGTACCAAAACAGTGAGCAACAGTTAAGGTAAAAAAGTTTATTTTCATTTGTTCTCATTTTCAGTTAATTTAATCAGTATTGTATCAGTTTAATGTAAGCGATTTTAATCAATCTAATTCATTAAGAACATTTTTAATAGATTTTATCACTTTTTAAAAATACATAATTATTGAATATACATAGTAAGTAATGTGTTATACATTTTGTGATTTTTTTTTTTTTTTTATGGTTTGGAGCGAACAAAACCTTTGGTCCCTTGATGTTCATTATAACGGGATTTGACTGTAGATATACTGTAATGGGACTGAAATTCAGTTAATCAAAAGCAGCATTCAATTTTCTGTGTGTTATTATTCTTATCTTACTAATAAGGATAATTTTTGTTAGATTTCAAATACTAATCCCTAATACATGGCCTGCTGAACCATTAAAACCCATGTGTTTACATCTAGCTGGCACCGGAGATCATGTAAGTATATTATTTTCTTAATATTCATATTTCCACAGAGTATATAATTTTCTTAATTTCATTAGCCGCAAAGTAGAATTTGAAACTTTCAAGATAAATGGAATATCTGCATCAGAAGAGAATGGCTGTATTTTTTATAACTGCATGTTAAACTTTTGCATCGATGGGTTGCCGCTTTCACTTTTGTTTCTCATAGTTACCGAACAATATTCTTAACAACTCTATCACTTTTATTTTTCTTGTCTCCATTATTATATTTCATAGTTACTAATGAGTATATGTGTCATCATTTTAAAGACTAAGCTATTTTATCAGCCATGAATAAATTTATTTGCATATTTATAAAATGGGTAAAGCAAGCAGTTCAACCAACATAACATACACTGATACATTTCAAGGGAGCGCATCTTTCGTTCCTTTGATGATAACATAATTTGACACATTACAATTTCACTACAGACTCGTAATTGAGATATCACAAAATTGTCACAGATTTTTTTAATCATGTGCTATTATGAATTGTTGTTCTTTTTCTTCTTCATAGGTGAATTTTATGTTGTTATCTAGGCTATTAATTTCATTTAATATATGTTTGACATTGTAATTTTTATTGGTAACGGCAAAAACGTCGTCCAGACATATATAAACGATAGCAACATAAAATTCACCTATGAAGAAGAAAAAGAACAACAAATAAACTTTTTAGATGTTAAAATTAATAGAGCCGAAAAACAAATTAAAACCACTGTGTACCGTAAAGAAACCAACAGCAATGAAATTATACATTATAAATCTAAAACCCCTTTCCGTTACAAAATCAACGCCGTTACTTCATATATAAATCGTGCAATATTAATATGTAATGACCCTACCGATCTAAACAATGAATTTGATTTAATTAAAGATCTAACTAGAAAAGCAGGTTACCCCGGTAAAATTATCACAAAACTAATTAAAACCAGATTAAAAGCCAGTAATCACATACCCAGTTTTCAAAAACCCCCTTTGAAATTCACCTCTTCCATACCATACGATCGCGGTGCATCAAATAAAATTAAAAGTACAGCAAATAAATTAGGCGTTAATAACCCTATAAAACCTAACCCAAATATTTTTCAATTAATAATCAATGATAAAGACCCCATCCCCCCTTTGGAAACTGCCGGAATTTATCAAATACCGTACATAAATAAACAAGAAAATAAACCAGGTTCATACATCGGTGTAACGAAAAGAAAGATTAAAACTAGACTCAAGGAACACAAAAATGACATCAAAACAGGAAAAACAAACACAGCTTTAGCCAAAACTTTCGAAATGAAGAAATTACAATAAATTTTGAAAAAAACCAGACAGATAGATAGCTAACTACAATAACCATAATTGCGCGATGTTTAGAGAAGCAATAGAAATCGCAACCACACCGGAAGTATGTAATGATAGTGACGCAATGGCACCAAACCGGAAGTGGAATCAGCTGATAGAATCCATAAAAGACCTCAACTTGAAGAGATCCAGCACAGATGATCGTTTGAGAAGGTCTGGGCGCCCAGATGAAAATATTCACGAAACATGAGGTACATTTAAAGGTTTTTCTCATTTAATTAATTATGTGTAAAGTACTTCGTTTTAATTTAAATTTAACTTATTGTTTAATTGTCGACAACATCAAATTTTTTAAAAGCTGAAGCACACTCAAAATATATTTTAAGTAAATGTATGTATCAGTGGCAAATTTCAATTTTTTCTTTCTTTATTAAATATTTATAGCTGAGCCACATTTGAGCATTTGAGCCACAAAATTTTAAATAGCTTCTTGTTTTCTGTATTCCTTTTATTTAATTTTTTTGGAATACCCTAAATCGAAATTTGAAATTTGCCACACTCAAATACACATAGAAACACAGAACACATGTAAATAAAATAAACAATTATAATGTTAATCTATATTATTTAATAACATAAACAGCAGCATGCATACGTTTTTAAAAAATATATATATAAATAAAATATTCACGATTTTTTTTTTTCTTTTTTCTTTTAATCGCGATGTCTAAAAAAATTAATTTTGAAAAAGAAATTTATGAGCAACAAAACTCCAGGTTCTCAACCTAAAAGGAATTTTTTTTTTTTTTTTTGACGGCACCAAATGTTAGGATAGAAAAACTCATGGTTAATTTTTTCAAATGGATGATACAATAATTTTGGTTAATGAAATCATAAATGATAAAATTATAAGAAATGGCCGGAAAAGGAGTGGTAGTACGATTTGGAAGTGCCACGCTCATAAGGTGACCTAAATATTAAAATTTTAAAATTTTAAATAAAAATGCAAATTTAAATAAAATCAAAATAAAATAAAATAGGAAAAATAAAATATGCTTTTAAAGTTTAACTTACCCCATTAAGAAAGATGAAGTAGCTGAAAGGCAATTAGTTAGATATCCATGTGAATACACAAAATAAAAACGAACTTTTCCTTTTAAACACACAAATTCTTTTATTCAAGCATTTTTTATATCTTGCAAGTATCACAACAATATTTTTTATCCCGTACCGGTACAAAACATCCATATTAGGCAAACAATCATTGATATAATTACCCCTTATACACCTTTTGGTTAACCAATCATTCATTATTACACTTCCTTATTTTACGATAGCACCTCCTTGAACAAGATATCTTTTATAGATGCTGGAATTTTATTATATTATGATTCATCACACAAAAGGAATTCTTCAGTTATTTCATGTGAGCAACGTCCTGTTAATTGTTCAGAATAGTAGACACTTGAAATCCAAGGCATCATACCACTGGCGATCTCGCTTATTTTAAGTGATCGGAGCAGATTAACGATGTTTCGAGAACCTCTAGGTACACCATTAGTTCCAGTAGATATGCCGATAATTCGTGTGAATATTATCAGCAAAAAAATATGCTCTTTAGAAAAACCTGAAGTACTATCATTTGAAACATTGATCAGTTGGATTTATTTTTCTTTGAAGGCAACAAAATATTTATAACCTCCATAATACTCAATCTTATTCACAGTTCCCGTGAGATATTATTCCACGGAGCTGAATCACTAGGCCTAAACAGACCACACCACAACATCATTTTCATTTTGGTAGGGTACTAACTTTTAACTGCAGCTGGATGATAATTGCAAGGTTCGATATGCAAGATATATAATAATCAGTGATCTGTAGAATACACATGATGAAATAGAAATGAAAATACTCTTTCACGGCGAATGCCGTTTTCAACGGCCGCAGCCGCGGCAGAGCCGCCCTGCGTCTTCCTTCTCCAACCGCTATCCAAATTCACGCACATCCAAATTTTCCCGCTAACCAAGCCCGAATAACTCGCGTATTCTACTGCACGGTAAATAGTACTTATTGAAAATATTTTACTTCGATCGCCTGCTCTAATAAAGTTAATAAAATGGGATTAAATTAATTTTGATGGAGGAATATTTTATATCGGGCTATTTTTTGGATCGAATATTAATTATTGAAATAACCCATTTTTCTAGAGGGACGCTATTTTGAATCGGCGTAGCGATACAGATTCACTGCGGAGCTGATCGAATGTTCTAGAAGGAAAATTTGAAAAATGTAATGAACGTGACATCATGATTTTAATTAATGGAATATGAACGTTAGGAAAAATTATTAAAATAGTTTTGAATTATTTGAGGGCGATGTAAAATGATTTTGAAACGATTTGAGTATTTTATAATATTGAATTTTTTAATAGGTGAAAACGGTTGTTTACATTTTTCGGAAAACATCGATCGTTTTATTTACAAACATCAATCGTTTTATTTACAAACAAACACTTCACATGAGATTTTTAAACTTTTCTATTTCATTGCAAAAAGCGAACTTTTAAAAGATTAAATGGGGAAAATGAATTAATTAAATAAGAACCAAAGTAATTTTTGGAGGATTTGATGAAAAAATAATTAAATTTAAAAGTGTTAGAATTTTCAATTCTAACACAAATTTTTAGAATAATTTCCATTGCTATTTCTTTCCAGTACTATATGAAATATAAAGATGAAAATATTTCTTGAATGTAGTAGTGTTGTATACATGGGCGTCGGCAGAATGGGACAAGAAATGAACCCCCCCCCCCTGGAAAATTTTAATAAGCATTTTTTTCTTTAACTTTAAAACTATGCTATCAGAAAAAAATATTTTTTCAGGTTGTGCCCCCCCCCCCCCCTGAAATTTTTTCTGGCGACGCCACTGGTTGTATAAATGTTAGTGGATACTTTTAGCTTTTTTATTGCATCATATTGTTTACATTAATAATAAATGGAATTATTTTGAAAAAATGCAGTATGTTTCATAATTATTCTTTTATTCCTAAATTATATGTATGTGGATTCAGATATATAATTTTTTTATTCCAGTTTTATTGGAGAAGAAGAATGATGATGGCTCGACCATTATTAAAGGAATATGGAATTGGTTCTATTTTATTAGAAAATCCATTCTATATCCTTTTTAATATATTTACAAATTTCATTTGTGTTATTTTTATAGTTTTCTATGGCATATATAGTGAAAAGTGTAACTTTACTTATTATAGTTTAAGATTTTAGAGTAAATGTGATTGCATATATCGAATACTTTAGAATAAATATACTGATTATTATTTGGTCAGAATTCTAAGGAAATAGTTGATAATTTCATGTAAGAAGAGAAAATAATAAATAATGAAAAAAATATAAAAAGCAAAGATAAAAACGGGAAGGACATGATGCAAACCTAATTTATCTAAATGCAGAAATTAATTTTTGTGGGGAAAAACTACTAAGTCAGTGTCTCAATTTAGTTAAACTGTTTTGCTTTTTATTGTTTTTCTTATATATATGTATTTATTATTATTGTTATTATTATCATTTTTTTTTTTCCTTTTCCAATTTATTCATTTATTTATCTTTGTTTTCTTTTCTTTAGAAATTTTTATACTAATCAATGTTTTTCTTTTGTTATTTTCACTTGAGCTGCTGTTTTTCTGTATTTATTTTTATATCCCATTTATCTTTCACTCTATTTACTCTTCTACTTTATTCCAGTCTTCAGTAGCAATAACACATACTTTTGGCACTTGAAGAAAAAAGTAATTTTTTTTTAACATATTGTATTTCTTTTCACTCTTAAAAAATGATCTTAATAAGTTATTTGCATGTTAGTTATACTAGTATGTAAAACATTATTTTGTAACTTGTAATGCAACTACACTTAAAAGAAAAAAAATCGAACCTTTTTAGAATAAAACTTAAAAGTGTCTGGATTTTTTTTTTCTCTCAAAAAGCATGTAAGAAACTTGAATATTATAACTAAAGTATTCCATAGATAACGAATAGATTTTTTTTACTATTAGATTTTTGTTTATTTATCCACAAGATTACTGTTTTATTTATTTTATTTTGCACTTATTCTCGATACTTTCCACAGTTTTTTTTCCCCTTTTTTTTAGTGGGTGTAATTATCTCAAACAGATAACAGTCTGTAAACATATTTAATTGATTATGCTGCAGTAACATTTATTTAAAGAATTGATTATGATATGTTATTTTTCCATTCAAATTCAAATTATCATAGGAATAGTTTTTTCTGATATAAATGCGTAATGTAAATATATATATATATTTTTCCAAATTGTCTGTGAGAAAGAGATATCAAATTAATAACATATATATTTATGTAATCCTTATAAATATTTTTCCTTAATGACATTTAAATGGTTCAAGAAAACCCAAGACTCAAAAGTAAGTAATTTTTAGCATCTGCAATTTCACTTAGTTAAGAATTTCATTTAAAAAATAATAACATTAAGATATTTTCTTATTTTTAAAAAATGTTAATTAAAGCATATATGTATTGCCCGCCTAGCAGTCAATATTTCCAAATTAACCTTTTTTCATATTTGTTATATTCGTCTATTCCACCAACAGTGACCAAATATTGTGATATAAATAACCAATAATGAAAAAATTTATTATTTAAAATTTAAGTCTGATTTTATCAAAATAATGTAATTTAATTATATAGAAAAATTAATTTCAGCACAAATACATCCAAATCATTGCAAGTATATTTATTGAAAAGTTAATACCAAAATTTATTACTTTTTTTAATCTACCTGAATTAAAACCCCATGACAGAAAAGTACCATGTTTTTACCATAATTTGGCAATAAACAGCAGTGGATGGGAAAGAAAACCACTGGATTGCCAGTTGGTGATCCTTTCATAGAATTACATCTATTTTTCAACTTATCTTTATTTGTCTTTTATTTGTTTCAAATCATCGAATTTTTTTTTTCTTTTTACCAATACATTGTTGCAATTGTGGTTCCCCCCCCCCCCCCCCACTCTTTGCTAAATCATCCTTTCATTATTTTCTTCATTCCTTCACACCAGGTATAAATATTTATTTTCTTCATTTCAATATATTTTTGTAGATATGATGTTAGTTTCCAGCATTATTACTTGTAATATTAGGTCTTTATTATTAAGAACAAGTAATTCATCAGTTAGAACTTTGAATCAGTTCATTGTGAATTATAGCATATTGGAAAGAGGGTTCATTTTGTTGCCCATTATTTATCCTATTTTAGAACAGTACTATGGGCTTTGAAAGCTTTTGTGTGGTAGAAATTTCTGAGAATTTATTTCTGGTAAAGAGAAAAATAAAAAATCTGAAGAAAGAAAAATTTAAGACTTTTCATTAAAAAATCTTAATTGAATTCTGCAAAATATGCTATAATATCACTAGATACTATCTAAGATAATTAATAAGGTTTTAAATTAATTTTAATTTTAGGTATAATGATTAATATAAATGTTGAATATTGTTTTTTAAGTTAAAGTTTTTAAAAAAATGTTTAATTTTGATTAATTTATCTTTAGTTAATTTTATCTACAAAGGCTTAATTTTTTTTTTTTTTTTTTAAAGGGGAGGGAGATTGGTTTATGATAAAAAATAAAATAAAATAAAATTCTTGTCATAAAAATAAATTATGGAATAATTATAATTTAAAATATAGCAATATATATTCGCCATGCCTTTGAATGGATCTAGCATTTGAAAAGGGTGGCCACTACTCAGGGAATATCATGTAAAGTCAGGGAATTTTGACCAATTTTGTGGAAATAAACAATATTTGGAAGCTTATTATTGTAAATTACTAACTAATTTTTGAAAAATTTGTGGGAAATAAACAGTGTTAAGTAAGTGAAAAGTCAGGAAAAATAGTGAAAAATAGTCATGAAAAAGTCGATGAAAATTTGGAAAAATTCAAATGTTAACCACCCTGTTGAATTTAAGTACATACATATTTTTACTTCAAAATATTAGGAATGCTATTTTTTTTTTTTTTTTTTTTATGATTAAGAAAGTTTGGAAATTTGTATTCAAACTCAAATTTTTATCTGTAAATGATTAAGAAAGTGTTAATAATTTATTATTCGTCTTTTATTACTAACTATTGTCATCAAATATTGTGGCACAAGGTTACTTATGGTTTGTTCGTTTTCCCTCTCAGACGATCTAGCTTACATAACGTATCAGACATATTTGTGATGGGAGGATGCTTAATCCTGGAATCACTTGCTTTATTTCATTGGTGTGAGAAAGAAGGTTTTGGACCATTGGGTATTACTGGAATATCTATGGGTGGACATGTAAGTATTTTAAATAAAATAGTAATACTTTAAATAAATGTGCCACAAAAGCATATGAAAAACAAAGCAAAATAAAAAACTAGTATGTTGTGGTCACCACAAGACTTTCTTCTATATTTTCCTATACAAATTCACTCAGTAACAATATTTAAAAAAAAAAAAAAAAAAAAGATTTTTTTTCCAAGTTTTTTTTTGTTAAAAGTAAAAAAAAATCGATAACTTTGTTTTAAATTATCAAATATTTAAGTTCAACCATTCGTTTTAAAGGTATTGACAAGACCTTTCGAAAAATACCCATCTTGGAAATTAACCCCCCGTGAGGTACTTCCCCCCCAGGGGGGGGGAAGAGATGCCCCCACATGCACAAATTTTTTTTCCAAATTAACTACTACTATTATCAATAATTCATATTAATTTTACAATCACAGGTTAAGAATAACTCTCAATATGTACATTTATACGAAATTTTGTCCTATACTGCCATGTTAAAAATTTAGAAAAAATACGATCACAGCGCCTCCTGTTGAGCGATTGATCCTCAAATCTAATCAGCACCAGTTTATGTCAGGGGCCAACTAAATACCAAGTTTAGTTAAATTTCGTGAAATTTTTTTTTTTTTAAATTAGGTTTTTTTCCAAGTTTTTTTTCGTTAAAAGTAAAAAAAATCGATAACTTTGTTTTAAATTATTACAGATTTATAGTTCGACCATTCGTTTTAAAGGTATTGATGAGACCTTTCGAAAGATACCCATCTTGACAATTTACTCCCCTCGAGGGGGAACTTCCCCCCGAGGTGGGGGGGGGGGGGCGAGGCTCCTACACATACAAAAAAAAAATTTCCTAGGTGACTATCTCTATTATAAATAATTTTTGTAAATTTCATAATGATTACTAAAAAATAATTCTCTTTATGCACATTAATACAAAATGTTATCCTATACCACCATGTTAAAAATTTAGAAAAAGCGGGATGGCAACGCAAACTGTAAGAGAATTTTTACCAAAAGTTGATAGGCACTAATTTATGTCAAGGTGCAACTACATACCAATTTGTATGAAATTCTGTGCAGTAGTTCCTGAGATACAGTTGCCACAAAATTTTGTTACACACACACAGACAGACTGACAGACATTTTCTAAAAATGGTCAAATCGTGTGCTACAGTTCTCAAAACGTGTAAATCCATCAAAAACCCGAGGTCAAAAATTTATACGAATCCAATACTTTCTTCTATTGAATATAGAAGAAAGTAATATGTATTATTATTTCATGTAAAATGTATATGAAATTCATTTTTAATTACTCAAAAAACTATGCTGGAATATATCTCAGCTTTGTTAAAAATCACTTTGTTTAAGTAATGTGGTTCAACAGGCAATTCTTATCCACAAACAGTTTGAAATATCAAAAGGCAGTATAAAATGTAAACCAGACAGGCACTAATTTCAAAATAATTCACTATTGTCTGTACAAGCAGCTGTGAAAACAAAAGTGAAAAAAGTTTTGGTTGTCGTAATACATCATCGTCAATTTTTCACATTACTCATGTAACCAAAGAGGTAGTATTTACATGCAAGAGTTAACTTAAGTTGCCAATGCACCTTATGAAGATGTTGCTGAAGTAGAAGATAACTGAAGAGTGGAGATAATGGAAATGCCCAGATGAGAAAAGGCCATAATACAAGACATAATACCAGGTTCTATTTTCTTTTTCAGTGAAAATGCATGAAACTTCGAATACATCATCATTTGGAGATTCATGGAATGTTTCGGATATGATTAGGATACTTCGTAGAAATGTATGTGTATAATGTTCGGATTGAAAAATATAATCCATATCTATAAAAATGTACTTAAAATTTATTTTCATTGAGAAAATATCTTCATTTTTTATCATCAGGTACTAAGAAGCCATATTGTACATATTCATAAAGTTATTTCTTCAGACCTCAAAGGCAGCATCTCGCCACCACAAGAATCAGTAACTCAATTTTTTTTACCCCACCAATTATTCTAATCTGATTGGCAAGATTAAAAATAAATAAATGGTGAAACCATTTTAATATATATATATATATATATATATATATATATTAGGTCTTTGCATAAATTTGTGCGGTTTTTTATTGCTTCATTTCATAAAAATACATGAAATCAAATGACAATTTTTAATCAAAATACTCTCCATTACTTTCTACAACTTTTGCCCTTTTTTCGGGTAACAAATGTATACCACGGCGATAGAAGCTCTCGTCTTTGGAGGCAATAAAATGATCCACATCCGCACGAACTTTTGCAACGACCGAATATATATAGATAACTAGAATTAAAATTAAATCGTGCTTTTTTAATAAAAGTATTGAAATGTAATTTTAAAGACTATTGCATCATTCATGAATGAAATTTGTACGTTGTGAGAATTCATTGTGAATGGAAATGAAACAGGTGTAATTTATAAGTACTTAAACAATAATAAATGGATTTTTTTGTTTCTTTTTTTATTTAATAATGTTCTGTCAAGAGATCTGCATAAAAATTATGGTTTAGAATAACAGAAAGGTATAAATTACTTAAATTACAGATTCGTGAATAAATAAGAATAGATAAAATTGCTTTAGTTTGATTAAATGAATTGAAAGAAAATAAATTTAAAATTTCTTTTTTAAGTAAATAATATATTATGTTTTTGACATCACACACCTGTGAAGTTGAACAAAGATGAATCTTCTTTAAGAATATCTCCAGAAATGCTCTGAAGTACGAAAATGACACATTTAGAGAAAATTAGAGTGTAAAATTGATTTTTATACCAACTATATGAAAAATGCCAGAGCTGGGAATTGAACCCAGGCACTCCACTTACTGTGCGGATGCTCTGCCACTGAGTTACCCTGCCTGATATCCAACTCGGCATTTCTCACATAATATCTGTTTGCAAAGCCACTGTGTCTGCAAATGCAGATATAATAGGTGAGCATGTTAATCGTGGCACAACTCTGATTGACCACATAATTTCTACTTAGAAATATTAATTAATTCATCAACCATAAATATTCATTGTAGAAAAAGGTTGATTTTTATGCCAACTATGTGAAAAATGCCGGAGCCGAGAATTGAACCCGGGCACTCTACTTACTGTGCAGATGCTCTACCACAGAGCCACTCTGGCTGATTTCCAATTCGTCATTTCTCACATGATATCTGTTGGCAAAGCCACCATGTCTACAAATGCTGATATAACAGGTGAGCATGTTAATCATTAAAATGTCACTTTGTTGTTGTCACTGTGCATTAGAAGCTAAAAAAAGGTGCAAGGAGAATGAAAGAAAATGAATATTCAATCAAATAAAGGTTTTGCAGGAAAAATAAGGAAGACTTTCTATTGACATTACAACCCAGACCCAAAAATATGCTTTCAAAGTTTGTAGACAAGGATAGCGGGTTCAAACTTAGATTGCACTTGTCAGCTTAGTCTTCAGAGTTTTCAGTATTGTTGTTTGAAATTGAAGCTTACATGGATATGGGCTAAGATCCCTTAGAAAGATTGGCCCCCTCACTCCTCAAATGTGGGACATTCACCAGACCTAGGTCCCTAGTGCAAACAATTGGCCTTAATCTCTTCATCCACACCCCCAAATATATGAAGGAAGAAATTGCAAAAACTTTAAAAGGCAAGATCTTGCAATAAAGGTTGTTTTTTGTCTCATGCGGTAATTTAAAAATCAAATGGCTGTCGTATTGATATTGTATTTTATATAATTACTAGCAGGCTTTGCCCCCATTGTTGTTCACTATATTTAAATAAATAATAATAATTAAAAAAAAAAAAATCACTATTTCAGGGCTCACAACTAGTTTATAAAGTCTATTAAACTCTATATATTTAACATTGAGTCTATAAAAGCCTATATTTTCAAGATTTAGTCTATAAAGTCTATATTTTTAAGAACTTTAATATTAAAAATATTTTCCCAGCAGATACACATATAAAATTGAAAGAAATACGCATATACCGTAAAATCCCCCAAAAAATCCTTACCTCAAATGTAAGCCCTTCCTTTCCTGACGAAAGTGAAATTATTCCATTTTCTTAAATATAACCCCATCCACCCTCTTTAGCCATCCTAACATCAGGCATACATGCAGGTCACCAGTAAATCTATTTTTCACCGTTTCATCCAAACCTACTTTTGATCTTCAAAGTCAGTGCTGCTATGCATTTGAAAAAGCGGGGTTACTTTTGGGATTTTACGGTAAAATTTTCAGATGTCATTTTCATGTTTTTTCCTTTCTTCATACGAGTTGGAAAGCTCGCAGTTTCTAGTTTTGTTCTCAATAAAGATAAAATTTCTATGACTGAAAGGACTCTGGATGCTGTAATGATGGTTAAAGATCAATTGAGATTTTATCAAAATATTCTTGAAATTCCAATTAATCAGGAATTGTTTGTTAGTGCTCGACTGGTATATAAATCTCACCAACAGTGCTTAGAACAGCAGAGATTATTAAAAGGAAAAAAGCAAAAAGAACAAGAAGAAAAAGTGAAAATGGAAAAGAGATTGAAGAAAAGAAAAAATCAATGAAAAGATGTCACAAAGAAATTGAGGATACAGAAAATGCTTTGAAAGCTATTGAACAAGAAATGAAGATAAAAAGTGATGCTGGATCTTCAGTTCTATGTTAAGCAGACAAAAAACTTAAACTTGCCATTGAAGGAAAAGATTTAACTGAAGTGACTGTGTAAGGTCTGCGCCCCGGCATCAGCACTAGACCCCATTCTAACTAGTACTGAAATTAGTAAATAACAATAGGAGACTCTTTAGATTAAATCAAATAAAAGTTTATTTCTACTTGAAATACGGGCAAGGACGACTTTCAGAGAAACTCAATATTCAATCAGATAAATGAATTAAAGTAATATAAAAATAAATCTCACCACTTGTGATTGACGTAATCTGAGGAAGTTGCTTAGAACTTTAACTCTTACGAAACCTCTTGGACTCTACCTGACCTCTAATCAACTTATTACACACTCAAGTTATAATGTTTTAAAGATCATTACATCCGCTCTTGAATAACACTCCCACAGACTAACTACACCGCCAACACACACTCTATTCCCATCTTCTGCTATTTAAACACCTTGAAAACAGCAAACCTTCATCACTTCAATTCTTTACCTCCACTAACTAATCGTATTCATCCATCCTACTTAATCTGCATAAAATTACTGTCCTTTTTGTTATTTGTACTCCATGCCAATCTACAATCATCCCAACTTCAATCTATTGCATCATCGACTGTGCTGGGCCCAGCTTAGCGTTTTCAATCTCCGAACAACATTTTACTTTCACAACTGGCGACATCCTTTTACCCTAACTCAACGCTACATCCAGGGCCTGATTAAGCTTTGAAGCTAGGGGAAGCTCAGTATCATTTCGGAGCCCTCTTCTTTCATTTCTGAAAATCTTGTTTTCCTGTTACATATTGTAATATAAAAATGCTATAGACCAAAAATTAGTGTGTGTTTATAGTTATATTTTTTTTCATTCATATATCTGGGTGGTTTCTACACACAACATTAAAATCGTATAACTTATTAATTAAGAACATTCAGATTTTTGAGGTTAAATAATAGATTTTTCCCGAAATAGTGAGTATTTTATCTTGCTTTAGGCGAATTTTCTCAGAAAAATTCAATCTCAGTATGAAAATATAAAACAGAAAATTCAAGACCCTGTTTTTAGTCATTTTGGGGGCCCCTCTTAAATTTTAAAGGGGAAGCTTGTGCTTCCCGAGCCTTTTGAGTAATCAGGCCCTGGCTACATCTTTCTTTCCATACTGCTTACCCGCGGTGACATCCTTTTGACTCAACCTATTTTACCTCACAACTGTAGAAATTGCTTTTCTTCTTCTTTTCTCATCTAAAATTAGTGAATATTTAGTTTGTGTGTTGCAATCTTATAAAATGAGACTTCCTATTATACACACTGTAATTTTTTATAATGCCGTTCTTAGTTATGTAACGTGTTGTTTTTATAAAATGTCTATTTTAAAACAAATAATAGCATGTTTCTTTATTTTCGATATTTGTGGTCCAAACTTTATATTTTTGCTATATTTTCTGTACTGTAATCTCACAATTTACAAATTCCACTTACAAGTTTGATTAACTTATAAATTCTTTTTTGTTGTTGTCCTAGATAATTCAGATTCTAGGTACTTCTAACTATTTATGTTTAATTAATGCTGATATTATTTTGTATCTATCTTGTAATATATATAAAATAAATAAAAAGAGAAAATGCAAGAGTGGTTGTGAGGTGGGCATTTTCTCTTATCTTTTTTTAATGTATGTTCAAAGATCAAATAATTATTTTATGTATAATAAATTTTGTTACATAAAAATCTATATTTTGCATTATCATTACAGTTATTTCGTCTATTATGTTTAGTTATTAATGTACTTAATATTAGTCTGTTAAGTCGATATTTTTAAATTTTAGTCTATAAAGTCTATATATTTGAGGCAAAAACTTGTTGTGATGCCTGCTATTTTCACTTTATAAATAAAAACTTAAAGAAAATAAAAAAAATCTGTTGAAGTCATTAAAAAATTACTTTGGGTTAAACAAAGTCTTTTCCAACATCTCTATTTCGAGTCCTTGTCACTATTGTCTGAGACGACCAACACCTTACCCTAGAAGTTAAGTTTGGGTATTTATTGAAATACTGTTTCGAAGCAGACAATAAAAAAAAAAAAAAAAAAAAAAACGAAGTATCTTTTTCATATTTAAATCGCTATAATATTAAACAACACACAGACTATACATAGAATTTACTGTGAAGTAATTTCTTATATTTTGTTTGATTTACCCGGTCAACCATAAAATGATAGCAATTTCTCTCCAAATATAGTATTACAATATGTTATGACTTTAATTTGGTGTCAAAAGGGGAAAAAAATGCATTAGTAAATGTATGATTAGAATTTAAACTAGTATGATGTGGCTACCACATGACTTTCTTCTATATAATTTTACACAAAATTCATTCAAAAATACAAATTATTTATTAAATTATTTTCAATTACAAATGCAGATGATTTTTATCTGACAGAATTATATATATCACTAAATGCTGAAAGAAAGTCAATTTTTTGCAATTATCAGATTTTTTTTTTCAAAAAAAAAAAAAAAAAAAAAAAAAAAAAATCGATAACTTTGTTTTAAATTATCACAGAACTGTAGTTCAACCATTCATTTTAAAGGTATTAACAAGATCTTTCAAAATATACCCATATTGAAAATTTACTACTGGGGTGTACTTCCCCTCAGGGGGGGAGGGGGGAAGCGATGCTCCCACATGCACAAAATTTTTTCCTAGTTAACTACTACTGTTATCAATAATTCATATTAATTTTACAATCACACATTTAAAATAACTCTCATGCACATTTATTGCAAGATAAACTTTGAATAAAAGTACATTTTTAAAAACTTTGATTTACATTTTTACTTAACCTTATTAGTGACTAAGAAGTTCTGATTTTAGAGATGATAGATGGGAAGTATCTAGTTCGAATCTAGCTAACGCTCATCGGCTTATTCGTTGGGAGTTTTCTATGATTATCTTTCAAACTCTAGTGAATATAGGCTAAGATCACTTAGAAAAACTCTACGAAGGCATCCAATCTTTGCTTGGTCCTCTTTACACATACACACATACATCCCCCTGCCACCCCCCCCCCCCCTCCAAAAAAAAGAAAAAGAAAACCCAATATTATCATAGTTTTAAATCACGGCACCACAGATAACATCGATGAAAATATTCCTAAAAAGAAGCGCAGTTCGATATCCATAATATAAGAAACCAATAAAAAAAAAAAAAAAAGTTAAGGGTCCTTGTCCTTAGTAGTCAGATACTCTCCCTTTCTCCTTCCCCATGTAATCTAATGGGATTTTTGTTGTTTCATATTTTCCAGATATCTTGCTCAAAAGTAAAGTTTTCCAAATTCTGTTTTTTAAATTTCATTCTTCGAACATGCCACTTTTTTTCTTAGTAAGTATTTTTTATTTTTTATTTTATTTTATTTATTTATTTATTTTTTTTTTTTAATAAATTTAAATAGTTTATTTCATTAAGCAAACTTAAGGGTCTAATTTCCAATCTCGAAAAGAAATATTCAATTTACCTTTTTTAAAAAAATTGCTTACTACGATAAAAGGTGACTGGCGCCACCTCATAGAAGATCAATCGTGCATGGTGCCACCTCATAGAAGATCAACACAGAGGAAGGAAGACAAGACCAGTTTCAATCAAAGCAGACCATGTAATAGCTACTGAAGAGGGGGCGGATTCGCCCTGAAAGGTCTATAGTTTTAACAGAGCTTAATCAAAGGTAATTTTTATAAATTAAAAAAGGTGACATGCTCGAAGAGTGGAATTCAAAAAATAGAATTTGAAAAACTTTATTTTTGAAAAAGATATCTGGAAAATACAAAGCAACAAAAATCCCATTGGATTAGATGAGGAAAAAGAAAGGAAGGTGGTAATATTCTTTAGAAATTAATATTCTTTATATATAGCATTACTTATAGAACTTTTCCTAGGTAGGACAGGGAATGCCTAATCTTGGGAAAAAAATCCACAAAATTACAAACCTAGTTGTAGCTTGGTTTTAAAACTCATTTTCTTCTTTTTTGAAAGAGTCCAGAAAGACTATGAAATTATCTGACAAAAACACAAAATGAGTTGGTAAAAATTTATAATAGTTTCCTTTGTTTTTTCTTTTCTTTTTTTTCAGAAAATTTGTAGAAAGAACATGTTACATAAGTTGAAACGGAAAATCGAAACTGATAATCTTACGAATGATATGTCTATGCAATGGGTGAAGAAGAAGAGAAGGGCAGTCTAGTTAAATTAAAAATAAATAGTATAGGGGGTATTAAAGCTGATTTGACTATGTGAGTATTTTAGTCATGGCTGGAGTGCCCTCTGTGTGGTCTTTCTGAGGGATACTAGCCTGTATTCCTGCAAGTTTCGGAGAAAACTACAGAAAACTTCAAATGGCTAGGATTATGAGTGCAACCTTGGTTAAAACCTAGCACCTACGAAATCTACCAGCTTCAGAAGCAAAGCCTCTTGGCTACAAATGATGTGAGAGACTGATGTTCATCTAGAATTCTTAGCATATCATACAAAAATTAAGCGTTTTTAAAATCTGAAATTTTTTATAGGAATATAAAAACAGGTAAGAACTATTAGATATACACTGTAAAAAAATAACTATTACCAGCTGCAAGAAACTATCTGTGATTGGAGAAAATAATTATTTTCTCCAATCACAGAGAGTTTCTTGCAGCTGGTAATAGTTATTTTTTTACAGTGTAGTGAGAGTAAGAGTAAGTTTTTTTGTATTTGATAAATAGATAGTCTTAAAATACAAAGAATTTAAACTACAATGAATATTTAGTGAAGTAATCTATTTTGTAATGAATAGTTTTAAATTAAATACAGACTAGATTCCCATTCAAGTCCTATACACAAAACATTGAACTATCTAATCTCTCTACTAGACTCGATGAAAATCTCCCTTTCCCTCTCCTCAAAATAATAATAATTGTTTTAAAAATTAAATAAATGTTTTTAAAATTAAAAATTGTTTATTTATTTATTTTTATAGAGAAATAACTGTTTCAAAGTTACATTTTCGAAACTGATATTTTTCTATAATAATCAGTTTACCGGTTTGTCTGTGTATAAGTTAATGTGTCTGTTATCAGAGTACATCAGTAGGGAGTCCAATATTGGTATTCTAAACATTTGTTACATAAGTTTTTTTTTTTTTTTTTTTTCTTTTTTTAGATTGTATAAATTATTTAATTATACAGGGTATACAGGGAAGGAATTTAAATACATAAGGTTTAAGGAACGAAATTTCTTGGTAGATTTTCATGTCTTTAGATTGCAATAAACAAAATGAACTTAATACATATTTTTATTTACAAAAGGATTAAAATTCATTAAAAACAATTAAAAAATACCTTACGTTAAATCCTTTAAAAATGAGCTTATATATTTCGGTTCCAACCAGAACTATCTCCAGAGCTCGACGCCGACAAATGCTCGGTGGCTCATTCTCTTTTTTCATTGTCTCAGTCCGTCATTTCTTCACTTCTCTAGCCTGTGTTTAACGAGTGGTTGTATTTCAGTGAAATTTCAAAACTATAAATTTGTCTAGCATGTTATTATATGTATAGTTTTGATACAAAAGGATCAAGTAACTTACTTGTGAATGTTATATGTATTATTTTACATTGAATATTATATATAGTGCAATTTACTTGAAATTTTCTCTGTTTTTCACAATATCATTTTATGCAATAAATTTAATAAGTTACCTTATTTTTGCTTCATTCTTTGTGTGAGCAGCTTTTGACTCGGGGCCCCGAACCTTCCTCAGACGTTGCTCGAGTGGCAAGTGGTCGCTTCTCTTGATCTTCCTCTTCACCTGAAATTAGGCGGCGCCACTGTGTGTCTATTCTGATTCTCGATTCATGGTCATTAATCGAATTGTGCTCTTTAATGATTTCTACGGTTTCGCGATAGTAGGCATAGGTGGAGTTTTCATAGTTTGCTAATTTTTTAACGTCATTGAATTGTATATCTATTTCGTTTTCGCGGTAACTTTTTGATAGTGCGAAAAGTATTTACGATGAGGGTGAATTTACCGTTCTGAGAAATAAAATCGAAATTATTAAAAAGGTAGAGAGAAACATTTTGATTAGGAGACATAATAAAAAATTAAAATCATGGTTAAAAAAGAAAAATATAGAAACTAAACCAATTAACGAACAACCGTATTTAAATTTTTCAGATTACCAAATTAATAGCCACGAAGATGCCTTGTTAAAACTTGGACCTAAATTCATACTAGAACAACCAGTCAACATAAACGATAGTATTGCTAAAATTGAAACTGCTATAGAAAAAATACCGGCTCAAAATAAAAACATCATTCGTAACATATCCCATAGGGAACTAAATAAAAGCATAAATAATAAAAATGTAAATTGCGCAGATATTAAGGCTTTAAAACAGTTAAAGAAGAATGAACAGATAACCTGTACATTAACGGATAAAACCAGAAAAATTACAATTTTAAATAAAACAGACTACATAAATAAAATGAACAACACCATTGAGGAAATAGGCACCACCAAAGTTAAGAAAGATCCAAATAAAAAACTAATTGACAAGGTTAACCAATTAATTAAGCATGGTAAATGGCCGGATAATCGCCCACCTTTCATTACTAATTTCGCTCCTAACACCCCTCGCCTTTTCGGTCGCTTTAAAGACCACAAAGATCCACCTAAATTTCGCCCAATCGTCAGTAAGAGAGAAGGCCCCACATACCCCCTTGAAAAATATATGACAAATATCTACCGTAATCTTCTCCCCCACTCAAATAATAGTTTAAGTTCAACAGAAGATTTTATTAAATGTTTAAGAGAACTAAAAATTACTGATAACGACTGTTTTGTAAGCTTTGATGTAGTAAATTTATTTCCATCAATAGATATTAATGAAATTTCAGATATAATGAATGATATAATTAAAGAAAAATACGAAACAGAAATAGCCAATACTTTAATATCTACCAGTAATTTAATACTTCTCGAAAGTTTCTTTAGATTTAATAATACCATCTATAAACAAAATATGGGAGTGCCCATGGGTTCTCCGATATCCGGGATAATAGCTGAATTTAAATTAAGAAATATGGAAAATAAAATTTTTAAACTCCTAAACGATAAAATATTTTTCTGGGTAAGATACGTAGATGACGTCTTTGCTATAATCCATAAAGATCAAGATGTTAGTGAAATACTTAACGAACTTAATAAGTTAGATAAGGACATTAAATTTACCTGTGAACGCGAAATTAAGAATCAGATTAACTATTTAGACGTAAAAATAACACGTGAAAATAACAGTTTAAAAACCACAGTTTATAGAAAACCAACAGCTAGCAATGAAATAATCAATATCCGTAGTAAAACCCCATACCAATATAAAGTAAATGCAATCAGAAGTTATATAAACCGCGCAATTTTGATCTGTACAGATAAGTCCGATTTGAAAAAAGAATTAAACTTTATAAAAACGCTAACCACTGAAGACGGCTATCCAAAGAACATTGTAGAAAAGTTATACAAAAAACGAATTAAACAATTAAATTATATACCCAGCTGTCAGAATTCTCCAAAGAAATTTACCCATTCTATTCCATATAACCAGGGAACATCTATTAAAATTAAAAACGCTGCCAAGAAATTAAATGTTAATATCCCAATTAAGCCGAATCAGAATGTTTTTCAAATGATAAGGAACGATAAAGATAATATATTCCCCATAGAAACTGCCGGAATTTACAAAATCCCCCTTAAACACAATAATGGCGAAACAGGTTGTTATGTAGGAGTAACAAAAAGAAAAATAAGTACTCGAATTAAAGAGCACCAGAACGATTTAAAATACAACAGAAACACCACCGCACTATCAAAAAGTTACCGCAAAAACGAAATACATATACAATTCAATGACGTTAAAAAATTAGCAAACTATGAAAACTCCACCTATGCCTACTATCGCGAAACCATAGAAATCATTAAAGAGCGCAATTCGATTAATGACCATGAATCGAGAATCGGAATAGACACACAGTGGCGCCGCCTAATTACAGGTGAAGAGGAAGATCAAGAGAAGCGACCACTTGCCACTCGAGCAACGTCTGAGGAAGGTTCGGGGCCCCAAGCCGAAAGCTGCTCACACAAAGAATGAAGCAAAAATAAGGTAACTTATTAAATTTATTGAAATTATGCTTCGTTTTAAACAAGCTAAAGTAAATCATTTTATGTTTCTAATAACTTTCACCATTCTCGTTTGTCACAATTCATTTTGCATTTTTTCTGCATAAATTTATGTTAAAAAAAGGAAGAAAAACTTTTGCATTTAATAACTTTTTTTTTTTTTTTTCCTTTTGTAAATATGGAAATTATGTACCTCTAATTACAATTATTTGTTCAAAAATTTTAATTGCAATTGTTTTTCATAATATTTCTCTTCTAAGAAAATTAGTTATAATGTATAATTATTTATAAATCTTTGTAATTATATATTTTAGATGGCTTCACTTGCTGGTTGTAGTTGGCATAAGCCAATTCCTATAATACCATGCCTTTCCTGGACTACTGCTTCTCGTGTTTTTACTCATGTAAGTTACTTTAGATCATACATGAAAAATTGAAAAAATATTTGTAAAGTTTTTAAATCCATTTATATAATGTAACTTTTTACTGTAATATTTTGTGCTAAATTGACAAAATTTTTAATTTTGTAATGTTTTATGTGTATTATTCTTTAATAATTTATAAATTCTTTCAAAAAGCCAAATATTATATATACATGTTGAAAGATGAAAAATAGGTGAACCCAGAATGTAGTACAAATTTCTAAAATAAAAATTTTCCAAGAGTTTAAGAAATTTCTGCTTTTTTTTATTTTTTAACTTTTAACTTTTCATCTCTTGAAATAATTCCTTAAAAATTTTGCCCACACAATTAGATAAAATTTTTGTATATATTCCATTTTGTTTATGATAAAAATATGCCCTGCTTAAAACCAAAAGGATATAGTGAAAGTTACAATCCTTTAAAACTTCAAACTAGATAAGTGGATGGTGAGCCCTTTTAAAAATATATCAAAAGTTTTCTTACAAGCAAGACTAGACAAATAATGAACACTCACCAGCAAGTCACTTCATTAACAGGTAAGAAAGATAAAAAATATCCTAAGAAACTGGCAAAAATTGAGAAAATACCATGAGAAAGTCACCATTAGCTTCTCCTTAGGCTATGACACCAACCAAAATAACCTATGGAAGATCAAGAATAAACTGTCTCCTGTTGTGCAAAATATAATAAATTCCCAAAAGAAGAACTGTTTTCTTCCATAATTACAAGACGATGATATTTTTTATAAAAAGTAGGAAAGAGGTTCTAAATTTTTTTCATAAAAGTTTTGGTTGCTCTTGATCACCTCTCTGAAAGCTGAATGAAGGGGTGGGGGGTGGGGAGGCTATATAACTTGCATGGGGATTACTGAATTTTTATTGTACCCATTAATAGACTGTCATCCAAAATTACAATAATTTCATCGAAAATTTTCTTACAAGCGAGACTAGACAAATAATGAGCAATCACCAGCAACCCACTCTATTAACAGGTAAGAAAGAAAAAAATATCCAAAGAAACTGGCAAAAATTAATTGAGAAAACACCATGTGTCATGTTGCATGACATCGCTTTTCCACATTTCTGGCAGAAACAACTTAACATGTTCCCATCTAATCTAAATTAGTCTAAAATTCAACGCATTCCCGTTTCATGCCGTTAGTTTGCTTTCCAACCGTACTTCAAATTCCCCTCCAGTTCCTTCTCTTGCGGTCTGGTTTTCTCCCGTTATAGTGTGGGGTGACTTTGACGCTCTTCACCTGCCGCACTTCTCTTTCGTCGGCATCCGTCCCTGATTGGTCGCTCTTTGTGGTGACGTTTGGGGCTCGGGAGCGTGCCCGCGGCGCGCGGTTTTTCAACACACTCGATGGGCAGATTTTGACGCGATAACATCTCTCGCGTGCCGGCGCTTCTCGGCGTTCGCGCCGCGTGTGGCCTGGCAAATGCCGCGTGGTCAATCTTCTACGTATGAACCACCTTCCAAGAAAATAGTCGCAAATCTGATTTAACAAATCAATAGTTCAAGTTTTTTTTAGAATGTACGCTACTTCATTAGCGCTTTATCAGCGACTGGACTACGATTTATTTTTGTCAATGTGCAAGATTAATCTGTTTGATGTGCCTAATGCACGTGTATTGCAACCCAAGCATCAACGGAGCAGATACCTAGCTGACGGTTTCCATCCTGCCCTCCTATGAGTAATTAAAGATGTTCTACACAGAAGTTTATGGCCTCTGTCTCTTTTTGGTGAGCCCTTTCCATATCTTTCCTTAATATTTAGGTTCGCGATTCCAATGTGTACTTCAGCGATGTTTTTCGACGAACTGTTCCTGGCGTTATGCCTCCATCATCCACCACGCAAATTAACTCTATTGTAACTATTACGATCACCCTTTATCCCACAGATTACTATAGTACTTAAAATGATGGAATTAGAACCCAACTATTTACGTTGTTATACCATGAGAAAGTCACCATGGCTTAATCTCATGCTACTCTATATGACACCAGCCAAAATAATCTATGAAAGGTCAAGAACAAACTGTAATCAATTCTGTTGTGCGAAAAATAATAAATCCCCCCCCCCCCCAAAAAAAAAAAAAAAACCTGTTTTTTTTTCTTTTTCTTTTTTTGTTTTGTTTATCCTAATTACAAGGTGATGATATTTTTTATAAAAAGTAGGAAAGAGGTTCTAAATTTTTTTGTAAAAGTTTTGGTTGCTGTTATCATCTCTCTAAAAGCTTCAAGCTGAATGGAGGAAGAAAAGCTATGTAACTTGCTGAATTTTTATTGTACCCATCAGTAGACTGTCTCTTTTATGAATAGCATGACATCCAAAATTACAATAATTCTTTCTGTTGATAGGATTTATAAGGAACTCTTTGTAGATTAAATTGAAGTTTCCTCCTGGGAATTACATTGAACTATTATCAATTAAAGTGTGAGATTTAATTTTATTATGTTATTTATCTCGAGAAATTAATTTCTCCTTTGATTATTGTTTCTTTTGGCTGTTAAATAAAAAATGTATTTTAACCTATATTAAATAAAAAACTACTACTTAATTTAGAAAAGCATTGCACAATGGCTAAAAAAATTAGTATTATTATTATTAATTTTTGTTGAATTAGTTAATTTGTATTTCTGAGAATTATTTCTTTTATAATCTTTTATTTATACAACAAACATGAGCCTGTTTTTTTTTTTTTTAATCATGAAGTAGTTTTATTATTATTTTTTTTTTTCCCCCGAGTTGAGGTAGGGGGGAGGAGGGGGGGAGAAGAAAATAGAGAAACTAAATAATTATCTGTATCATTTTGTAATGAATTTTCATATCCTTCATAGAGTTCCTTCAAAAATGCAAATGTATGAAGAGTGTTCACTGTTTACATGTTATGTTTTAGAATTTATAATCCAAATGGTATGATGAATAATTATTTATGTATTCTTTATAATCACTCTTTGCACAAGTACTCCTTCTCCCCCCATCTCCTCGTAAAAGAAAAGACATTTATTTATTTTTTATTTTTATCTCTTTTAGGGAGTAATGAGTGCTGGAATTCCATGGCCTTTATTACAGAATCAGTATTCTTCAGACCATGCTTACCAAGATGAAATTTGGAAAATGTTACATTCACCAGAAGAAGTAATTTTCATTTATCTTATATTTCTCTTAATAAAAGTGTAAATCGTATTTTATTTCGTTCTTAATAAAAATTGAGAATCACTAAAAAATTTCTTATTTATCCTGAAATAAAACAGTGGCAGAAAAAAAACATATATTGTGAAGATAGATATTTTGTTCAGAATTGTTGAACAGTCAACCTTTACCTTTATATGCCAATTAATTCGCATAATGTCTTTATTAAATTTGCTTTACAGTGAAGTCAATAGGGATATAATTTAATTATATGAAGCAGTTTTGCATTATATAATATTTCTCATATCTGCTGAGTATTCTAGATATCAGAAATTTTATCTCTGTATTCTGCTAGAAAACGAAATTTTGTGTGTTTATTTTTAATTGTGTGATTTTATTTTATTTATTTATTACTAATAAAAATCTATTGTAATAATTTTCAAAATAATAAACATAAAAGTATTTATTTACATAGTTTAAGCACTTTAAATTAAATGATTGAAATTTCCGATGTGGCAAAATATCAGTAATATTCTGTAATAGTAATTGTTAAAAGCAAACTATATTGTGGCTTTGTTGGTGTTGCATGTACTGTATTTTTCAGTATATAATGTGCAAGTCATATAAATAAGTTACACACCAGAAAATTTAATTTACAAATAAAGCTATATTCATAAGAAACAAAACCTTGTTAAAAGATAGCCTTTACTGTAAATTTAAATTGCTGATGTATAAGTGACTTAACAAACCTGTGTGTTATACGCCGGAAATGCAGTACTTAAAAAATAACACAGTTACTTAAGTACCGTTAAGATTTTTGATGTAGGACAGATTGTGATTTCTAACCATGTTTTCAATAATAATGGAGATAGAGAAAAATTGTAATATTTGTATTGTTCTTGAACTGTTAGTTGTTTTAAAGAAATTAAAATATTTAATTGATTTATAATTTTAATTCTGTGAATTATACATGTTTAAAGAAATATTGTTTTTAGAAAACTTTTCTATCAAGGTATTGAAATACCTTTGGAGATTTCTTTTTTAAATATTACCTTTATTATATTCCTTCCTATCTTGTGTTTCTTAGGTTATTTTTTCATTAATTTTGATGGGTTTATGGTTTTAAGTTAAGATTTGTTGTGTTACTTTATTGATTTGTTTGTTTTGCAGGCTGTTAATTAATTGATCTGGTTTCTTTACATTAGTGTATTTCATCCACTGATAAAAAAATTTTTTAATCTTATTGGTCATTGGTGTTTCAGTGATCTTGTATCTGTTGCTTGACTTCTACTATGCTTAATAGATCATCTTTATTATATATATATATATATATATATAATAAAGATGATCTATTAAGCATAGTAGAAGCCAAGCAACAGATAGAAGATCACTGAAACACCAATGACCAATAAGATAAAAAAAAAAATCATCAGTGGATGAAATACACTAACTTAAATAAACCATATCTATTAATTAACAGCCTGCAAAACAAACGAATCAATAAAGTAAAACAACAAATCTTAACTTAAAACCATAAACTTATCAAAATTAATGAAAAAACAACCTAAGAAACACATATATTTTATATATATAATAATGATGATCTATTAAGCATAGTAGAAGCCAAGCAACAGATACAAGATCACATATATATAATATATATGTTATCGCTAAAGTGCAGAAATCAGTTAATCTGCAGATTAGCTAGGTAATCTGCACTAGAGGTCTGCACGGGCCGGGTTCGGGCCGAATTTGATATCTATCAATTGTCCTCGCACATAAAAATTGTTAATTCTATAAATATAAATGCTTATCTTTTATTATATAACTGTTAACTTACCTTTTATTTGAATTTAAAAGTTTTCTTAACTTGAACTCTGTCAGCCATCTTTTACTTACATCGCGCCATTACTAACGATGTTTTGTTTACATTGTTGCCGTTGCCAATCTTGCTCTACATAATTTTTCCTATTTTTTGCTGTTGCCACTTCTATTAAAATAGTTATGATAAATTGTATTTCTGACTTTGACCGTTAAGTGGCAATGGTAATATATTGTTTATATGTAGATTTTTGACTTTTCAGTCAGTATAAAAAGATCGCGGCAGGCATGTTAAAGTGCAGTTATCGGCAGTGTTTAGCAATGGCCAGCTAGTCTTCAATTAGATATGAAGCAGTAGTTTATGAGTTGTGTGAGTAGCTTGATGGCCAAGTAACGATGTATGTGCTTATAGTATCGTTCCAGCTAAGCTATTAATGCTCTTTGGCTATTGCATTTTTTTTTAAGAAATGATGGCTGCCGTTGTTAAGTTGTTAATATTTTACATATGTTAAGTTTTTGTTTGTTAAATTGTTCCTTGTTAAAGGTTAAATTTTCCGTCGTTCATGGATGATGGAAGTTTTTGAATTGAATTGATAATTGACGTCCTTTTGAGGCGAGATCGTTACATTTGCTAGTTTAATGATGTTAATTTTGTTTAGTCGCTTTTTAAGTGGCACTTGTTCAAGTTTGAAATTTTTAAAGTTGTTTTTTTTGTTAAAAACTTTGGTCTTTAATGTGTTATAATAGTTGAACACTGGTCGGGTTATTTCTATTGAAACCCTTAAAATTTAAATGTTAATGTTTCCACTGTATTTAATCTGCTTAATAGAAATTATTTGAAACATAGACTTTTAGTTTATAATATTTGGTTATGGGCAAGTTTTTTTGAGGGTATCGTCTTTTAAACTTGACCAGTTGTTCTTTTCTTGTTTTTCTGTGTAATTGATAATTAAGTAACTGTTTAAAATGGCTTATAATATTGTACCTCAAATCACCAAGTTAAATGCCACTAACTACTCTGGTTGGAAGTGTGACATTAAATTTTTACTTATGGAGAAGAATGCTTATGATATCGTCACTGGAGACGAAACTAAGCCCAAAGTTAGTGAAACGGTATCTGAGGAGGTAGTGCAAGACTTTAAAAGAAGGCAGAATGTTGCCATGTCAATTTTATATTTGAATATTGATACTGAATTTAAAAGTTTAATAAGTGAATGTACTGACCCCTCAGAAGCATGGAAAATTTTAAAGGTTAACTTCCAGTCAGATAGTAGAAGTCATCATATGAAATTGTTTTCTGAAGTTATGACATGTTTTTTAGAACCTGGCGAATCTATTGGTGTTTTTGCAGCTAGAATATCTAAAATTGCTGATCAGTTAAAATCCATTAATAAACCTATTGCAGACGAATATTTATGTTTTCAGGTTTTGAGATACCTACCTGATAAATTTGATCAGGTTGTTCAACAAATTCTTCGTTGGCCTGATAAGGACTTTAACTTTAAAAATATTATTGTTGAGTTATGTGCCGAGGAAACGCGCCTTCAACTTAGAAATTTTGATAAAAGTAGAACGGAATGTTCTATTGAGGCCCAAAATGTAAAATTTAAACGCAGGCCTGTTTTTACTTGTTGGAGGTGCGGAAAAAAAGGCCATGTAATTAAAGATTGTAAAGTTAAGTTAAATAATGATCTAGCTGCAAAGGAAAAACCACTCAGAAGTAATTTTTCTAAGAGGGGTGGCTCCAGTCAACAGTCAAAACGTGATAAAACTCCTAAAGCTCAAAATTTTATTGCAGAAGCAAATTTAAGTAGTTTTGATAGAGAGGGAAGCTGGGCTTATGATACGGCGGCCTCTCATCACTTCTGCAAAGATAAATCTTTCTTTTGTAATTTTTCTGAAATTTCTGGTGATGAGTTACACGTGGCTGTTGATGGTGTCACTTTTCCCATTACTGGCAAGGGTGAGGTGGAGTTGAATTTTAATGGAACTGTTATTAAATTATGGAATGTTTTGTACTCGCCGAACTTGCGGAAAAATCTTTTGAGTGGTTCTAGATTCGACCAGGGTGGTGCTAAATTTATTGGTGAGGCCGGCAAAATAAACGTGGTCGACAAGTATGGTGATTTCCTTTTCTCTGCTAAACTCCATTACGGGATTTATTATACATTTCCAAAAGTAATTAAAAATAAGCACAGTGTTAAATTGAATGGGGGGCAGAATTCTAATGAAAATCTAAATGATAATACTGAAATTTCAGATTTTCCTGTAATAAAACCTGTTAATATAAAGGACTTTGATACCTGGCACCTTCGTTTTGATCATCTAAGCCCTGACTTAATTTTTAATACTATCCGTAATTCTGCTGTAAAAGGTCTGCCCAATTTAAAATCAGTTGATAATTTTTTTTGTGATCCCTGTCATGTGAGTAAGCAAAATCGTATTTCTTTTAAACCTTTAAGTCATTCTTCTTCCAAAAAACCTTTAGATCGACTTTTTATGGATACTTGGGGTCCTATTAAAATTCCTGGTAAAAAAGGTGAACATTTTTTCCTGTCAATAATAGATGATTTTTCTGGTAGATCATCCGTTTACCCTATCCAGGAAAAATCTATGTGTTTTGAGGTTTTTAAGAGACATGTTTTGAGGGCCGAAAGGTTTTTGGGAACCAAGTTGAAGTCGATCAGAACTGACAATGGCAAGGAGTTTGATAATGATTCTTTTAAGGGTTTTTGTAGAGAAAATGGAATAAATCATGAGCTGACCAATTTTTTACACGCCAGAAGAAAATGGAGTTTGTGAGCGGTTCAACCAAACAATCATGAACTGTGTTCGGGCTATGCTAAAATCCAGTGGCTTATCTGATGATTTCTGGCCTGAAGCTTGTTTACACTTTAATTATACGTGGAACCGGATTTGTCACGGTGGGAACTCTAAAACTCCATTTGAACTCTATTCAGGAAATAAACCTTCTGTTCGACATTTAAGACCATTCGGTACGTTGACATATGTGGGTGTTCCAAAGGTTAGACATAAGCACAAGTTAGACTCCAAATCAAAACGTGGTGTCCTTGTGGGCTATGCCTTGCGTACCCGTGGTTACAGGGTCTGGTTAGAAGACGAGAGGAAGGTTGTGGAAACCATTAATGTTTCTTTTGTTGAAAGCGGTGATGTTCTACGCAGTGGAGCGGTGATGGGCGACTCTTCTTTTGAGTTGGTGCTTGTCCCAGAGGAACAACCACGGCCCGTTGACCAGTACCTTCTTCCTGGTCCGGAGCCTGGTACCTCTGGGGTCTTGCCCAGCGAGACTGAAGTTGTCGTCCCAGCCGTCTCTCCTGTTTCTCCTGCTCCTCAAGTTACTCCGCAGACTGCTTCTCCTAACTGGATGACCAATCCCGTATGGTACAGGAAGGTTGTGCCTCGACCTCAGGGAAAAAAGGTCGATATTTACTATTATCCTGATGGAGAGGGTAAAAGGTGTTGTCAAAGGTCACCTAATGATGTCGAAAAGTTTTGTAATTTAAATAATATTGTTTTTAACCCTGCTGATTTTGATTTTTCCAAGTTTAATAAGTTTACTGGTGTTGTTAATCCTGGTGTTATACCTTCCGCGTCCAGCACGGCTAGTTGACTAGATGTGGTGGTCCCGAGAACGTATAAACAGGCTTTAAAATCTGCACAATGTGATGAATGGCATGGGGCTATGTTGGAAGAGTTAGAATGTATGGCCACGAGAGGTGTCTGGCATCTTGTGAGACTCCCTGAGAACAAGACTGCGTTGGGAAACCGCTGGGTTTACACAGTAAAGCGTGACGAGTCTGGCAACATTGTCAGATACAAGGCCAGGTTGGTCGCGCAAGGTTTCAACCAGATCCAGGGCGAATCGTACGATGAGACCTTCTCGCCTGTGATAAACTTTTCTGTTGTTAGATTTTTTTTCTCTCTTTTAGTCTCATGTTATGGTTGGTTTAATGTACAGTGCGATGTTAAGTGTGCCTATCTGTATGCTCCCTTAAAGGATGAGATTTACATGAGGCAACCGGTTGGCTTTACTGAAAAAGGTAAAGAAGACTGGGTCTGTAAGCTGGATAGAGCACTGTACGGATTACACCAGTCAGGCAGATTATGGTTTTATGAATTAAATAAAGTATTGTTGGAACTTGGTTTTAATAAATTTGAAAATTGTAACTGTGCATATTCATATTATGATTTCTCTGTTTTATTAGTTATGTTGACGACATCGTTGTTTTTGCCAGGACTGAATCTCAAGCTAATGACATTTTAAGTTTGTTGAAATCAAAGTTTGATTTGAAAATTTTGGGTATCACACGCAAGTTGTTAGGTGTGGAGTTTGAGTATACAGATACAGGAGTTTTGATCCACCAAAATCAATATATTGACGAAGTCAGTAAGAGGTTTCAAAATCACCGTGTACCTATCTCCTCCTTACCTATTGTTAAAGGTATCAAATTTTCAAAAAGTGATTGTCCTGTTATTCAAGAAGACATCGATGAAGCTTCTCATTTACCTTACAGAAATCTTTTGGGTTGTATTTCTTTCATTTCAAATCGTACTAGACCCGATATCGCATATGCTACCAACATTTTCTCACAGTTCCAACAAAATCCAGGCATTAAACATTGGCAGGGTTTACTTAAACTTCTTGGATATATAAAATTCACCAGTCAGTATAAGCTCCATCTTAAATGCACACAGGTTAAACTAATTTCTTATTCTGATGCCGACTTCGCCGCTAATAGGGACGACTATGTTTCTATGGGTGGCCAGTTAATTCTTTTGGATAGTGCTGCTGTTTCTTGGCGTACTAATAAACAGAAAGGGATTACCATATCAACGATGGAGTCAGAATTTGTTTCTATGTGTGATTGTGTTCGTGAGCAGGACTGGTTTTATAATATTTTATGTGAATGTTCTAATTTAAATCTGATAGAAAATAATTTTGAAATACCTATCCTATATGCTGATAATCAGGCTGCAATACGTTTTACAAAGTCCAGGATTGAGAGTTTCCACACGCGTCATGTTAATATTAAACTATTTTTTATAAGGGATTGGTTTGATGAAGGCAAATTCCATATTGAATATATTTCCTCTAAATTAAATCTTGCCGACCAGTTTACGAAGCCATTGACAAAAAGTGATTTGTTAAAATTTATAAAAGTGATCTTTATATAAATCTTTTGTGTTTGAATAAATTTCTTCGCTCTGTAGATGCTTTTCATAATTTTTATTATGTTATCATGGTGTGAATGTGTGTGTGAAATCGTGAGGCGCCTTGCGTATTTGTTCATTATGTATATATATTCATTTTTTTCATAATTTTTCATATATTGTATATATATTCATCTCTTGTATATAAAATTGAATTGCATAATATAACTGTATATAATATTGTATATGATGTATATTTTCATATCACCTTTTCCTTTAGTATGTCTGCAGGGTGTGGAGTTGTATTTCATCACTTGAAAATCTAAGTTTTTGTCAATGGTTGTTACCTTCATGGTAAATTAGTTTATTGTATCACTTGTGACACTTCCTATGGACTGTGGGGAATCTCATGATGGTATTTTGTTAATTAAATTTATTTTTTTTATGTATGCTGCGGTGGGGGGCATTGATATCTATCAATTGTCCTCGCACATAAAAATTGTTAATTCTATAAATATAAATGCTTATCTTTTATTATATAACTGTTAACTTACCTTTTATTTGAATTTAAAAGTTTTCTTAACTTGAACTCTGTCAGCCATCTTTTACTTACATCGCGCCATTACTAACGATGTTTTGTTTACATTGTTGCCGTTGCCAATCTTGCTCTACATAATTTTTCCTATTTTTTGCTGTTGCCACTTCTATTAAAATAGTTATGATAAATTGTATTTCTGACTTTGACCGTTAAGTGGCAATGGTAATATATTGTTTATATGTAGATTTTTGACTTTTCAGTCAGTATAAAAAGATCGCGGCAGGCATGTTAAAGTGCAGTTATCGGCAGTGTTTAGCAATGGCCAGCTAGTCTTCAATTAGATATGAAGCAGTAGTTTATGAGTTGTGTGAGTAGCTTGATGGCCAAGTAACAATGTATGTGCTTATAGTATCGTTCCAGCTAAGCTATTAATGCTCTTTGGCTATTGCATTTTTTTTAAGAAATGATGGCTGCCGTTGTTAAGTTGTTAATATTTTACATATGTTAAGTTTTTGTTTGTTAAATTGTTCCTTGTTAAAGGTTAAATTTTCCGTCGTTCATGGATGATGGAAGTTTTTGAATTGAATTGATAATTGACGTCCTTTTGAGGCGAGATCGTTACATTTGCTAGTTTAATGATGTTAATTTTGTTTAGTCGCTTTTTAAGTGGCACTTGTTCAAGTTTGAAATTTTTTTAAAAGTTAATTAAAAGTTAAATGAAAGTTTCTAAATTGAAGTGTATAGTGGATGAACGTAATTGTCTTCATTTCAACTTTGTGTTATTTCGTCTTGTTTCACTTTCGCTGATCAACCCGGCGATCGCGGAAGTATATTTCTTCATCATATTTTCCCGCTGATCAACCAGGCGATCGCGGAGGCTCTGCGACGTTTCTTGAAGTGTATTGTCATCTGCTTTTCATTGTGTTTATCAATATGCCTAGCTCAACACCTGTAAAAGGTAATCTTGTTCTTGTTATAAATTTGAAATCTTAATATATCATTATATCTTGTTGAATAAAGTTGTTTTTTTTTGTTAAAAACTTTGGTCTTTAATGTGTTATAATAGTTGAACACTGGTCGGGTTATTTCTATTGAAACCCTTAAAATTTAAATATTAATGTTTCCACTGTATTTAATCTGCTTAACAAAAATTATTTGAAACATAGACTTTTAGTTTATAATAGAATTTTTGAATTTGCTCTCGGGCCGGGCCGGGCTGGGCTCGGGCTTAAAAATTTTTTTCAGGCTCGGGCCCAGTTTTTTTGTGTATATTCGGACCGGGCCAGGCCTGAATGAAATTTTCACCGGGCCAGACCGGGTCTGAAAGAAATTTTCTCCGGGCCGTGTTGGCCCGAATCTTTTTCTGGTTTCCTGGTTAATCAACGAAAAAGGAAAATGATAAAATATTTCTTCAGTCATTTATTTTACTTAATTTTACAGGCTTGTATGTCACGTGTCTGTAACGTCAATTTAATTGTCTATCAGTCTATCTGTCCGAAATCTGATTTTTCGCAAATATTTTTAGCGTGCCTCGAAATTAATATATTTTATTTAAAATAATATTAGATGGTTTCCTATTCAAAATAGTATGCATGTCACTACCAGTTTCCGTACATGTACATAACAAAAGAAATTAGATACATTACTGTGTATAAGGGCTTGTTTCTTATGATCTGTTGAGTTTAGGTGGTATAAAAGCTATAAAAATCTTTCCGCTGTAACTTTTTCTCTAAGGCTCCTTTTTCTTTTCTCCAGTGGACGAAAGTAGCATCATTTTTATTATGGGCAAAAGCAACTTTTCTATTGAATATGGTTGTACTAAAGCATCTATTCTATTGAAATTGGTTACATTAACATTAAAGTTTTGTTTACCGGAGCACATGAAAGATTCGGATACATTATGGTATATAAGAGAAAATGGTTGAAAGTGCATTTTCAGTAGTATTAACCATTTTAAATACCTTCCTATATTGTTTGATGAATGCTAATATTTTTTATTTGACTTTCTGTTTGTCTTTGTGCCTTGGCTATAATAATGAATTTCTGTTTATATATAATTGTCTTGTAAAATTTCAGCAGTTTTGTTAAAGAACGTACTATTGTTTGGTTATATAAAACCTCTGCAAAACACATACTAAAAATCTTTTTTATAAAAAGGCATTTTTTTTTTTGTTATTTTATATATTTTTGAATCGGGCCGGGCCGGGTCGGGCCTGATTTGATCGTTTTTTGTCCGGGCCGGGCCATAAACCGTTAAAAAATAAACGGGCCGGGCCGGGCTCGGGCCGCATTTTTCGACTTCATAACGGGCCGGGCCGGGTATGTAAAGTCTTTGTTAGACATTTTAAGGTCTATCTTAAACAAAACTTATATTAAGCAGAAAAAAAACTGCAACAGAATTATTTTTAGAAAATTTCAATTTGACTAGTATGTAAAAGTTTCAGACTCAGTAAAGACAAAAATATTTTTTTAAACGAAAATTAATTTATTCATGGAAATATAGATTAGGAAAAAGCAATTATCACAATGATTAAGAAACAATTTAATATAAATATATATATAACAAAAATTTTTAAATTCAATATAACAAAATTAATTTTCAACATCAATTCAAAATCATATTACCTCTCCAATCACATATTTAGGTTACTTCATAATACATGGAAGAAAAAAAAAACGAAGTCTTTTAGTATCAAGTCCTTTTACATGGTATACACATGACCAATGTGGAAGATGGAACCAACAACATCACATCACACCAGTACAAGCATTTTCACCAGAAGAACGATCAGACACATATGTTGTAACACCGAAACCATATTGAAGAAAAAAGATGAATCACTAGTTGAAGCACAAGAATTTTCGAAAATCGCGGTCGCCAAATGACCAGCGAATACCATTGAAAAATAAATAAAGTTCAGCTAAACTATATCACACTTCATGGTCGCCGAATGACCAATGAATAGAACGTGTAAATTACTTGAAGGTCGCGGTCGCCAAATGACCAGCGAATGCCATTGAAAAAATAAAGTCAGCTAAACTACACCACACTTCATGGTCGCCAAATGACCAATGAATAAAACGTGTAAATTACTTGAAGGTCGCGGTCGCCAAATGACCAGCGATTTCGATAAATCATTAAAGTTCAAGAAAACAAACTTTAGCATAAAAAATCTCAAATAAACTAATCATTTAACCTTCTGAAGAAACTATTGCATATCAAAAAAAAACCCTCAAACTTAACTGATTATAAACACATTTAACATTATAAAATTATTAAACTTAACAACAATACTTTAACATTCGATCTAAACATGAGTTCATCGTACAGAACATAATTATTCCAAAAGAACAGCCGCCCGCAGCTATTCAAAACCGGGACTCCAAGCCAAGGCTAGCAGGAGCACACTAGAACTGAACTCAGCTGAAACTGAAGTATCTCCCAAACATCACGGCCTTATATTCCATCTAAACAAACCGATCTGCATAACAACGATGACCGCCGCGCCACGACATCCGGTGGTGAAAATTGAAACATAATAAAAAATGACAATTTTCAAGAAGTGGCAACAGCTCAAACAAGAAAGATTATGCAGACGAGAAATGGCAACGCCGACATAATAAACAAAGTAACGATGTTTGAAAAGAATAGATGCAAAGTAAATTTTAAATATCAAAAAGGATTTAATAAATAAAGGTAAGTTTAAATATATATTTTTAAGATAAAACAATAAGTAAATTCAAATATTTCTTAATTTTAATATGAGGACATTGATATGGATATCAAATGCCCCCCACCGCAATATTAAAAATAATACAAAACCTATATAAGAAAACAACATTTTAAACATTACCAAGAACTTGCTGCATATCCATTCATCTTAAGTCCATAGTATCATAAAAAAAATGCAAGATGTCACATGGTTTTACAAAAAGACGAAAAACAAAGTATCACCAATGACACTCTGAAAGAACAATTTGGTTAAGAAGAAAAAGTACTATTGCATGCAATTCATATAATTTCCCCCACACAATGCAAATCAAATACATATATATGAAAAACAGTATGAGAAATGGTTATATATACAATGATAATGTACAGGTATATAATATGCAATAAATATGAAAATATGATAACACATACACAAGGCGCCTTGCATTTCATTCATTCATACCATTATATACACTATTTACAAAAATTTGCAAAGGGAAGGAAAAATTCAAAACCTTTAACAGATATATATAAAAAGAGAAAGATGCAGCAATTTACTGGAAAAAATTACAAGAACAAAATTATTATATTAAGTATTTAAAGAAAAATTAATTTTATGAATTTTAATAAGTCACCTTTAGTCATAGGCTTGGTAAACGGGTCGGCAAGATTTAATTTAGAATTTATATATTCGAGGTTAAACTTTCCCTCGTCAAACCAGTCTCTAATAAAAAACAATTTTATATTTACGTGTCGAGTATGGAAGCTTTCTATTCTGGATTTAGTAAAACGAATGGCTGCCTGATTATCTGCATATAAAGTAGGTATATCAAAGTTATTATTTATAAGTTTTAAATTGGAGCACTCACATAAAATATTATAAAACCAATCCTGCTCCCTTACACAATCACACATAGAAATAAACTCTGATTCCATAGTTGATATAGTGACACCTTTTTGTTTATTTGTGCGCCACGAAACGGCAGCACGGTCCAACAATACCAACTGACCCCCCATAGAAACGTAATCGTCTCTATTAGCGGCGAAGTCGGCGTCAGAGTAAGAAATTATCTTAATATCTGTGCAATTGAGATAGAGTTTATAATGACTGGTATATTTAATGTAACCTAAAAGTTTAAGTAAGCCTTGCCAATGTTTAAAACCAGGATTTTGTTGGAACTGAGAAAATATATTTGTGGCATATGCAATATCAGGTCTTGTACGGTTTGCTAAAAAAGAAATACAACCTAAAAGATTCCTGTAAGGTAAATGAGATGCTTCTTCAACATCAGACTGAACAACTGGACAATCACTCTTAGAAAATTGTACACCTTTAACTATAGGCAAGGAAGAGACAGGTATCCGATGGTTTTGAAACCTCTCATTAACTTCGGCAATATATTGACCTTGATGGATCAAAACCCCAGTATCTGTGTACTCGAATTCCACACCTAAAAGCTTACGAGTGGTACCCAAAATTTTTAAGTCAAATTTAGACTGTAAAAGGTCTAAAATGTTATTTGCCTGCGATTCAGTCCTGGAAAAAATAACTATGTCATCTACGTAAACCAATAAAACGGAAAAATCAGAATATGAATATGCACAATTACAATTTTCAAATTTATTAAAACCAAGTTCCAACAATACTTTATTTAACTCATAAAACCATAACCTACCAGATTGATGCAGCCCGTACAATGCTCTGTCCAATTTACACACCCAATCTTCTTTGCCTTTTTCAGCAAATCCAGTTGGTTGATTCATGTAAATTTCCTCGTTTAGAGGAGCGTATAAGTAAGCGCATTTTACGTCACATTGTACGTTAAACCACCTGCAGTACGAGACCAGCAAAGAAAAGAAAAACCTTACAACAGAAAAATTTATGACAGGTGAGAATGTTTCATCATATGATTCTCCCTGGACCTGGTTGAAACCTTGCGCGACCAACCTTGCCTTATACCTAACTATGGTACCAGACTCGTCACGCTTGACTGTATAAACCCAGCGGTTTCCTAACACAGATTTATTCACAGGAAGTTTCACAAGATGCCAAACACCTCTAGTAGTCATACAGTTCAATTCTTCAAGCATAGCCTCATGCCACTTATCAAACTGTTTAGATTTTTGAGCCTGCTTATACGTTCGCGGGACCACCACATCTAGTCAGCTAGTTGTGCTGGACGCGGAAGGCATAACGCTAGGGTTAACAACACCAGAAAAAGTATTAAATTTAGAAAAATCAAAGTCATTAGAATTAAAAATTAAACCATTATCATTACAAAATTTCTCGACTTCCTTTGGAGTGCGTTGACATGACCTCTTGCCTTCACCGTCAGGGTAATAGTAAATGTCGATCTTCTTTCCCTTAGGCCTAGGCACAACCTTTCTGTACCAGACCGGATTAGTCTTCCAGCTGGGAGACGAAGCTTGAGGAGAAACTGGAATGATAGGAGAAGCAGGAGTGGCAGGGAGGACGGTTGGAACAACATCTTCAGTCTCGCTGGGCAAGACACCAGAGGGTCCAGGCTCCGGATCAGTATGACACCGGTCAACGGTCCATGGCTGCTCCTCTGGGACAAGCACCAACTCAAAAGAAGAGTCGCCCATCACCGCTCCACTGCGTGACACATCACTGCTCTCAACAAAAGAAACATTTATCGTCTCAACAACCTTCTTGTCCTCTTCCAACCAGATCCTGTATCCACGGGTACGTAAGGCATATCCAACAAGGACACCACGTTTGGACTTAGCATCTAACTTGTTTTTGCGCCTGACCTTAGGAACCCCGACATAAGCTAAAGTGCCAAATGGCCTTAAATGTCTTACTGAAGGCTTATTACCAGAATAGAGTTCAATAGGTGTTTTAGAATTTTTACCATGACAAATCCTGTTCCATGTATATGTAAAATGCATACATGCTTCAGGCCAAAAATCGTCAGACAAGCCACTAGATTTAAGCATTGCCCGAACACAATTCATTATTGTCTGGTTAAATCTTTCACAAACCCCATTTTCCTCTGGTGTATAGGCATTAGTCAACTCATGTTTTACTCCGTTTTCTCTACAAAAAGCCTTAAACAGTTCATTCTCAAACTCTCTGCCATTATCCGTTCTCAAAGCTTTCAACTTGGTCCCTAGAAATCTTTCTGCTCGTAGAACGTGTCTTTTAAAGACTTCGAAACACATAGATTTTTCCTGGAGAGGATAAACAGAAGTTTTGCCTGAAAAATCGTCTATAATAGACACAAAAAAACGTTCACCCTTCTTTCCAGAAATTTTAACAGGACCCCAAGTATCAAGGAAAATTCTATCCAATGGCTTTTTAGATGAAGAAGAACTAAGAGGCTTGAAAGAGACACGATTTTGCTTACTCAAATGACAGGGATCACAAAAAAAATTATCAACAGATTTTAAATGAGGAAGACCTTTAACTGCAGAATTACGAATAGTATTATAAATTAAATCAGGACCAATGTGATCAAAACGCAAGTGCCATGTGTCTATATCTTTAATATTGGCAGTTTTAATTACTGGTGAAGCTGAAATTTCAGCATTAAAATTTAGATCAACATTAGTTTTGGAATTCTGCCCCCCATTCATTTTAACATTATGATTATTTCTTATGATTTTTGGAAAAGTATAATAAATCCCGTCATAGAGCTTAGCAGAAAAAAGAAACTTGCCATATTTATCGACCACATTTAGTTTACCAGCCTTTCCAGTAAATTTAGCACCACCCTGGTCGAATCTAGAACCGCTTAACAAATTTTTTCTTAAATTTGGTGAGAAAAGGACATTCCAAAGTTTTATAATAGTACCATTAAAATCTAATTCAACTTCCCCCTTTCCAGTAATGGGGAAAGTAACCCCGTCAACAGCCACATGCAACTCATCACCAGAAATTTCGGTGAAATTACAAAAAGCAGATTTATTTTTGCAGAAGTGGTGAGAGGCGGCGGTGTCAAAAGCCCAGCTTCCCTCTCTATTAAAACCACTTAAGTTAGCTTCAGCAATGTAATTCTGAGCTTTAAAACCTTTATTTTTACGGGGGGGAGTTTTATCACGTTTTGGCTGTTGAGCGGAGTCACCTTTTTTTACAAAATTACCTTTAAATGTATTATCCCTAGCAGATTTATCATTACTTAACTTTACCCGACAATCTTTACTAATATGACCCTTTTTTCCACATCGCCAGCAAGTAAAAACAGGCCTTTTCTTAAATTTGACACTCTGGGCTTCAATATTACAATCAACCCTAGATTTGTCAATAATCCTGAGCTGGAGACGAGTCTCCTCAGCACACAATTCAGTTACAATATTTTTAAAAATAAAGTCTTTATCAGGCCACCTTAAAATTTGCTGGACGATTTGGTCAAACTTATCGGGCAAAAAACGTAAAATCTGAAAACATAGATACTCGTCATTTATAGGTTTACCAATAGATTTTAATTGATCAGATATTTTTGAAATTTTTGCGGCATAAATTGCCATAGATTCGCCAGGGTCAAAAAAACAAGACATTAATTCAGAATATAACTTCATATGGTGACTTCTACTGTCTGGTTGGAAATTGACCTTAAGAATTTCCCAAGCTTTAGCGGGATCATCACATTCGCTAATTAAACTCCGATATTCTGGTTCGATATTTAAATAGATTAAGGACATAGCAGCATTCTGCCTTCTCTTAAAATCATTTATAGATTCAACAGTGACAGTATCACTTTTTACAGGTTGCTCTTCGATACCAGTTACGATATCGTAGGCATTTTTTTCCATTAAAAGGAACTTAATGTCGCATTTCCAACCAGAGTAATTATGAGAATTAAGTTTAACTATTTGAGGTACTAAATTATACGCCATGATTAACCAATTTAAATATATCACAAAAGAAACAAATTGAATCCACTGAGTCTACAAAAAAAACTAGTCAAAAAGAACTTTATTTAAACTGGGCCCATAACCCAGATGTTAGACATTTTAAGGTCTATCTTAAACAAAACTTATATTAAGCAGAAAAAAAACTGCAACAGAATTATTTTTAGAAAATTTCAATTTGACTAGTATGTAAAAGTTTCAGACTCAGTAAAGACAAAAATATTTTTTTAAACGAAAATTAATTTATTCATGGAAATATAGATTAGGAAAAAGCAATTATCACAATGATTAAGAAACAATTTAATATAAATATATATATAACAAAAATTTTTAAATTCAATATAACAAAATTAATTTTCAACATCAATTCAAAATCATATTACCTCTCCAATCACATATTTAGGTTACTTCATAATACATGGAAGAAAAAAAAACGAAGTCTTTTAGTATCAAGTCCTTTTACATGGTATACACATGACCAATGTGGAAGATGGAACCAACAACATCACATCACACCAGTACAAGCATTTTCACCAGAAGAACGATCAGACACATATGTTGTAACACCGAAACCATATTGAAGAAAAAAGATGAATCACTAGTTGAAGCACAAGAATTTTCGAAAATCGCGGTCGCCAAATGACCAGCGAATACCATTGAAAAATAAATAAAGTTCAGCTAAACTATATCACACTTCATGGTCGCCGAATGACCAATGAATAGAACGTGTAAATTACTTGAAGGTCGCGGTCGCCAAATGACCAGCGAATGCCATTGAAAAAATAAAGTCAGCTAAACTACACCACACTTCATGGTCGCCAAATGACCAATGAATAAAACGTGTAAATTACTTGAAGGTCGCGGTCGCCAAATGACCAGCGATTTCGATAAATCATTAAAGTTCAAGAAAACAAACTTTAGCATAAAAAATCTCAAATAAACTAATCATTTAACCTTCTGAAGAAACTATTGCATATCAAAAAAAAAACCTTCAAACTTAACTGATTATAAACACATTTAACATTATAAAATTATTAAACTTAACAACAATACTTTAACATTCGATCTAAACATGAGTTCATCGTACAGAACATAATTATTCCAAAAGAACAGCCGCCCGCAGCTATTCAAAACCGGGACTCCAAGCCAAGGCTAGCAGGAGCACACTAGAACTGAACTCAGCTGAAACTGAAGTATCTCCCAAACATCACGGCCTTATATTCCATCTAAACAAACCGATCTGCATAACAACGATGACCGCCGCGCCACGACATCCGGTGGTGAAAATTGAAACATAATAAAAAATGACAATTTTCAAGAAGTGGCAACAGCTCAAACAAGAAAGATTATGCAGACGAGAAATGGCAACGCCGACATAATAAACAAAGTAACGATGTTTGAAAAGAATAGATGCAAAGTAAATTTTAAATATCAAAAAGGATTTAATAAATAAAGGTAAGTTTAAATATATATTTTTAAGATAAAACAATAAGTAAATTCAAATATTTCTTAATTTTAATATGAGGACATTGATATGGATATCAGTCTTCGTACTGGCCGGGCCGGGCCCGGGCCTCGAAATTCCGGCCCGTGCAGACCTCTAATCTGCACATTAACTAGGGCGATCCGTTAAAGTGAGGAAAATTGTTTTATTTCTCAAATTACCTAGGTAATCTGCGAATTACCTAGATAATCTGCACATTACCTACTAGGCACTCGTTAAAGTGAAAATAAGATCTCTGGTGTTGTAATTTTACAGCACGCTGTGTTGTATTTGTTTTTTTCATTCGGGGAAAGAAAATAGTTTTCTTTCCTTTACTTTCTTTCTTTACTTATTTTAATCTGTATGTGTTTTAATTTTTATGTCTTTTAAAGTTATATTTGTTTTAATTTTTTTACTTATTTCATCTTTTTTATTCTGTCAATATAAGTTTGAAGATGTTATGCATTTTTAATATGAAATATAATAACTTTAATAGCTTTCAATAAATTCTATTTTATAAATGAATGTTAGAATTGTAATACAGTAATGATTTCTTTTCAAAATAAAAATATTTAACCATTTAAAAAAAAAAAAAAAAAAAAGTTTTATTAACAACTTACATTGCTATTACTATTTTTTTTTAAAAAGTTATGCACCAATTTTTAATTCGATAAAGAAATATTAAATTAGACAATTCAGATGCATTATTTAAGAAGTACTTCAAATAATTAAAACTGCTTTAATAATTTTTAGACCGCAGGAAAATTAAAATGACTGTTTTCCAAAGCTTTATTAAACTATATTTTGCAGCATACATATTACAACAACAAGTACAAGTTTAGCAAATATATTAATTTTACAATTAAATAAAAAAAACTTTATTTAACACATTTTATGTGATAAACTACAGCGAAATTATCTGAAAAGCGAACAAAATAAAAATGAAAATGTAATCATGATATATAAAATATATAAAGGAAACTTGAAATTGAAAGAAACAACAACAAAATGTAATGAAATGCTAAAAAATGCATAAAAATTTCACATTAAGTATTTGTTAAAGAAAGCCATAATATTGAATGCCATATTTTTCAGAGTTAAAAATTAAAACTTTTTTTTTCAGCAAGTAATAGTAATTTAAATCAATTAGTTTTAAAAAGTTGTGTTTTAATAGTTTTATTTCGGGAGGAAATAATTACTGTGTTGTAAATTTTAATATTCATAATTAAAAATAAAGTTTCAGGAGATAGAACGTTTAGATTAAGATTAGATTTCAATAAAAAATGCAGTGCAGACCCTTATCAAACTTATATTGATAGAATTAAAAAACAGAAGAAATAAAATCAAAGTTAAAACAATTATAACTTACTTGTTACTTTAAGTTTTGTGTTGGTCATGATAAGAAACCTATAATAACCATGTCTTCGATGCTCCAAGTTTTGCGTTTACCAATTATCATAGCGGAAGCGGAGCGGTAAGGATGAAAGTTTTGGTTTGTGTTTGAAGGTCATTCGCGTATCTGTATCACATGACTGTTTGACGTCATAGTGAATGTAAAAAAACTAAACAGCTCGAAACAAACATTTGAACTTTAACGACACAGAAGGCGCTAATCTGCAGATTACCTAGTTAAAATGCAGAAAACTCTTGATTCCACACTTTAACGGGTCATTTTAGTTAATCTGCAGATTAGCTAGGTAATCTGCACATTAACGGATTTCGAGCTTTAACGGTAACATATATATATATATATATATATATATATATTCTGTTGCTTGGCTTCTACTATGCTTAATGGATCATCAGGAATGAACTATTCTCATATTTGTGACTTGAGTATTTCAAAAATATGCAAGTTAAATCAGTGATAAAGCAGTAATTATTAAAAATGCTTTGTAATTCCCAATTAATATTACAGAAATCTGCCCCATACTTTTAAATTGTTCATTTTATTTACAAATTACAATTATTCACTGAACATATCCAACATTTGTCATATTTTTAGATTGTGTTTTGTTAGATTTTTAGATCGTGTTTTGTTAAGTATGAAAATTATGCTGTATAATTTACTTTAAAACTGCTCAAAAGCTAATATTACTTTATGTTTAAATTTACTGATAATAATTATCTCTTTCAGTCTGATGCATTTAAAGCTGGTATTCACTTTTCTCGTAATTATCCTGCAAGTATGGAGCATGTTGAGTTGTTAAAACAAGAAAGTAACTTAACAGAGAGACAGAAGTCTTTGTATATGAACAATTCCATAATCAATACCGATTCGCACAAAAAAGAAATGGCTCATAATTCTGAAGAAGCGAAAGTTCCTAAATCCCATCAACTCATTAATGATAAAGAAATGACAAAATTAGAAGCATTGAACTTTATGAGGGGAATAATGGATGAATGTACACATCTTGGCAATTTTTCTACTCCAGTGGATCCTAGCTTATCTATTGTTGTATCAGCTAAACATGATGCTTATGTGCCTAGAGATGGAATTAAGTCAATTGGAGAATTATGGAAAGGATGTGAAATTAGATACATTGATGCTGGACATATTACAGCCTTTTTATTTAACCAGTGCATGTTTAGGTAAGTTCATAACTTATTAGATTTTATTCTTTCAGCAGGATTGGTTGATTATGAAGTCAAGTTCTGTGCTCAGATTATGTGGTGGTAAGTGGTTCATTTGTCAACTCTAGGCACACATCAAGCCTTGTAATGATGATAGGGCTTCTACAAAATAATAATAATAATAATAATTAACATCTATACCCTTAAAACTTGAGATTAAATAAACCTGTATCTAGCTATTTCCTTGTTATTACTGAAAAAAAATATTAATTAAAAAACCTTATAATAGCTTTAAAATTACTAAATATACTGTGCTGATACTAATAAAACAAAATGTTCACACAGTATTATTATTTTTCCCTTGCATAAAAAGAAAACATGTGTAAAATCTTTATTTAAAAAAAAAAAAAAAAACTTTAGGTAAAGTCAATGTTATAATAATTTTAAAATTACTAAATAATTTCTTAGTGATACCAATAAAAACAAAATGTTCACAAATTTATTATTATTATTATTTATTGAGTTCATTGAGAATTCTGGTTTTTTACCTACCTTTCATTCTTATAAGGGTGGGGCTTCATATCCAGACTTCGTTTTAGCCCACTCATTAAGCAGGAACTTCTGACTGTCCCTAATCATGTCACAAGATTTTAATGGCTAAAATTACTAAACTTGATAGCTAATGATAACTGTTAATAGACAGCTAAAACTAAATCAGTTTTCTAGTTTTTTATAAAAATAAATAATATTTAAAAAATTCCAATTTAAAAAACAGTTGTGAATAGAACTGTGGAGTTGGAGTCGGGCAGATTTTTGATTGAGTCACTAAAAACATGCCGACTGTGATTCCATCTTCTGTTAGACAGTCTGAAGTGAAATGAAACAAATTGCATTTTATTTTAAATTTATTAAACTGATTTTTTTTTTTTTTTTTTTTTACTATATACATTAATGAATGCCTAAACATTTAAAAAGTTTATTGCATACCTGCCAACACCCTAATTAATATTCTGTAGTATTGTTAACCCCATCTTTTTTTCACACCAGTATTTTTCTTCTTTTTAAATCATAATTAAATTTGTAAAATTCTTTTCTTTAAATTTACTGAAAGACATGACCACGTCCGAATTTTTGAATGCCTTTCGAAAACTTATCGCCCGAAGAGGTCTGTGTAAAATTATTTATTCGGACAATGCAAAGACATTTAAGAGAGCAGAACTTGAACTGAAACAAATTTGGAACGCCATCCACCACCCAAAATTTGCGAGTTTATTTCCCATAGAATCCCACGGCTGTGTTGAGTCAGTGAATCAGTGATTTGACTCTTTTATTCCCCACCCCACCCCCAAAGAGGTAAAGGGGGGGGCTTTTACAAAATTCCATTACAATGGGTGTTGGACACACGTAAATAAGCCACACACTAAAATTTTTAACCTCAGCTTCTATAGATTTCCACGGACGAATTTAGCACTTAAAAGGGGGGGTCGAATTTGCCCCCTCATAATTTCCTCCCAAAATCGAAAATCAGAAAAACATCAAAAATGAGTTTTTGCAAATACCTACAAGAAGGCGTTTGGCATTTTTATTTTTTTTTTCTTAAATATCTTTGGGCTATTACTGCTAGAATTTTACTCGAAAATCCATATATTGCTAAATTTCCCCCCCGAAAATCCTTTTTACCCCCTCTCCCTCCTTAAAAATCCAAAATTCCAAAAAATGATTTTTTTGTACTTAAGTCTAGTCTCCCCATCTGCAATTTTTTCATTGTGTAGTAATTTGGAGCCGAGTTATGCTATGCTTATAAAGGTGTTTTTGCCTTCTGCACCTTCGAAAATCATTTTCACCCCCTTCCCCCCTTAAAAATCCAAAATCGCAGAAAATTATATTTTCGTATTAAAGTCTAGTCTCCCCATCTGCAATTTCTTCACTGTCAAGTAATTTGGAGCCGAGTTATACTTATAAATTTGGTTTTGCCTTATGCACCTCCAAAAATCTCATTTTTACCCCCTCTCTCCCCTTAAAAATCCAAAATTCCAAAATCACAGAAAATGATTTTTGTGTATTGAAGTCTAGTCTCCTCATCTGTAATTTCTTCACTGTGAAGTAATTTGGAGCCGAGTTATGGTTATAAAGGTGGTTTTTGCCTTCTCCCCCCCCCCCTCCCGGGGGGAAACAGGGGGTATTTTGCAAAATCCTGTCTTAGTGAGCGTCAGGGTCCTAAAATCAACCTGCTCACCAAAAATTGTGACTCTATCTCCCATAGGATCGTCACAGCCGTGTTGAGTCAGTGAATCAGTGAGTTTACTCTTTTATATATATAGATTATGATGTTGGGGATCTTTACCATCTTATTATGATATTGGAGATCTTTACTGTCTTATTTTATTGTTATAAATTTATAGTATATTTTCTAAGTACCATTTATATTATTAGTCATAAAAATATAGAAAATTTTTCAAATCGAGTTATTTTCCTGTTAGACTTATAAATTTCAAAGAAAGATTATTTGATTTTCTACACATTCTTCCGTATGAAATATGTATATTTATTTTTTTATACTACTACTCTTTGAAATTAAGTTTATCACAACAGGTTACTATTTAATGAAAAATATGCTAATACTTTTGTTTTTGTAAAGGAATACTTAATAATATCATTACATTTTTCATAAAAACTGTGTAATATTCCATGAGTTTATTAGCTTTTTTCTTTCAAATTTAATGTAACATGTTGTACGAGAAAAATAAAAACCATTGCTTATGCATAAATATATATATATAATGATATATAATAAATAATTTCCCAGATTTCGCTATCAGAAGTTGAACAAAATGTAAGAATGAATAGAAGTGTCTCTTAACGTAGATTTTGTGATGAGAGAATTTTATTCCATATAAAGAATACATCTGCATGTGTAATATGGTATTAAGATTTTAAATTCATACAAATTATCTTATCTTCTGCATGTTTTCAAGAAAAGTGATTTTACAAATAATACATCAGACATTGTAATGCGACTTCTTTAGAGAGAAAATAGGAAAACTGCATTTGCTTTGTGATTTGTTATTTTTCTTTCTTTCTTTCTTTCTTTTTTTTTTGTTGTTGTTATTGCATGCTAAATTTTCTGCTATTTTAAAACTACCCTTTCTTTCAGAGATGATAATAACAATCAACATTGCAGTCAGTCTTTTCTTTTTTAAAAAACAAATTTCTTTGTTATATATAGATGTTTTATAGATTCAATAACCAAAATTGCAAGCCTTCGAAACAAAGGGATATTTGAACTGAGTTTGTACAGTGAAGTTCTAGTCTTAAAATTGTAATAAGATTTTTTTTTTTTTTTTTTTTTTTTCAAAATTGGAAAATTTTGATACAAAGTATATTGTGTATTAAGTTTTGAAAAATATACAAAATACAAGAAAAAAATGTATACTACATACACTGAGTAAATACTTTTTTAAATGTTAAAATATATAATACTATACAAATGTATATTGATTATACAGTGGAGCACCTTTTATACGTTTCTCATTTATACATTTTTTGAGTTCGGTCCCAAATCACTCCATTGAATTCTAATGTTAAAATATTTCGTTTATACGACACAAATAAATTCTTAATTTCACTTATACGTTTTTTTTTCTTTTCCTCCTTGTAGAATCCAAAGTTTGAGTTTCATTCCAGAATTAAAAAAAAAAAAAAAAAAAAAAAGATGCTCTTTATGTTTTATTCTTATTTTTTTTTCTTAGAACTATAGAACAAAGTGCGACTTACATCAGTAGTCTAGGGGGAAGGGGGGTTAAGCTGCCTTCAAACTCTGGCAACAATGTAGAGCTTCAAAAGCCATAAATTATCCATTGTCCGAAAGTGACCCTTGAAATTTTGCACACATTTACAATGAAGGGCATTATTTTTTATTGCTCTTTTACAAAAGAGACCCCGTTCTCACGCAATTATCGCACTACGAGGTTTGTGAGCAACGAATCCAGCGAGCGTCGACTCTCAAAAACTACATCAAAGAAATATCAATAGAGCCGCACTTGCAGCTTTGCAAGTTGCCATAGTTTGAAGGCAGCCGAGAAATTTTCAGAGATAAGCAATTTGCGACTGGGTTGAATGGTTGGTATACAAGTAGCCAGTGACTACATGAAGACCTTCCACTTTCTCTTTTAATTGATTCCAGGAATGGGGTATGAAAGGAAAAAAGCCCACAACTTTATAGGCATTTTGTAAACTTGAAGATTTATTACTCACTTCCGTTGGGCGACTTGGAAGATTTTCTTATCGTGTTTATTTGACATTATGGTTGGAGAAACAATTTTTCTTCTTTCCTTCTTTTTAATCGTTTGCAAACATGTCATCTTCGTTTAGAGAACAAAAGGCTTTAAAGGTTAAAATCGAAATCTTGAAAAAATTTTCTGAATTTCTATATTTTAAATTATCATTTAATTTTTATTCAACTTTTTAAAAATATTTTAAATATAATTAAAAATATATCTTATTCGAACAAATGTAAAGGAAATCATGAAAACTGATTAGACTTTTATTATTAATATGATACTTTATTGTGTATTAATGTTAAAACGAATTTTCAGTTGTACGTTTTTTTCAGTTATACGTTTTTTAGGAACGGTCCCTTGAAAAACGTATAAACGGTGCTCCACTGTACTATATTATGATATACAAGTATATACTATGCTGCCTACTTCTGTCCAAGAATGCATTCAGGATTGTTACACTATCTAGAAAATCTGAAGAACCTGGAAAACACCAGAAATTACAAACATTTAGTAAAAATCAGGGAGAATGCTGGAAAATTGGGGTGGGGAAAAAATATATAAAATAATCCTGGGAAATACAGATAGTTATTATTATTTTTTTAATTGAATAAATGTAATTTTTAATACTAAAATTAATTTTTTTTTTTTTTGAATTAAATTTGTGTGCCTAAAATGTAAAATTAGTGATCAGTTTCTTTTATATATTTTTTCCTTTTGAATTCTACATTTTTAAAGATCTTAAGTATTTTATTAAGAAAGATCTGTTCTGTACTTGATATTTTTACTCAATACAACAGTAGTATTATTTGAATGTTAATTCCTTTTTCTGTTTATTCCCTGGATAAAAACAATTGGATATTGAAATACAAGTGTTATATATATGTGTTGTTCAGATATATTCACATTTATGTAAAAAGGGCATACATATCTACAGGAATTTTATCACCGGATATATTTAAATAAAAGTAAAGCAGTAAGTATAAATACACTTGTAAACTTTGGTTGAATTACAAATTTTTTGAAACATCGTACCACACTATAGAATAATCAACATCACTAGGCATTTCTAAAACACAAGCAAACACTTTCATTATTCTGGTGAAAGAGAACATGCAAGCACCCTCAAGGTTAGTACTGGACGATATTGACATTTCTTAAATCGATATATCATTCATCTAAAATACCGATATAAGAATAAATCGATTTAATGCACTGTTGCCAACTCTAGAGATTTGTCCTTACAAGTAGAGACTTAAAGGACTTCAAAATATTGGACGAATTTTATATTCTTAAGTACTTTTCTAAAACTTTATATAAGATTTTGCATGTAATTTACCTTTACCACTTTTTTTCATGATTTTTCACAAAAAGTATGAACATTGTGAGATATATCAATTTGGATATAGCAAAATTTGAGTTGGCAACACTGATTTATAGTGACTCGTTTAATATACAACATGAATGGTGGAGAGATAATTTTATTTATTTTACTCACATTCATATTTTTAAAAAGGTATAACATAACACTGTACATATTATAAATCTGATTTATTTAATTTCAATCAGTGACCTTTCTTGAAATACTAACATATTAAAGCATTTTATTATTATTATTATTATTATTATTATTATTTTATATATTATATATATCCAAATGTAATTGCAAACAGTTTTTACCGCTATTTAAATGTTAAGCAAAAATTTAAATAAAAAAATTACATTATGACCACATTAATGATAGCACTCGCTACATAAACTATGTTTTATGTGTCTTTACACGTGTATCAAGTTCCTCTTACTGGAATATTTTAGGTTTCTACTTCTTTAGGGCAATTTTATGTCTCCTAATCACATTATCTCCAAAACAAATGCATATAAAACGTGTAATAGTGGGTAATAGAATTCGTGCGGTTATTTCACACCAGATTTTTGCATATGTGCAATTTTTATTTATTTATATATATATATTTTTTTTCATAACTGGTTTGAAGGATGTGTACAAACGATTTAGATTTCTGAAAAATATAACCTTAAATACAGAAAAAAAGTCAATTTTGTGCTTTATATACATTTTAGGAATTATTATTATTATTGAAAAAATTAACAATCCTGTTTAAAATTATCTCAGATAAATGATTCAATATTCGTTTTAAAAATAATTATATTTATTATCATTATTATTTTTTAAATGATACTCATATTGAAAATTTATCCTGGGGGGGGGGGGGATGCACTTACATTTATATATTTAAAAAAAAAAAAAAAAAAAACATCCTGGTTGACTGTTACTATTGCAAATAATTGTTTTCCAATTTCGTACTGATAGGTAAAAATAATGCTCACAGTGTAATTTATATGGAATTTTGTCATATGCTGGAAAGTACTTATATCCTTACATTTCAAAACAGGACGCCAGTGTTAACTGTACAGCGATATGTATAAAATCTTAGTAAGCATTGATTTATATCAAGTCGCAACTTTGTAAAACTTTTTATAGGAAAAAAAATTTCACACACACACACACAGGTGGGCAATTTCTAAAAATGGTAAAATCGGGCTGTATATCTCTTAAAACGCATAAATCTATCGAAAACCAGGATTCGAAAATTTTTTAAATCCAATACTTTCTTCAGTTGAATATAGAAGAAAGTAAAAACGCGAGTATCAGCAACTGACTAAAGAAAAATTACATCAGTTTCACAAAATTAAATTTTTCTTTTGAATTTTTTTTTTTTTTTTTTTTTTAATCATTAAAAAAGTTAAACAGATTTCTAATAAAAATACATTTCTTTAATATTATAAATCGAAACTCGCGGTGTGACATTTCGTGAGTGAGCTTTAGAACATTTAAAATAAAAAATTTCAGCCTAATCATTTACTTACTTATTAACTAATAGTTAAAATCAAAATTGTATTATTATTATTTATGCAGGGGTGATTGTGACTCAAAAGTAAAAACCCTGAAAATTAGAACCTCAAATTAGAAAAAACCAAAAATATCAAATAATACTCAAACTATTTAGGCCAGAAGCCCTCAATCTTTTTACATTTCCTTCCCATATCACCTGGATAACAAATGAACAACCAATAAAAGCAAAAAATTACTTTATAGGAAATAAAATACAGATGGGCTAGAGTAAAAACCCTGAAATCAGGGGTAAACCTTGAACACAAACGCCCCTGTTTATATTATTAATTTTTAATACATTAAAATATTTATAATTCTTCCTTTTATACGAAGGGATTGCAAAATTGCAAATCACTAATTTGGAAAAGTTTCACATTCGATAATAAATTTCTTTAGTTCTTGAAAGTCTCAATTAATATTCTTAATTAAAATTTTATAAAATACAATTTCCTAAAAAAAATCACAAGTTTTTTTTTTTTTTACTGAAGTTAAAAATTCAAATCAACTTACTTTTATTACATATTTTGGAATAAATTACATCATACATTACAAATTACAAAAAGACAAATGATTATCAGTTTATACAGCTCAATATAGGGAAATAAAACTAGTAAAAAGGCGAATAATACGGTGCACTTGAAGAAAAAAAAAATCTATGAACTCTCACCATATTAAAAATTATTTTTTAAATACTCATACTAAACATTATGTAATTAATTTCCAAGTAAAGAAAAACTAGATATTTAAATATCAGAATAATCATATTTTTAAGGTGGCTCTATTGTTTAAGTTAATTTATTTTTTATAATGTCCATTTCAATACTGAAAAAATGTTATTTACTTAAATAAAATACTAATAAAGAATAATTAACTACCTAACAAACAAAAAAACTGGAGTCTCTTATTTTCAGGTTACAAGAACATGGGGGGAAATGCGTATGTAATTCGACGATCTCAGCAGAGCAAACACGTTTTGAATGAATGAATATGAATATGTGTAGGCAAAACTTTATCAGTATCGGTTTTTATTTGACGACTGCACATGCGTAACGCAAAACCGAAGTGATGGTCTGAAAGTTGCGGTTTAAAAACCGATGTTGGCTTTTGCCGAATAATGGATTTAACATTCTACAAGTGCGCTTGCGCAATACTAAATCGAAACGGCCTTTCAATAAACATTTCGCTCTTGAACTCTCCTCGGTTTTAGAGCCGAGTGAGTTTGGGTATCTCACGTCTGCACATGCTTTAACTAAACCGATCTAACCCTTGAATGAATACAAATCTGGCATTATTCCAGCATTTAATATCGGTTTAGCATAGAATCAAATGCTCGCGTTTTTTTATGTTCCTGCATCGATATATCTGGCGTCTGCGCATGCTTTAACTAAACCGATATAGCCCTTGAATGAATACAAATCTGGCATTATTCCAGCATTTAATGTCGGTTTAGCCTAGAACAAATGCTCACGTTTTTTTATGTTTCTGCATCGATATATCTCGAAAGATAAAATATTTAATTCGAATAAACGATATTAGCATTGAATCGATATTTTGTGTTACATCGATATAAAGCCCAGTCCTACTCAAGGTACATTTGTCTCTACCTTTAGACTGTTGTAGGTTCTCTTTCACCTGAACGATAGAGGTGCTTTTACTTCAGATTGAGTTCATCTCTGGCACCCTGTTTGTCTGTGAGCTTTTTCCCCTAGGTAACTAACTCTTTCTTCTAAATTTCATTAATACTTTTTTCAAAATCAGGAGTAGTTTTCAAGAAAAATATGGAGAATTTATACCGGAATTTCTAACTTACTCATTTCGTATCTATAGCAGCTATGGATAAGGTGTGTATTACGCTTTTCAGCTATTCAATTTCTGAACCTGACATCACTGTCTTCAAACCAATTTCTTCCAATAATTCAATAACAATAGCAACAAAATATTTGCTGATAAAACAGATGAATTTTGAAGGAATTAGAGGAATATGACTGTGAGTATTAGTAACCAAGGCTATGGAGAAAGATGTGGTAGCTCACGAGAGGGTAAAAAGTGCCAACAGAAATTACTGCTGATGATGTAGGCAGAGTTGCCAACTTTTATAATTTTTTCTTAGTATCCTCCTTTTTTCTTCATACTAGTATTTTTGAAGAATAATTTTCTTATTTATTCATATATTGGAGAAAACTATTCTATAAAAGTAATTTCACCCTTTTATTTATTTTTAATTCCTTTTCATGCAATAGGTATGGGGAACTTAGGTAATCGGGAAACTCTTATACCTTGTTTTTTGACGATTTTACACATTTTAATGTGTAAGGAATTTGAAATTCACAGACCCCCCACTGAGGGCAAATAATCCAGGTCTAAGGCTCTCTTTCTCATGTAATCTATTAACCTTAATACTTATACTGAAAATCACAAAATTGATATCTTGTCCATTCGTAGATTATTCAGTTTGTTAGTATGTTAATCTTTGTACACATTATTTCAGGAACAATTTATCATATAAAGGTAAGGGAAGTTTGAAAACTGGCACTTATAATACTGGCAAGTACACTGTTGATGTGCACAATTCTAATTTAGAAACTTCATAAATTATTAAAAGTTTACAAAATAAAACGAAATTTTGCTTAAATGTTTTACCCGACCCGAACCCAACAGGTTAATTTTAAATTGACCTGAACCCGACAGTAAAATTTTAATCAACCAGAAACCTGACTTCTTTTCACCTGAATCACGAATTAAAATGAAAATTAATAATTCTTCTAAAAATCATGCAAAACATTTTTAAGTTATAAAATAAATTTTCATTGTTGCACAGTTGATAAATCATTTTAAAAAGAATTAAAAATGTAATTATTAATACCCTAAGTTAAAAATTTAAAAATCTGAAAAATGGATTAATAATAATTTTTCATTATATATGTGTGTTCTGTTCACCAAATTTAATAAAGTGGGCTTCAAGTTTAGTGTTTGTAGTTTATCATTCCATGCTTATCATATACACACAAAAATATTAAAATGATACAATGTTACAGATGGTCGACAACTAAATATCCGTTCTCGTCTAAATCCACATTTCAATAACTTCTTAAAAACATCTGCAAGGGAAACATATTATTTATCAGTTTAATTAATTATCAATTAATATTAATTATCAGTTTATCATTGTATTTCAAAAGGATGTGAGTAATCAAAATAAATGATTCACACATCCGGTTACTGTCGCAGAGGGAACCTGTTTTCCATTGCTTATATTCTAAATAATAATAATAATTTGATGTTTCTTTGTTGATCGTTTTAGTCAGATATGGAAGTTTATTTTACTATAATAATTTGGGTAAGCGTATATTCACTTATGGGTATATATATATATACACATAGCAAACAAATTTCTGCTAATTAAGCTACAATTGTTTTTAAAGATGCTCTCAGATTGGCATGACTCATTGAAAACTAAACCCAACCCAAACCACAGTAAAAAAAATTCAGTCAATCTGACCTGCAGGAGAAAAATTTAGTGTACTCAACCTGAACCTGAACTGCAGGTCGAGTCGGGTTTGGGTAAAATTGGGTTGCCCAACCCAATGCAGGATTCTATTGAATGTGCATTAGAAGAAATTTTTTTATCATAAAGATATCACACCAACTTTAAAATATCATTTATGATGTTGGTATCTTAAACATTGTTGACTATGAACATTCTATTCTCATAGATTTTCTTGACGGCAAAATTTGAGCTTTTAATATTTATTATTTTAATGATGTTAAATTGTTTTACAATTCATATTTTCTATGACTTTCTGAAAAATAGGAATATTTGATCAGCTGCATAATTTACCAGAATGATACATGTCTATATTGATTTTCAGCTTGTTTTAAAATTTAACATAAAAGTCAGAAAATTTCAATTAAAAGATCAGGAAAACACCCCCAAAAAATCAAGATTTTTTTTTTCGTGAAATAATGTAGGAACGCTGAATATGTCTATAATGATGTAGTGTTAAAGAAAATAGTGGGAGATTATTTCAGCACGCCAGATTATTTCACTAGTAGCATCCTACATTTTTTATTTTGGTGAGTCTCTCTGCATTTTATGTTATGCTGACCTTGTAAGCTTTGATTCCCTATACATCTTTTCATATAAAACAAGATTTAAAATTTTTTTGTATAGATAGCACATTCCAAATCTTCTGTTTAACCTGTGTGATGACACATAAAAAATATATTTTGTTTTTAAGTATAAATGGAAAATCTAACAAAAGCTATCTTTGTAGCTTAGTATTTAAAGAGAAATTGTAAAATAGATTGCTTTGTATAATCTAATATATTGTCTAAAAATGTGTTGATAGTGTAGTTACCAAAAAAAAAAAAAAGATAATAAGGGGAAAAAAAATACAGTTGAAAATGCACTTCAAGCAGTAATTATTAATATTAGTTCCTATAATTATTACTCAATAATCTGAGTAGAAAATAATATTTCTATATTTTCATTAAAATTGCACTCATATTGCACCTGTGGTCATGTCTTTTTTTTTTTTTTTTTTTTTTAAATACCTGATGAAAGATTGTGCTTAATTATTTCGATTTGAAATAATTGTGATTTTTGAAGTTTGTGGTGTTTGCATCCAAAGTTTTTAACTCAACACAAGAATTTTGATGTATTTTTCTGCATTATTTTGTAAACTTTTCAGTAGATGGCAGCACTAGTTACTGCCCTCTGTGTTGATATATTACTGATATTAAACCAAGCACCCTTTGTTCTCTTTAACAGTATTATTAAAAAAAGTCAAAATACTGTGAAACTTTAGACAAAGGCATTGGCTATATTTTAGATTCTGAACAAATTACGATAATGAAATGTGAGATTTCTGTAGCAATTTCACAGCTTGTTACTAATTATTAATTCCTAATAGATAAATATAAAATTGAATTTCCAAAAAATATCAAAGTTATTGCAAGCATTAATAAAGTATAAACATAATTGTTTCTGTGTGTAGAATAGCCCTTTGCATAGACAATTGTCCTAAACCTACCCATGCATACCAATGTCAAGGAACATCTTTGGAATATATTTCAGAAACAAATATTGAGAATTGACTATTTATTTCAAAATGATGCTAACAGATGGCAGCACTAAATTTTTTCCTGTAGTCCTAATACAGTAAAACCCGATCTATCGTTCCTGCATACAACGTTTTCCCACACATTGATAGTTTCATTTGTATTGTGCCTGCATAAATTGTATTTAAATAATGTTAACGGAATCCACATGTATCGTGCTTTAAAAAGTCGTTTACTCGCATTCATCATTGTAAAAAAAATTTCTGACCTTTAAAAAAAAAAATTCTGAAGGTCAAGTGGTTCTATATGGCGTATAGACTGGAATTATTGCTTTCATTCTAAATTAACTTTTTTACCCATTTCCATTGTGATGTCATGTCTTTGGACCATTTATTCATTTTGTAATTTCAGCATGGCAGGAAGTAACTTCTTCAGTAATCCAGAAAATTGTTTTGTGAAATGCAGTTATGCACGAAAATATTCAGAATACCAAACAGAAGGGCAAGAAAATGATGATCATGATGATGATGATGAAGAGAGTGGTTGTGTGTAGCAAAGAATGTACCTGGTACAGAATTTAGTGATAATATTTTCATTAATCAAGATGTTGCAACATGCAGTATCCTAAAGCATAGAAGAAATGTGTGATTTCAAAAAAAGAAAATGATGGCAAAGAAACAGAGGATAATTTTTCCATCGATGACGTAATTATGGCTTTTGAAAATGCATAAACTTTTATATAAGCACATGAAATTACAGAAAAGAACCAGAAAAATATTGTGAATCTGGAAAAATTCCTGTTTAATTTATGAAATGAATGAAAAACCCAACATAAAATTACTGATTTAAAAAAATTAATTTTACTTAACGTTCTACAACATTTATTTATTACTTTGACAGTTTAGAAAGTAAAAAATTAGTTTTTATTATTAGTATACAATACTGTATACATTGGGTTTAGTGATTCATAAGCATTGCTTTCTTCGTGTTTTGATTTCAACCCACATTCGTCATTTTCCCGCTTTCATCGTTTTTTTTTTTTTTTTTTCTTTCATGCACCCTGTGAAAAACGATGGATCAAGGTTCTACTGTAATGATTCTATTGATTATTTATTTCAAAATATTGCTAAGAGATGGCAGCACTAAATAATTTTTTTTCCTCTTAATCCTAATAAAGCTTCCTTGTTTATAATATAATAAGTTTGTTTTAAACTTGTTTAACAGTTAAAAAACAGTAAAAAATTAAGTACTGTTACTTTATTTCTTAGCAGACATTTTTAAAGAACAGATATTTAAAAATGTAATTTATATTTATTTAATATATATTGTTTTATTCTAATGTGTTTCAGGAAAGCAATAGTTGATGCTTTTGAAAAAACAGCCCAAAAGCACCATGGAGCTAGTATTCTTACTGAAAATGCTAAAATTGCTCTGAAACAAGATTCCAATTCCTGACTAGCATATATCTCAACGAAATGGTAATGCCAGTAGCAGCTGTGCCAGTGTAATTAACTAACTTTGTTAGTCATGTAAATAAGTTATTGTAACGTGCTCTGTTATAAGGAGTGAAATATTTTGTAAAGTACAATATGCAATAATTTGTGTTGCATTCAATGTGTTATGTAGTGCCAGACAAATCATTTGAAAATGAAATGTTATGCAATATTTGTTTACAAATTTTATTAAAGAACATTTTATTAAATTTTCAATAAAGTTTTGTTAAAACCTTGTTTGAATGTATTGATTTTCATTTCATTGTGTCATTGTTGAAAAATTTTTTTTTTTTAAATTTAAACTTATTATAGCATTTTTAAGACTTTTTTCTTTCTAACTTTCAAGGATTTTTTTCTATGAAACGTAGAAAGTTATTCCATTTTTTTTTTTTTTTTTCAATTAATTTTACTGTCACATTTGTCTGCTGTTTGAGAATTTTTCTTTTTTCCTCTCAGAAACATTTATGGGGGGAGTTATTCTTTTATCTGAATATATAATTTAAAAGCATATTTTATAAATGACTTCAATAAAGGAAGGGTGGTTGGAAGATATAGTAAATTCTAAGAAGTATTCTCTTATCAATAAGGTACTGTTGTTTCAAAGAAATATTTTATTAGATTGAATTACAAATGTTAAAATCTAGCTGAATATTTTAACAAAAAACAAAAGTCTTTAAGTTTTATTCTAGTATTGTTTAAATGTGTTAATTCTCTGATCATTACAAAAAATTCACACATTCAAAAAATCTTTGCATTAAAACTACAATTCTTCCCAAGCACTGTAAGTAAAATTATTCAGGTAATTTCATAATTTAGTTGAATTGGATAATTAGTGTAATATAAGTTATTGAAAAATAAGAAAAAATAATACTAAAAAGAAAAGTGTTTTTTATACCCCATAGGAATAATTACATTTTATTTTATTTATTTATTTATTTATTTATTTTTTTTTTTTTTTTGTGTGTGTGTGTGTGTGTGTGTGTGCTTTTTGTTTTGCAAAAGATTAACTATAGTATTTATAGTAAACTTTTTTTTTTTTAATGTAATTTTAATTAAGGCAATTATTCAAGTGTAACAAATAGGAAAATGTATACTTTTCTATTAAAATCAATGTGAGCAAAATCCCTTTTCTTTTTCTTTCTTCTTCTTCTTCTTCTTTTTTTTTTTTTTTTTTTTTTTTTTTTTTGTTGTTGTTGTTGTTGTTGTTAATCCTCTCTTTATTTTGATCATTGGTTGTCACATTGTAAGCAAATATGTAAAAAATGAGAGTTTTAGGGATCTTTATTTTAAACTACATTTGAAATATTAATACCAATTAATACTTTTACAAATTTTGGGATACACTAAATGTATGTTTATAGATTTTCAGGTAAGTAACTTTACATTTATTAAAAATTTATAGCTATTTTATTATTTTAACTGTTATTACAATATTTAGTCCTACATTTGTGCATTTTTTGGATGTAACTATTAATGGTACTCTTAGTAACTCATTAATGGGAGACAGTTTTAGTGTAACATTTTTATACTAATCATCTGAAAAACTTTAAATTTGTGACAATCTCTTTCTTAGACAATAAGAAGGAAATTTGTATGCAATTTTCTTCATTTTGCACAGTTTAATGAAAAGTTATCTAGAGCCATGAAAATAGCTGGTAACTGATAAAAATCAAGATGTTTCATTAGATTGAACTAAAAGTTTGTAGATACATTATAGATCCTCATTGCACAACCTGTATAGATTTTAATAAGTGTAGGAATTAAAAGTTCTTGTACAAGGATTCAAGGAAAAATTCTCTATCTTTATGATGGACTTAAATTATTTAAGTGCTGTAGTGTCTTGACACACTATTTGATTTCATTAAAAATGGTAGGTATGTTAAAGTTTATCATATAGTATAAACTATAGTTAACTTTTATAGATTTTGATGAGTGCAGGACACAGGATTTATAGCTCTTTTACAGGGATACAAAGCAAAATTTTATCAATTAATTATGCACAGTGGACTTAAATTATTTGAAGAATGGTGCTGTATAAATTCCTTATTCAGTTGAGCTGAAAGTGAGTAGCTATGTGAAAGGTTACCATCACATGATCTATATAGATTTTGATAATCGTAGTACTTATATTATATTTTAAGGGGGGGGGGTTAAGCAGGAAAAAATATTTATAATTAAACTGTAACTGTGATATGACGAGGTGTGCTTCTTTATATTTTTACACAGAATTTAATAAACGACTAAGAACAATTACAGCTGACATACACATACTATATGCATGGTTACATTTTGAAGACTGATCTGTTTTAGTATTAATACCAGTAAAGGGGAATTAACAGATAATTGATTGGGCAATACGGTTCACAGCAGTGGCGTATGCAGGACAAAATGTATGATAAGAAAAATTAGGCTGTTCCTTACATTTTTTTTTCACATTTCAGGTGGAAAAAATGTATAGCAAGCGTAGAATATTTTTTTCTACGAAGTGGTTTAAAATTATGACTAACTTTTTTTTCATTACTCTGTGATAAACACTCCTGAAAATAACTAAACCACTTCATTTGTGCGGCGCAAAACATGTTTCCCCTGAAAACTATTCTCTGAAAGGATTTCACCTTTACAAGTTCATACTCAAGGACAGGAGGGGTCGACCATATGGGGAAGGGGTGACCATTGAAGTAGTGACCTTGAAGGAGTGACCCAAACAATACCCCAACAGTAGAAGACATTTTAAATGAACTAGTGAAAACTTCTCGTTGATTAGACTTCGCTCTGTAAATAAGAAAATTCAATGAAATATTTTGCGTAACTATGTATTGAATTTTATGTTTTGTGTAGCAGTTTGTACAGGCTCTACGTTATTCGTCGCTAATTAAAGATTTTTTAGTTTGATCTTCTAATTGGTGAGTTTCTTTTACTATTTTTCATTTTCTTGCTCTTATTTTCGGCAAGTAATTATGATATTTTAAAAGATTGTTAAACTTAATTAAAAATGGGGAAGGAAGAACCCCCCCCCCCCCCTTGGAAAAATCTTGGATACGCCACTGGTTCACAGGTACCTGTACATTTATGTGACGTCACTTACCAGAAGACCAATGAATTTAATCAGGATCGTAATAATGAAATACACCACAAGGGGACACATAGAAGAATTCTTTATTATAGCCTGTGGCTTCCAATTATTTGAAATGTGCTAGCCTATAAATTCCATATTCAGTTAAGATATGTTATAGGTCATCGTTGCAAAAACTATATAAATTTTTATGAATATACGAATTATAATTTTTTTACAGGGATACAAAATATAATTCTTATACATTGAGGTTTATGGGCTCAAATTAATTGACTACTGTTCTTATAATGTTAAATTGTATTAAAGCATTTAAAAAAATAAAATGTGTTGCACTTCTTTGCTGTTTACTTAAAGTTATTTTCTGGGAAGTAATATAAAATAACTTATACATATCACGTTTTATTGGGGCTAATTGTATGAAATTCATTTTTTTTTTTTTTTTTAAGAGACTGAAACTTATACAGTCGAACCTTGTTAATGTGAACACGCTTAACATGAATTACTTTTAGCATGAACTGTTTCCACAATCCCCATCAAAATGAAGATTAGTTACTAATAGCATGAACTACTAATAACATGAACATTTTTTTTTTTCTCTTGACTGTATATATTTTAGAATTTTACTACAAAATGGCCATTACTGGAAATTGCTTGCTTAAAATTTATACTCTTTTACAAGGTGCACAAAATAATTTAGATACATCACCATTCACTGTACAAATATTCAAACTTTCAGAGAAATATTTAAGTACCCTAATGTACTTTTCACTTTTGATTATTTGCTGAATTATTCAGCAATTTAAATTTGTTTAAATGCCTGATAACTACGAAATGTTCGGAAAGTGGAATGAACCACTCCAGATTTTTTTTTTTCTTACACAGTAAGGTTTTTAATTAGACTAAATTTTATACAATGATATAATTTAAATTGTTTTCATTTTTATTATTTCCTCCTCTATTAGAAAAAATTTTGTTTAAAGTATTAAAAGCATGATAATTAATTAAATTTTTAGATAAATAAGGAGACAAATTTCAAATTTCCTTAAATTCAATTTTTTAAAAAGATTTTCTATCTTGAAAAATACAAAAAAATTTATTTTCCATAGAAACAAGAACACACACAAAATAAGTTAATAAAATAAACAAAAAAATCAAATTGAACATTAAATAGTAATAAATTAATTTCAAATATAATTTTATTAAAGAAGTATTTAAATTGGTTTTCAATGGGTAAAAAATAAAATTACAGTTTAAAAATCTAAATTTTGTATAAGAAAAAATACAAAAATAATAATTAAAATTAATAGGATGTATTTTTGAGCTCTTCTATAAATAATTTGATTTAAAAAGAAAAACGTTCAATGTTTGTATATATTTAAAATCTTCCAAAAGAAAGAAATTGTGAATATTTGTAGAATTATTTCAGACATTAATGTAGATAATATAACATTTTCTCTATTAAATAAATAAATAAAAAATATTTTAACAGAATTGATGTAGGTGCTCCAGTAATTGACATCTATCCTGAAATCTATAATAATAAAAGTAATTAATAAATAAGGAAAATAATAAAATCATATATTTTACATATAAGAATTTTAACATTTATGTCAAACACTGGAGCATAAGGTGCTAAAAACTGGTAAAATGACTAACTAGCAATGTCAAACACTGGAACATAGGGGGTCAATTACTGATGCAATGAAAAACTGGCAGTTTCAATTACTGGAACATTGAGTGGGTGTCAAATAAAAATTCATAAAAAAAAAAAAAATAATAATAATAATTGTTATCAAATGTATATATTTTAACATTTATGTGGTTCTGAATGTCTTTCATGCCATATGTACTAACGTAAGATTTCTAAAAATATTTTCTGGTGACTAGACCATTAAAAACATCAGAGATTGCTCTAAAAGTGTCAATCACTAGTGCACTTACCCTATGTATTTAACTTGAAAAAAAAAAAAAAAAAAAAAAAAAAAAATTAATTATTTTTAAAGAATTCTGAAGGACTTAAATTAAATTAACAAAAAAAGAAAAGAAAAAATTTCAGTTTTATTTTAGTTTTTATAAGAGAAGGTAGCCATGTAAAATAATTTTATTTCATAATTTTTAGCTACTGAATCAAAATGCTTTAGTGGGGACTTGTAAATGAATCATTAATGCTAATTACATTATTTTCCATAGAAAACATCCATTATCAGGGTTCATACTCATCAGGGAAAACCTGGAAAACAGGGAATACTCAGGGAATTTGGAATTTGTTTAAAAAACTCAGGGAAAATAAACATTTTCAGGGAAAATCGGTTCTAAAACCTGGAAAAACAAATATTTTCTTTCTCTCAAGTTATATTTTTCTTGTTTAGCTTCATATCAAAATTCAGTTGCTTAAGTATTGTGAAAATACGCATGTAAACAATGATTTCTGCCTGAATTTCTATCATGGTCGACAGTAATATGACACCATACAATGGAAGTGTACATATTTTGTCCTGTCTAGAGGAGCGTTTCTTGTAATATGTCGCTAATATTATCTTGAAAATTGTCTCGGAACTCAGGGAAAACTCAGGGAATTTTTTTCCCATATATGAGTATGAACCCTGATTATTACATTGGGAAAATATTGGCTATTTTGTATATTTAGCATAGTATAAAAATATTGAAATGTGCTTATAAAAATATCCCTTAGACCGTAACATACCTGAATTATTTTTTTAATAAAACCAGTTATGTTACATGTTCGACTTTTAATGTGTAATATTCTATGGTACATCTATAAGTTTTAGCATATAGCAGTTTTATGGAACTCTAAAAGTATTTATAGAAATGAAAATGGGGACAAACAGAAAAAGATTAATCAAAGTCAAACACATTTAAAATTTATTGGAAAGTGTTAAAAATATTCTTCAAACTATTCTTAAAGAATTAATTGTAAGTTATAGCAACAGGTGGAATTATTTTTCTTGGATTATTGAATGAATAAAAAGACAAAATTAAATAAACAAAAATAAAATTTTGCAATATTTTTAATAATTTTCACACATTTGTAGTTTTCATTGATAAATTACTTCTGCCAAGAGAGGGTGGGTTTGACATTGCACCAAGTAAACAAGTTCAATTACCACTTTAAGAGCATATAATAATGAATCTTGTCGACAATCAACACCCATACTAAAAGGAAAACTAAATGTATTCGCATTTTTTAGCTAGAAAATAAAATATTAAAATGTGAAAAATCAATTTTTCAAAAATGATTACTGATTTAACAGTTGTGAATTTTCTGAATGTGAAAATAAAATTTAAAAGAAAAGGCATTAAGGGGTTAGGGGTAGTCAGGATTTTCAAAAAATCAAATTTTTTTTTTTTTGCATTTTCTTAAAGTGTAATATCTTATAAATATTCTCTGAAAATTTGAAGTTGATCCGATAATTACTTTTCGAGTTATTCGACAAATAACAAAGAGCGCTCGAGCACTCCTAAACGCTCGGGAGCAGGTAGCTAGTGGCAGCTGCAAGCAACCGGTTGCAACCGTAGGCAACGGCAAATTGATGTTTTGGAAACTTCCACAATGGCTGAAGAACTATTATATGGCCCAGGAATAGATGACTCAGTGTAAGTGATTAAATAATTCGTATTTCTGTACGTAAATCTAGTGCGAAACTTTAAATGCGTTTTTCTCAAAACTATGTTTTTTGAACTGGTGACAACTGTAACTTGAAAACCGCTCAGTAGATTTTAATGAAATTTATACAGCTTTTAGAATACATAATAAACTCGGGCCTGATCGAAGGATTTTTTTTTTTTTCAAAAATTTCGATTTTTTAAGACCAATTAACTGTTGACTTTTTCCCAAAAATTTAGAAAAAAATTACCTGAGTCCGCCATTTTTTTAATTTTTGAAAAAAAAAAAAAGCTTCGATCAGGCCCAGGATTATCTATTTATAAAACTAATTTTTCTTATCCGATTGATTTTAGATGAATCTCCAAGGACTTATCATTGTCACCGCAAGGACCTTTTTTTTGGACTGGGTCAACAGAAACAGCTATAACTTTGGAAATTATAAATTTTTTTTTTTCAAATTTTCGTGACTTCAAGTCAAAACATTGTATAATAATGCCATATTATTACTTTTGTAAAATAAAATGATTTAATAGCGAAAAAAAATTACTGAAAATTATCATTTTTTCGTGTCTCTGACTACCCCTAACCCCTTAAGTGATGTGAAATTGTGGAAACCATTTATATATATATATATATATAAATATATATATAATTTACCATAATAAATATTGTTTTAAAGTAAGAAATGAATATTAAATATGATTTTTTTAAAATCAACAAAAGAATTTCAGATTTCATTGCTTCACACAAAATTGAATTAAAAATAAACATGTTATTGAAAAAAAAAAAAACTTGATGAAACTTTTATTATATTTTTCGGTTTTGGCATATAGAAATCTATACAAAACAGTTAAAACATCTTATGCAAATTTTTTGTTGTAGAATTGTGTTATTTTAATGAAGAATGAAGATTTTTAATGGATTACAAATTAATGTGGCTGATTGTTCTATCTAGAAAAATTAATTTTCACTGGTAACTCGTTCTTCACCCTTGGAAGAAAATAAACAGTTTTAACTATTTTTTTAAAAAATCAAGTATTAGAAATTTTATTCTTTATTTTTATGTATATTTATTTATTTATTTTATATCAATCTGACAGCTTGGTATTTCCTAAAAAATAAATAATTTTTACTAGTAAGCCATTTCTTGAATTGAAAGAAGCATAACAGAAAGTTTTACCATGCTAATGAAAAGATTGAAGATTTTTTTTCAAGGTTCCACAAAAGCACTCCTAAGTAATATTACGAGGGTTATTTGGAAAGTAAGGTTCAAATCGCTGTAGTTAATTCAATGTCATGTGACCACTGAAATGTGCATGCCCTGCGCACCGATGCCTGCATGCTTTGCTCATCAAACGACACCATTTGCATTAGTAATATTGTAGTGTGCTGTTTATACTTTCAGTTCAAAATGTTTAAAACAATTGATCAGTCCTTTAATTGTAAAATTCGGTTTTTGACAGCAAGGAACATTTCAGCAGTAAAAATTCATTGATACATAAGGAAAGTGTATGGCCCCAATACAATGAGTGACAGCAAAGTGCGTAAGTAGCAAGTTGGCCCTTCAAGGACTGAGGGGGAAATATCCATGATGAACGATGATCAGGCTGACCACCAATGATCATAGAATATTTGGTCAATGCCGTGGACGAAAGGATTCGTAATGATTGGAGATTCACAATTTAAACTTTAGGATAGGATTTTTCAAATGTGGGTAGAACAACTTTACACAAAATTATCCCTGATAATTGTGTGCATGTTAGGTTCACAGGCTGGTTACTGAGGAACACAAAATGGAAAGAATGGCTTGTGCTCTTGATTTTTTTGGACTAATATCACAAGGAAGGTTATACATTTTTAGAGAAGATTGTCACTTGTTCTGCTACCTGAATGAATTTCTTGGTGGCAAGCGCTTCACTATAGATGACGAAGTGAAAGAAGCAATTCAAGACTGGATATCCTGACATCTGTGAACCAGGCATACAAAAACTTATACAATGTTTAAACAAATACATGTAGAAAAATAGAGAAATATGTAAGGAATGAAATAAAAAAAATGTTTTTAAAAAAATCTGTAATAGTTAATGTTTCAGAAGAAATTGGACCTTACTTTCCGAATAACGCTCAGAAAAGCTGCTCTACTATTAAATTAATCAAACTTTAAATCTACTGACATTATTTAAAGTCCTTTAGATTAACACTTTAGATTACAAGTGTATAAATTGAATTTATGGAAGGAGTGCCTGGGGTATTTATAAAGACTGAATGTACAGTACACTGGACTTCATAAGTTAAGGTACAACCTGTTTCAACCCTTTAATTCTTTTGCGCATAATTTTTAAACAAATGAACGTATCAATATAAAATTTAGATGGCTGTAAAAAAAAAAAAAATCGTTAATCGAATTTTATGTAATTTTAACATAAGCAATAATTTTTAAGCTGATATTACTTCAATTTTTCTCAAAAGTAAGCCTTGAAAAAACAAAAAAAAAAAAAAAAAAAAAATGAAAAATTTAAACAATTTTAATGAAGAAAACTAAATGAGAAATGGTGTTAAGGATGCATTACAGATAGGTGAAGATATATATGCCTCCAAACATTAAATAAAACCTACTTTTTCTTACTGTATTAGATTTTTTTTTTTTTTTTTTTTTTTTTGCCATAACGGACTTTAGGAAAAATATTATTATTAATTTGTAATCTTTGAGCACCGCCAGAATAATAAAAATGTCAATAAATAATTTTAAAAGGAACATCTCATTCAGTTACATCTTCGTATGTATATATTTTTTAAAAAGTTATTCTCATACGAAAAAAAGAAGAAACAGAAAAGTGACAGGGACGATTGTTTTCAGGTAATTTACCTGATTCCAGGTATTTCTTCATTTTTCGTACCAGAATTCCCGTTTCTCTGGTTGTTAAATTCATAAAAAGAGACTAAAATATCAAATTCATATGACTGCTAAGCCTTATCAAAATATTTTTTATTATGAGAGGATTGGATCTGTTTGCAATGAATTATATGTTCTCTACCCATATAAAAGTTCTTTCTTGTTGAAATTTCAGGTATTTTTTCATGAATTCACAATCAGTCTTGAAATGAATACAGGAAGAAAACACCAGTTTTAATTTAATGTATGGATGCATGTTCACCTTCACCTATCTGCAATGCATCCTTAATACCAGTTTTGATTTAGTTTTCTTCTCTAAAACTTGAAACTCTTTCATTTCACACAATGCTTAGTTTTGAGAAAATTTGAATTATTAACCCATTAGGCGCCAAAGCTCCCACTACGGGAACAATTTTTAAGAATTTTTACTTCCTTATACAAAGTATAAGGAAGTATAGTAATCCCGATTTGCGAAATGCATTTTGTATTTCACATTGCTCGAAAACGAATGATCGCTGAATGTTGCCAATTTATACGTGTGACTGTCATGATGTAATAGTTGTACACCTGCAAGTATCGTCTTAACACGAGCTCTCGTTTTAGAGATATAAGCGATTTTACACGATTTTTCGTGACGTCTGTATGTGTGTGTATGTCGCATAACTCAAAAACGGTTCGACGTAGAAAGTTGCGAATTTGTACATAGGTTTTTTATAACATTTAGTTGTGCACCTCTCTTTTTGGACTTTGTATGATTTTCCGTTTTGGAGATATTTAGGAAAATTAGGTTCATAATGACCAAAAATACATAGGTTTTGGCCATAATGTATCAAAAAACGGTAATAACTCGAAAACGGTTGGACGTAGAAAGTTGCGAATTGGTACATAGGTTTGTTATAACATCTAGTTGTGCACCTCCCTTTTTGGACTTTGTATGATTTTCCATTTTGCAGATATTTAGGAAAATTAGGTTCATAATGACCAAAAATACATAGGTTTTGGCCATAATGTATCAAAAACGGTTTGGACAAATCTTGCAATTTAACTGATTTCCCGACTAGCTAGACATTTGAAACTTTCAGAAAATCTCAGAACACGTTGACAATGCGTTTTTTTTTTTTAAATATTTTTGGCCAACTGTTTCCGATACCTGCTGCCTTCAGCAGCGTTTATGTGATTCAACAGAAAATTTATTTAACTAACTCCCCGACTAGCTAGACATTTGAAACTTTCAGAATAATCAGAACGCAGTGAAAATGTATTTCTTAAATACTTTTAGCCAACTGTTTAGGGTCCCTGCTGCCTTCGGCAGCGTTACCAGTACAAATCTTGCAATCGATTTTTATCTAACTTCCCGACTAGCTAGACATTTAAAACTTCCAGAAAAGCCCAGAACACGGTAACAATGCATTTTTTAAATATTTTTAGCCAATTGTTTCGTGTCACTGCTGCCTTCGGCAGCATTTATATGGTTCAACAGAAAATTTATTTAACTAACTTCCCGACTAGCTAGACATTTGAAACTTTTAGAATAGTTCAAAACACGGTGAAAATGCATTTTTTAAATACTTTTAGCCAACTGTTTCAGGTCCCTGCTACCTTCGGCAGCGTTTATATGATTCAACAGAAAATTTATTTAACTAACTTCCCGACTAGCTAGACATTTGAAACTTTCAGAATAGTTCAAAAGACGGTGAAAATGCATTTTTTAAATAATTTTAGCCAATATTTTCGGGTCCCTGCTGCCTTCGTCAGCATTACCAGTACAAATCTTGCAATCGGTTTTTAACTAACTTTCAGAAAAGCTCAGAACACGGTGATAATTCATTTTTTTTAAATATTTTTAGCCAACTGTTTCGGGTTCAATGTCAATTTTTTTAACATTATGTATATTTCTAAAAGTGTATAAGGAAGTCATGTGGTGCCCACATCAGATTTTTTTTCTCTGTAAGTAATTAAGATAAATAATTTTTCTCTTTTTTACATTAAATATTGAAACTCCTAGCTTCATTGGTAATTTTTTAAAAAAGTTTGTAATGTAACTTCCATTTTTTTTTTTTTTTTTTTTTTTTTTTTTTTCCAATTATTCAAACAAAGATGTTTGTTTTTCTGCAAAACATCAGTGAAGAAAAAAAATCAGCAAAAATAACTCGTTCGAGTATAGGGTTTTAAAACAATGGATATGAAATAAAAGAATTTTTTTTCTTAAAATATAACAAACAGGGATCAAGAAAACTAAATTAAAGGGATTTTGCATTTTTTCAACATATGTTCTACCCCAATTAGGTGTCAAATCTCCCATTTTGGAAACATATCATATCTTCTAATAAATTTTTTTTTTTTTTGTAATTATTCAAACTACGTATGATTAGAAATACACATTGAAATGAAACCCAAAATTTCAGTGGGATTCATAAAGCGGCGTTTAATGGATTTAATATTAGTTCAGAAATTATTAACAGTAGAGCCTCGGTTATGCAAGCCCCGATTAATCGAGTTCCTGGTTAACCGAGGTGGTCCCGAAAAGGCCACGCCCCGGAGGAAACGTGGCTTTTGACAAATGGCGTAGATAACTTTGACAAATTTTACTATACATCACTGTATTTTATAATTTATATATATGTGTATTGTATTGCATTGTTAACTGACTACATTTAAATATGTAATATATGTATTATTTTACTTCATTGACTACGTTTTCATCTATTTAAAACTTTGCCATATGTTTCCCCTACGATTTACGACACAGTCTGTATTATCCGAGGTAACCTCGGTCCACATTACGTCAGATAAAGGAGGCTCTACTGTACTTATGTTGAAATTATATAAAATTCGATTGATGATTTTTTAACAAACATGTTATCCAAATTCAATGTTCATTTCAGAAATTTAATTCATCAACCTGGAAATTAATTTAGATAGAATGGAGTAGTGTGTGAGAAGTGCCGAGCTGGTTATCAGCCAGGGTAGCTCAGTGGTTAGAGCATCCGCGCGTTATGCGGAAGGCCCGGGTTCGATCCCGGCTCTGGTATTTTTTACATAGTTGGTAAAAAAAATCAACCTTCTACTCCATTCTATCTAAATCAATGTTCATTTGTTTAAAAATTATGCGCAAAAGAATAAAACGGAGAGACAGGTTGTAGCTTAACTGGAGTCCAGTGAATATATTTTACATCAATCTCACTACATGGCACTGGACATTTCATGCAGCCATTTATGTTCCAAGAAAAGATTTTAGAAAGTGTTGTCACTGATTATGATTACCGCTTTTCATGATCTTACCTGTATTATAATTATGAAATATATAGCCTCCGAGAATCTACCATTAATCTTAGAAAAAATGTATAAATTATAAAAAAAAAAATAATAATAATAACTGAAACGACTCCACTTGACTTTTCGTACATGTAATAATTAACAGTTGATTAAATAAATATAAATGAGAGAAGTCGTTAAAAAGAAAAAGAGAAAATCGCACAATAGATACTTGAGTATTTCTCCTCAATTGCTTATCGGTTATTTATACTCCTATTTCTGAGAAAAAAAATTTTAACCGTTGTAGAAATTAGATTAAATGATTTGTTGTGGCACTCATATACTACCTTCTCGAATCCCAATGGTTTTAGAAGCTGTTTTATATAATATTTCTGTGTGAGACTTTATGTTCAAAATATATAGTTAAATGTTTCATTTAAAATATGTTGTTAAATTATTTTTGTGTAAAATCCACGGAAAATATTAAAAAGTAGTAGGAAACATTTTAATTTTTTTCAAAATGAATAAATAATTTTTTTTATTATTTTATTAAATGTAATTAGTTTCCGGGACATTTTAATATACTTAATATTGTTATATTTCAATGAATATATATAAACATTTAAGACAGTAGTGTACAAAAAGGCAGTAATTTACAGAAACGATTAACGGTCACCATCCTCTTATGGACATTAAGTATTTTAGCGAGACATATATATATATATATTTAAGAATTTCTTTTAATAATTTTATAATAAATACAAAATAGAATCACACACACACACATATATATATAATTTATTTTTAACAAAGAGAATAATAATAATATATTTCTAAATGACTAGTAATTGAAGATCGTCTGATGGAAATTTCTTAGAATTTAATCTTATTTTTTAATATGTTCATTGACAATGTTTTCGGAAAAAATTTCAACGTACAAATCAATATATAAAAAATTAATAACTGAAATTCATTTCTTTGTTCTCTTTTCTACAATTTATGTAAATTACAATTTGTTTCAAAATGAGATTTTGCTACTTGCTAGTAACTGACCACGTAGTACATCCAGTAAATGACTGTAGTCAAAGCAACTGATCATTTCATCTTTCCAGTTTAAAAATGGCTTAAATTTAAAACTGTTTGGTAAAAAATATATATTTGAACTATATTTCAATGTAAATATATGAAACATATTAATGTATTCATAATTAACATCAATCGACATTACTAATGAGCACTTTCCCTGTAGCAAACTAATCCTCCTCCGAGATTTTATCCAAAAAAATTACACTAAATAATACTCCAACAATACACTAAATAATACTCTTTAAAATTACTCCAACTCTTTCCTAAACCAGCACTCAACTTATCGGATCCAAATGCACTGTCAAAGTCAAACACTAAGAAATCTTCACGTTCTCAGGCTCGGAAATCCGATGCGAAAATTTAAGTTAGAAAGTAATTATTGCTCATTTAAGTAATTAACAAATTTGGCCAATTACTGATTTTATATATATGTATATTAAAAGTAAGTTGATATTAAATTCAGACGTTTTATCATAATTTTGTTTTAAGAAAGAAGCTTGAAAATTAACAGAAATTCAGTAGTTGACTCATTTGGTCATTAACTAACACTGAAAATTTTTCTAGTTTTTAAAGTACACCTACTTTAGGAACTTTTATAATTAAGAACTTGTATAGTCGTAGCCAAACAGTTTTTGTAAGAATTTTCATTATAAAAATCCTGACTATGTAAACACTTAAAAAAAAAAAAAAATACTGTTAAAAGTACAGGAAAAATCTGGCAGCTGGGGTGCCAGTATTTCTCCGTCAAATATACAGTTTAAAAACATAAAATTGTATCACTGGCATATATTTTACACAGGAATCCTGTAAATCAAACAGGTTTTTTGTTAAAAGTACAGTTTTGTTCTGTATATTTGACGGAGAAATACTGGCACCCCAGCTGCCAGATTTTTCCTGTACTTTTAACAGTTTTTTTTTTTTTTTTTTTTACAGTGAAGGACTTTATAATAAAAGGTTTAACATGAAAGCTCTTAGATAAACTGTTTCAAAAAAGTTACTAAGAAAAAGTATAAGTTAAAACAAAATCTTTTTAAAATAAAAATGCACAGTTATTTTGAAACTCTGATGTATTTAAGAATTTCCCGCTTAGTGTTTTTAATAATTAAATATGTATAAAACAGAATTTTCATCGTGTTTTTTAGTGAAGATTGGGTTACGGCAATAATTAGTGGATTAACAACAAACTAAATAAACGTAGACCCTGTACATCTTTTCAATGATTTGTGTAACATTAGTAGTACGTCAGATAACATTGTAAACATTTATTTAAAAACTTAAAAAAATTCAGCGAAATTTTTATTTTTAATATACAAAGTTTTCAATGAAATTTGACTTCACTTTTAAATAAATTGAAAAAAGTACTTCAGATATAATATATTGTAATCGGAATGCAAATACGTTTTATGAACTATGAGCATCTGAAGGAAAAGTGTTTAAAATGCGCATGGGCGAATAATATGTAATACATTATATATTGTTCAGTCACCGCCCTGAAGAAGTACTGTTCTTAATGTATGCTTTCATTTTTGGATTTTGTTAATTTTTTTTTAATTAAATCTTTCATTTCTTCATGCGATTTCATTTATCTTAAATAAATAAATAATTAAAGCAAAATAAAATCCACACGGTGAAACACTCGTCACAAATTCATTCTACTGTCTACAGTTAGACAGGCTGAATTAAAATTTGATAGCAAAGCGGCCAGGTCTCATCAATCGTCGTGGTGTTATCCTTCATCACGATAACTCTAGCCCACATGCTTCTGTCATCCCTCGCCAAAAGTTACTTGGCTTTAGTTGGGAGGTTTTACCCCACCCTCCTTATTCTCCTGACTTGACACCAACTGACTATCACCTATTTCGTGCGTTGAACAATTCCTTCAGACAGAAAATCTTTGATGATCTTGTTGCTGTGAAAACTGCCATCCAGAACTTTTTTGACTCGAAACCGCCGGAATTTTACCGCCGTGAGATTCATCTCCTACCAGAAAGATGGCAAGAGGTCATGGATAGCAATAGGGTTATGCACAATAATAGGTACCGTTCATTTTGCGTTTATTTGCTCTTCTTTATGGGTAATAGAAACGGGTAGAACTTTTGCACTCACCCAATATATATCCCGAAAATTGAATAGTACTTGACAATGCTTTAGCATTTTCATGGTAACATTAAGAGAAAATAAATAAATAAATAGAACAAAATAATCTTTGAGGATTTAATTGAATAAACGACAATGAAGTTATGAGCGCTTAACCCTTTGCCAGTCCTATTTATTTAAAGGCTGTGTTTTTTAAAAGCAAAAAGTTCTTTTATTTTTCTTTCTTCTTTCTTTCTCTTTTCTTTTCGTTCACACCGGAATAAAGTTCTCATTTAAATACATTTATATTAGCACATTGGATGCGGGAGCTGATGCGATTTCAAGACAATGTTGTCTCCATTTTAAATTACAATTATATCTGTATTGTACCAATCTGTTAATCTGTATATTATAACCAATATATAAATGAAGGCATATAAAGTAGTATTATGATAGAAATAAATATACGCAGTTATGATACATCTGATAAATAAGGTATAAATTTTTTATACAATTATCGCCATGGTAGGGAGAAAGACGATAGTAAGTGAGCAGATACATAAATCTTCGTAAAAATACATGTCCCGCATACAATTTGTTTTATATTTATGTAACGATAGCAGAAATCATGCTCTAATTTCTTAAAAAATCACAACAATTAAACTATTACAAATAGAGCCATAATTCTTTTTTAACACTTTCCAATGGGCGACTGGCAACTGCACTCGCTTATTCCCCCCCCCCTCCCCCACTTTAAAAAACTACCAGCTACAATCGGACATGCAAACGCCTCCTGCTAGTGCTACCTGAAACCCCCGTTATGAATTTAGATCCTTCCACTGAAAGTAATGAAATAGAAAACGAAAACTGCAACGGGAAACCAAATAAATCAAATCAAATCAAATAATAAATAAATAAAATCACTGGACATCCCTACCTCGCTGTGCATGAATCTGAGAACGTCTGTAACTCGGCAGTCACTACCAAGCACGTAAAAAGAAAAAAAAAAAAAAAAAAAAAAAAAGAAAAGAAACATCACTGGACACCCCTATTCCGCTGTGCATGATTCTGAAAACGCACGTAACTCGGTTCCGCGGCAATCACTATCACACATGTTAAAACCAAAAAACATCACTGGACACCCCTAATATAATGTTAATAATCAATGCGTACCGCATGATTTTTCTTTTTTTCTTCACCTAAAAGAAATCTTTTAAAATTTTCTGGTAGTTTTCTTTTAATAGATTTAACCAAGACTGCAACATGAGCGTTTAGGCCGGCAGGGGGCATTCATATTTCAAGCGCTTTCGAGCGTTAGGGCCGGTGAAGGGTTAAATGATTATTTTAAAAAGGAATTTCGAAATTTTTTTAAGTACAGTGTATTTATCTTTTTCGTCGTTTTCAAGTAAGAACTAATAAAAGATATAATAGGTGTTGCAGAAGCAGGATTTTCGGCAAAAGACAGTAAAGAACATGACGGAAACCATGAGATAATATAATCTATAATGTTTATATTACATTTATTCTTTTTGTTTATTTATTTATTGAATATAGATAAATATTTGTGTATTAAAAACATTTTATAGATTTTGTAGCATAATGCCATTTTAATTTAAAATTATCAACAAACTTTCTTTAGTTTTTTCCCTTCCACAAGTCATAGGAATTATCTTAAAGAATTATAAATGTTACATTTTTAAACCTTCTACCATTATTTTATCATTAAAATACTCGTTATCATTATTCATATTAAATTTTCGTTTTCCTTAAAAAATACTCTAAAAAAATTCTTGAGTATTTATATCAATATTTAATTTATTTTTTTAAACGATTTCTGTTCAGTAACTATTTATTGAATACTTGCCAATATACATGTGAGCAGTGAAGTTTAGAAAACACATAGTACGATCCTTGTCCCTCCCCCCCCCCCCCTCTCCAAAATTGATTGATGATTTGACAATTACTTAACTAAGTCAACTAATTATATTGTATTTGGAAAACTATTCATTTTCTGCTAACTATTACTTGAATGCCATACTCCAATCTCGCTTTTTTATCAGTTTAATCTCTCCTCATCTTGGCGTAGAGGATGGATAGATTTCTCTAGCTATTCTTGTCGGTATGCCAGACGTACAGACTTCCAAAATGTAAGCAGCAACTTTTCTAAAACAATTAATTTAGAAGCAGAAATGATTGATTACGTGAAAAGAAAGTAGCAACATTGTATTTCTCTGTATCTCTCTTTGGAGTTCGTTGCAATTAGCGACTCAGAAGTCAAGTGGGTGGCGAAACACACGCCGTCGTTTGAGTAAAGGGAAAATTCCATCCATGCTCTTTGGATGCTGATGGGGGGAAGAGAGAAAGGAAAAAAAGGTAAAGAAATAAAGAAAGAAATTATTAAAGTTGTGAGAAAAGGAGAATTAGAGTTTTCAGACAAACTAGCAACAAAAATTGTTTGTTACAATGAGACATCCATAATATTTCGTAGACGGTGCGTATAACTACGTCGCGATAATCTCGTTATATTGAGATTGATCACTGTTTGCGAAATAAAACGCAGAATTTTAAAAATACAGAATTACAGCTTCGGATAGACAGAGTCTTCATTTCGTAGCGCCTGACATTGATTGATGGGTAGGTTCCTTCCAGTTTTCCGAAGGTCGAGAGGCAGTTAAAAGAGAGATCTTTTAGGGAAGCCGGTGGTTTGGTGCTCGAGTGTCTGGTATGCGTTTCAATATTTAAGGCATTGTCCTCCTTTTTTTTTCGCGTAAAGGTTTTAGGTTGTATCTTTCTTTGTCATCACCAATTTTGGAAGAATTAATTCTTTTTTTTTTTTCTTCCTTTCAAAAGAATCCGGATCTTTAGGAAAGGCGGAGAGGGCACTGCAATATAATGACTTATTTCTGGAATTCTTCGAACAAGGAAATGAAAAAATATATCTCAAAAGGCGAAACGAAATTATTGGTATTGTGTCATATTAAGGAAATAATATTGCTACAAAATTACTATCTTGTATCTTTCAAAGAAGCATCAGGAATTTTTGGAAATACTCCTGTAATCAAATATGATTTATCGGATAACGATAGTGTTAACAGTGATATTATAAAGTTATTAATTTTTTGCCAAGTTGTTTTCACTTTTTTTTTTAATAAAGAATTCGATTTTGAGAATATAATGAAATGGTTCATTATGGGGGAAAAAAATCTCAAAATAATAACAACACTGGTTTGAGGCCAGAGACATGTAATTGTCTTTTTAATGGTTCTTTACAGAAACGAAAAGAATTTTATCTTCATAATATCTTAGTTTCTCAATAAAAGTTAAATAAAAGTTTTCTTTGGAAAATGTACTGCAGAAAATTTGTTCGGTAAAACGAAATAAATCTTTTAAATTTCTTGCTCTATTATTTTTGCATTTAAATCTTTTGCTGAAAACAATTATCTATTTTCCGAAAGAGAATTCTTTTAATCCCCATTCTTTTGTAAAGCAAGAAACCCTTGAAACAATCAAATTTTGGTTGAATATTATGCAAATTTTATTTGTATTTTTGTCAAAATTTGTTAATATCGTATTAATTGAAAATATTTTCAGCACTACACTTACATTTTAGCAATCACTAGCACATATCTTAATTATTAAATAATAAAAGTAAAGTCAATATTCACTGAATTTTATTACTCAGTTGCAGGTCTATCCAACCAAAAAGACATGGACGGCTGCCTTGGAAATGCATTTTATTCCAGTGGGCCGCATTATATACAGCGAGTTCCAAAATTTCAGCGACAACTTTAAGAGGAGATGAGCACATCATAAAGATTCAAAATTGCACAGAAACCAATGTCTGCAAGTGTCATTTTAACCCTTTAAGAACCGAGTGTTTTGGGGTATTTTTTAACAGATGTGGGCGTGACTTTTAAAGTTTTAATTTTTGACAAACTTTTTTTCGTGCAATGATTACATGAAAAGGTATACACGGAAATAATTGTATTTCTAATCGTTGTATTTAAAGCGTTGCGCTGGCTGTATTTATACGAATATTATTGTGTGTGATTTTGGGAAATGATGGATCGTACAAGATTTTAAATTTTACAAGGTAGGCGGAGTTACAAATAACAAAGAACTAGATTACACAAGAGCAGTCGATAATACTCATACACGGCGGAAATCGTAAAAAAAAAAAAAAAAAAAGTGTACGCACATTAAAGGGTTACCGTTCACATCTGTAAAAAAATATTCCAAAACACGTGGTTCTTAAAGGTTTAAGATGACATTTGCAAACTTGAGTTCCTATGCAATTCTGAATCCTTATGATGTGTCCTATGTCCTCTTAAAGTTTGTCGCTGTAATTATAGTTTATATATATATATATATATATATATGTATATACTGAATTGAAATTTTTAAACAGAATACAATAATGTCAAAAATGTTTAATTTTATTCAAAAAATAACAATAGAATGCTTAAACATTCATGACTATATAAAATACAATTATAATAGTAACAATCAATAAAATAATTCAATAATATTTTATATATAACTAGCAGTCTGTTCCCGCTTCTTTGGTCACTATATTTAAATGAATAATAATAATAAAAAAAAAAAATTAATTATTATGTATTTTTTATATCACATTATAAATAAAAACTAAAAAAAAAAGTACATTGAATTCGTTCTAAACCTTGCTTCGGGTACCTGCTGCCTACGGCACCTCTTTTTCCACCCGCACTGCATCGGGTCCATGTTCCCACTGCCTGCAGAAGGGACTTTCCCGGGCACTTCAATTTAGGTATTTATCGACAACAGGTGGAACTGCTATTATTCAAGAACTACGATTTTAAAGATGACTGTGTCTCAATATCTATTGAATATTTCAGTTTTTCAACCATGTATTTTATTGCCCTCGCTCTTTATACATTACCATATGATTCCAAACAATATAGTAAATAAAAGAATAAGATTTTTCCTTTAAAAGAAATTAAATAAATAATAAATAAATAAATTTTAATTTCAATACGTTTAATCCTTTCTACTATATATTACCATCCCCCCGCCCCCCCCCCCCCGATAAATACAAAAAAAAAAAAAAAAAAAAAAAAAAAAAAAAATGAAAAAAAAAAAATGAAAAAAAAAAAAAAAAAAAAAATGAAAGAAAAAAGAAATGTCTTTTAAAGGAATTAATTAAAATAGAAAAATAAGAAGTTGTTATACTATAAAAAATATACATAAACAAAATTGTTATAAGTAATTTTTTTAATTTAAAATTTGATATACTTAATTTTTTCTACTGCATTACTATTTGATTTTCAATAAATGTACTAAATTGAAAAAAGAAAATAGAAGATTTTGTCTTCAAATGAATTAAACAAATAAAAAATAAATATCGTAATAGCCATTGCTAAGATTCAGAGACGATTGAAATCTATATAAATAAAGAGAAGTATTTGTGTGTCAGTCTGCGCTTTGATGCTCATGCTACTGAACGCAGAGCTACAAAACGTGGCAGATGGGTGGCTTGGACCCTGCAAGTGTGCACATCATCGAGATTTTTTCGAATTTCGAATTATTATTATTATTTAGTTTTAAACATTGGCTTCTCCTGTTTCATTTTTCTAAAATTTATTCTTTCACTTCAATCGTCTACGTATTTTAGCAACGGCTATTACGCTATTTTTTTTTTTTTTTTTCATTTATTTAATTCATTCACTTGAAGACGAATTCTTTCTTTTTCATTTTTTAATTTATTATGTTTAGTGAAAATCAAATGGTAATGCAGTAGAAAAAATTAAGTATGTTAAATTTTAAATTTAAAAACATATTTATAACAGTTATGTTTATGTATAATATATAATTTTTATAGTAGAACAACATTTTTTTTTTCATTTTTTTTATTAATTCCTTTGAAAGAGAATTTATTTATTTATTTTTTATTTATTTATTTATTTTATTTATTGTGTCTATCGGAAATATATCTATATATATAAAAGAGCAGAGTCTGTCTGTCTGTGTGTCTGTCCGCTATAGAAACCTAGGCCGCTTCACCGACCGGGACAAAATTCGGCACGGTTAATGTTTACGACCCGAGAAACACAACGCCGCAAGCGATTTTACAAAATTCGCCCCCAATGGGGGGGAGGGGGGGCAAAACCTAATTTCACAAAATCCTTCATATCTCAAACAAAAAAACAGATATCCGTAAACTTTTTGCTTTAAAATATAGCTAATACAAATGTCTAAAAATCGGTTTCTGGAATTTTTGAAATTCGGTCCCCAAGGGGGGCGGGGGGGGGGGCAAAACGTGATTTCACATGCGTAAAACGTGATTTCGCATAATCCTACATATCTCAAAAAAAAAAAAAAAAGATATACGTGAAATTTTTGCTCTAAAATATAGCTAATGCAACTATCTAAAAACCAATTTCTGGAATTTTAGAAATTCAGCCCCCAGGTGGGGCAGCAAGGGGGGGGGGCTATGGAGCAAAAACAAATAGAAATACAGTTAGGCCGTTCAAAATTGGTACAGATAGGTTTTAAAAAGCCTGCAAGTCGAATGGGGATATTTTCGATTGTGTAAAGTTATTAGGAGGGGCAAGAAGGGGGGGAGGGGAGGGGGGGCAAAAAAATAAAAATACTGTCAGATCGTTCAAAATTGGTACATAGAGGTTTTCGATACTTACAAATCGATTGCGGATATTATTGAATTTGTAAAATTATTAGGAGGGGCGGGTAGGGGGGTGGGGCGGTAAGGGGGGCTATGGGTCAAAAACAAATAGAAATACAGTTAGGCCGTTCAAAATTGGTATAGATAGGTTCAAGAGGCCTGCAAATCGAATGGGGATATTTTCAATTGTGTAAAGTTATTAGGAGGGGCGAGAAGGGGGGAGGGGAGGGGGCGCAAAAAAATAAAAATAGTGTCAGATCGTTCAAAATTGGTTTATAGAGGTTTTCGATACTTACAAATCAATTGCGGATATTTTCGAATTTGTAAAATTATTAGGAGGGACGGTAAGGGGGGGCTATGGGCAAAAACAAATAGAAATACAGTTAGGCCGTTCAAAATTGGTACAGACAGGTTTTAAAGGCCTGCAAGTCGAATGGGGATATTTTCGAAAGTTTAAAGTTATTAGGAGGGGCGAGAAGGGGGAGGGGAGAGGGGGGGCAAAAAAATAAAAATAGAGTTAGATCATTCAAAATTGGTATATAGAGGTTTTCGATACTTACAAATCCATTGCGGATATTTTCGAATTTGTAAAATTATTAGGTGGGGCGGTAAGGGGGGGGCTATGGGCAAAAACAAATAGAAATACAGTTAGGCCGTTCAAAACTGGTACAGACAGGTTTTAAAGGCCTGCAAGTCGAATGGGGATATTTTCGAAAGTGTAAAGTTATTAGGAGGGGCGAGAAGGGGGGAGGGGATGGGGGGGGGCAAAAAAATAAAAATACAGTTAGATCGTTCAAAATTGGTATATAGAGGTTTTCGATACTTACAAATCGATTGCGGATATTTTCGAATTTGTAAAATTATTAGGAGGGGCGGTAAGGGGGGGCAGTAAGGGGGGGGGCTATGGGCAAAAACAAATAAAAATACAGTTAGGCCGTTCAAAATTGGTACAGATAGGTTTTAGAGGCCTGCAAATCGAATGGGGATATTTTCGAAAGTGTAACGTTATTAGAAGGGCCGGGAAGGGGGGGGGCAGAGGGGCAAAAAAATAGAGTTAGATCATTCAAAATTGGTACATTAAGGTTTTCGATACCTACAAATCGATTGCGGATCTTTTTGAATTTTTAAAATTATTGGGAGGGGCGGGAAGGGGGGAGGGAGCGGAAGGGCAAAAAAATAAAGATAGAGATAGATCGTTCAAAACTGGTGCATACAGGTTTTTGATACTTACAAATCGATTGCGGATATTTTCGAATTTGTAAAATTATTAGGGCGCTCATATATATGCATTCGCGCGTGCGCATCGCGCACGGGGTGCGACATTTTTCCCGATCAGAATTTTTTTTTTCTTTTTTTTTCACATGATAAAAATTAATGCAATTTTGAGAATTCATTAATTATAATGATTCATTTAAAAATAGTGACCAGCGAAGCGGGCATAGCCTGCTAGTATATATATATAGTAGAAAGGATTAAACTTATTAAAAGTTAAGTTTAATTAAAACTTATTTGTTTCTTATTTATTCAATTCCTTTTAAAAGGAAATCTACTTTTTCTTTTATTTATTATATTGGTCGGAGTCATATGGTAATATAGTGTAAAGAAAAAGGGTTATAAAATACATGCTTCAAAAACTAAATATTTAATAAATGCTGAGATATAGTCATCTTTAAAATTGTAGTTCTTAAATAATAAGATCCACCTGTCGTTGATAAATACCCAGATTGAAATGCCCGGGAACACCTTTCGCGTCCAGTAGAAACCTGGACCCGATGCAGTGTGGGCTGAAAAGGGGCTGCTGTAGGCAGCGGGTACCGAATCGAGGTTTAGAGCGATTTCAATGTAAATTTTTTAGTTTTTATTTATAATGGTCTTTAAAAAATAAAAAGTTTTTCAATTCTTTTGAAAATTCATTTAATTATAGTGACCAGCCAAGCGGGTGTAGCTTGCTAGTGAAAGAATAAATTTTAGAAAATGAAACAGAAAAGTCAATGGATGAAATCGAAAGAAAAATAATTAAAAAAATTCAAATTCAAATATCGAAAAAATCTCGATGAGGTGCACATCTGCAGGGTCTAAAATACCCATATTCCATGTTTTGTAGCTCTGTGATCAGTAGCCTGAGCATCAGAGGAGCGCAGACAGACACACAGATACTTCTCTATATTTATATACAGTTAGGGACCAAAAAAAAAAAAAAAAAAACCGCACAGCAGAAAAAATGATTAATATCTTTTTTGTTTGTTATAACTTCAAAAACAGTGATTGAAACAAATAAAACTGACATATTTATATAATACGAAAGAGATAAAGTGATACCTAAGCGCATTTTTGATTCAGTAATTCGCTTTATTACACTCTACGAAGTACTTAATAAAAATCTACATAAAACTTTCTTTTTAACGTAATATAATAAAAATATACTTTGTTACTTATTATGATTTATTATAGGAAATAAACACGTAATATTTTAATATAGGAAATAAAACTATCTATTTGTTAGATCTAAACACTTATTTAATTAAAATATGCATTCCACATTGGGTAATTTCGTCTTCATATGGAATTACCGCTTTAATGCGCAATGGCATAGTATTATACAGTTTTTTTTTTTTTTTTTTTTTTAAATATAAATCTAAAAAATTTTACTGTCATAATTATCATAAATATTTTTTCTACTTCTTCCAAAGTTCTCGGCTGCAGATTTCGAAGCCCTTCTCCTTTTTAAAAACTAAACATTTTCGAGCGTAGACATTTTAGGATTATTTCCAGGTCTGATAAAGAAAAAAATCTATGATATTCTTTGTGGAATTTAACTTAAAGTGAAAAAAGTTGTGATTACTTACAGAATTATAAGTGCTGATGGGAATGGATAGGTACTTTTTATAATTTGAATCAAATAAACAAACCATTGACGCCTGTAGCAAGATGCATTATCATCTTGAGATGTTGATTGCGGAAAAGCTTGAGATACCTCCAAAATAATCAGTCAGGTGCTACTTTTATAATGACCGTGTTTTATTTCGAGTTAATTGATCCCTTGAGCATGAAAATTTGCCCGACTCCTTGAAAAATTATGCACTTCCATAATGTACAGAGAATATGTCACTACTTTTAGAGTGCAATTTTCTTTAAGTCGGTCACTTTTTCGTCGTCCTTATAGATTTTTCTGTCAGTTCGAAATCAATTAAAGTCTTGTTTTTTTTAATCATTTTTCTTTTTTTCTTTTTTCTTTTATTTCTTTTTTCTTTTTTTTCAGATTTTCTGGTTTTTAATCTGCTTTGTTTAATTGTTGCTGCACTGTTTTTGAAGAAATTATTTTGCTAAACACTTTTTTTAAAAACTTTTCTAAGTTCTGATCATGATACAAATCGATTTTTTCAACATTTGCTTTTTAACTTGCTGTCATCTCACTTGAATGAGCAACGTGCTACCTAAAGCCAAATTTTCAGTTTAAACAGCCAAAATTTTTATATCTTGCTAAAAACTATCTCACAAATACTTCGTTAACATTTAATTATTTTGCAATCTCGCGTGTTAATTATTATTATTATTTTTTTTTTTTTTTTCCATTTTAAAATTAATACTTTTTGTGGATCATTAATTGTCTTATTCTTGTCATATTTGAAATGCTTTCTTAAATTACAATTTTCCTGACAGTTGCAGTTTGTTTTTAACACTTGTCTCAATCCTAAAGTGTACGTGGAGGATGACGAAATGAAATCTGAAAATTTGCTTTTTAAACGATAAAATTGGCGGATGCAGAAAGAGAAAAAGAAAATATCGAAGTTCGGCTTCTTCTTCGTCTTCTTTTTATTTATTTATTTATTTATTTTTTGTTCCAAACTGTAGATAATCTGTGATAGATCCATTTGTTTTCCTATCAGTTTTCATTCGACAGCAATTATAACCAATTTTATTCCGAAGAATCAGTACGAATTTATTATTTTCTTGTCTAATGTAATAAGAAAGTATTGGATTTGTAAAAAATTTTTGACTTTCGGTTTTCGATGGATTAACATGTTTTGAGATCTTCTGAACATGATTTGATTTCTTTAGATTTGATCTTTTTTTTTTTTTTTTTTAAGAAAATTTCTGTCTATCTGTATGTATGTGTTACTAAACATTTGTGGACGCTGTATTGCACGAACCAATGGACAAAATTTAACCAAATATGATACTTAGTTGGACCTTAACTTAAATTTATGCTTATTATATTTTGGAAAATATCGTTCAACAGATGGCACTGTGATTACGATTCTTCATAACTTTAAAATTAGCAGCATAATACAAAATTTCGTACAAATGTACGTTAAGGGAATTATTTTTAACAAATAATTGCGACAGAAAAAATTATAATAGTAAATTAGTGAGCCAAGGAAAAAATTTTGTTTATATAAAAGCATCACTCAATCCCCTGTGATGTAAACTTTAAGTATGAGTATTTTTTTTTTTTTTTTTTTTTTTTTAAGTTAATACCTTTAAAACGAATGGTTGAACCATATCTAAGTTTTGTTTTAATTCCAGCCACCGAATCCGAGCCTATATTTTAACTTTATTTCTTGTTAGGCCAGGTCTAGATCTGCGAATACACTGGAAATATATCTTTTACTTTATATTTAAGTTATATTTTCGCAGTTTAAATATCACCCCTTAGTCATTGGCAATAACTGCTCAAAACATTAAAATCAAATAACTCGGTGAATATTACATTTACGCATATACAGTTTTTTGTAAATTGTTTTTCAAAGATTACGATATAATTTTTCTAATTTGAACTTTTTTAAAACAGGGTCACCATAAAAATATATTTTTTTCCTACTTTATTAAATATATGACATCTTATGTTATGCATGGCGCGAGAAATAGTTACATGGAAATATATTACTAATGTTAATAATTTAATAAATATAGTTTTTAAATCTAAGAAACTGAAACGCAATATATGCATAATATAATTATTTTATAAAGTAATATACATACATTTAAGGTTATACTTAGTAATAAAAAACGAATTTATACTGTTAAAAAGAAATTATACTGTTAATAGGTAAATTAATATAATATAAATAATAATGTAATTAATATTTGTTGAAACAACCGATTTATTTTGTAAATATATATATATATATATATATATATATATATATAAACGTAAAAAATTGAGAAGTGTGTAAAAAAGCAAGTGATTATAATTATCGAAAAATCTATTGGACACCATAATAACTTGTAAAATTTACAACAAAAAATTTACTGTTTCAAATAACGATGAAGGGGGAAAAGTAGTAGAATATACTGGTAATAATATTATAGTTTTAAAAAATTAAAGAACACGCTTTTATAGAAATGTGAACTAAAAAGCACAAGATATCTATCTTAGTATTAAAATGCAGGGTAAGAGAAAATCGTGTGAGTGACACACCATAATATTTACGTACATTTAAATCTTTAATTAAAATAATTTAGAATTAAACAAAAACCATTTTTAAAAAATCTCCCCTGGCAGGGCTCGAACGCTAGCCCTTTCGGTTCGTAGCGAGGAGCTTTACCCCAGAGCAACAGCGTTCACGTAGGGAAAGACTTTTTTTACAATATAGATTTTTTGTTTGCTCCCAGAGCGGTTACAAACATACATACATGCAAACATACATACAAACATCCATACAGGTGAAGCAAATAAAAGCGTGTTAAAAAGGGAATTTGCCCTTAGCGACAATGCCTTTAGCATAAATCTATAAACCCGTGTCCTTAGCGTAAATGTTATACCCTCTCGGTGGCGTGCTTTTAGCCTAAGGGCATTTAGCGTAAATATGTAATAAGTAAAAAAAAAAAAAAAAAAAAAAAAATGAGCTTTTTAATTTTCCTTCGCTCTATATTCAGACTTAATCGGCTATTTAGTTTCAGTAGTAAACTATTGCAAAATAGGGCCATTTAAAAATTGAAGGAATATCCTTTGTTGTCATATTCATACAAAAAAAAAAAAAAAAAAAAAATTGTGTGTCACTCACACAATTTTCTCCTATCCTGCATTTCAATATTATAAAGATAGATTGCAGATTAAGTCGTAAGATTAATGAGGTAAGATAATAAAGTTCAGTGTACTTAAAAAATAATTTAAAATAGGTTTAGGGACAGTTTTATTTAACATATACTTCTGTGTAAGGGGGGGGGTATTTGAATTCCCTGCAGTTATTTGTTTTTAAGTTATGTTGACAACAGATACACATAGAGGTCAATTGTTAAAAATTGGACTTTCGTAATCAGGGCACAACAAAACGCGATATTATATAAAAATCAGAGTTAAAAATAGAACTTCAAAAAATATTTTGTTTCCAGTATGGATATGGAAACTTAATTTTCCTTTCTGAGCGGTGTTTGTCGACATAGTAAAATGTAGCAAAGAAATTCCATCAATTACATTCAACAGAAAAGAACGTTTAGCTCTGTTTTGGGTAACCCTGTATACTGTCTATAAAAAAATGTACTATAAACAATATTGCGTGCTTAAATTTTATCTTACATTAAAAGCGTCTAACACGAAATGAATTGCAATTCCAGCAATTTCCAAGTATAGCCCGAATATATCCAAATACTTTGAGTAGCCCTGTAAACGAATGAATGAACATGAATGAAATGGACGGATGAATTTCCATACCACAATCTACACAAAACATGCTGTTATGCATATAAAGTTTTGTTGATTCCATTTTCTTTAAGCCAGCCTGTAGATGTCACACTGTACGTATCAGAAATTTCTCTTGAATATCTCTGTACACGAACCTTTTGCTTGATCTGAACTGCAATGACTTTGCTCATATACATTCCATAAATATAGAGAAGTTCTGGGATTGTCCAATCATTGTTCACTGAAATAGTCGTAAAATTTGGATAATTATTATTTACGCTAAGGGCACGGCTTCTTCCATTCCTCCTTCCTTAACGGCCCTCTTCACTTACCGTCGCCGGAAGCTCGAGCCAATGTTATTCTATGGGGAAATTTTCTTTACAAATAACTTATTAACTAATACATATTTTTAAATTCTGTTTTCACATTCAGAAAATTCCTAACTGTTAAATTGACGGACCTTTTTCAAAAATGTATTTTTTTAATTTTTAATATTTTATTTTGAAATTGCAAAATGAAAAAATTTCACATATTAAAAATTCGTATTTTTCAGCTATGTACTATAAAACGATGTTTTAATTAGATCTTCTAATTGAAAGAAGAAGATAATTTGTCTTTTTTCTACTAATGGTTCCTCTTTTCCTGTTTTAAGTAGAGCTTAATAGATCATTTTCTTCGAATGGCACTACAGAAATGGGATTATTATTATTATCAGGGATGAAACTTTTCAGGGGCTACCCCTGAATTCAGGGTTTTTGAAAATTTTGCTGCCTCTGAATTTCATGTTAAGTTATTTTGTTTTTATAGAAATTTTTCATTTTGAATGTTTAATTTGACTTATACTAAGAATTATCAAAACATCACTTTTTAAAAGTAGCCGTATGATGTATCATTAATAAATTTCCCCTAACTGCATGCAAGTAGCAATTTTCAGGGTTTTTGCATGTTATTGAAATTTTTATTTTTCCGACTGAGTGAAAATAATGCCTGGACCGGGAGTCGAACCCCGGTAATGCCGACCGGTTTGTAGGCCTGGATAGCTCAATTGGTAGAGCCTTGACCTCGTAAGTCAAAGATCCGTAATGCCTAGACTCCCGGTCCAGACATTATTTTCACTCAGTCGGAAAAATAAAAATTTCAATAAATATGATTTTCTTCCAATCAGTTGATTGTGTGATTTTAATTAAAATTTTATTTTTGCATGTTAGGTAGCTTCACCCCTGTATTATTATATGTGTTGGAAAGGGGGGGGGGAGAATCCTATATATATATAGTATTGCCCTTTCCTTCTCCTCTTGCAAGATAATCAACAAGTTCAATTGCTTCAAATATCAATACAGCCTAATCCAGGTGGGACTCTTTTTCTTCTAATAATGAAATAAAGTTAAAATTTCTGTAAATATTTCAACTGGACGTTTCCATTTTGAAATGCTTCATGTGGTTCTTTCTGCTGAAAAATAGACTGACAAGTAGAAATTCAAATAATAGAACCATCACAAAACTTTTTTTTTTTTTTTTTTTTTAATCAGTTAATAAAACAGCGCCACTTTTTACTTAACATGAAAAAAGAAAAAAAAAAAAAAAAAAGAAGCTTTTACTATTAATGCTTTTAAGTACACAGCATGCAATTTTATTCAATAAATGTTGAGATGTATCTGACTGAAAAATCGCAGAATATATGTAATAGCTTCGCTACTTGTCGACTAATACGCACCCAAATTAAGCTATCATTCTTTCTTATAATGGATACCTCACAATTTAGGTTTGACACAGTTATACTCTATGAAATCTGAGGTATAACCTTTTCGAAAATGGAAGGAATTTGCAGCAAAGTTTCGCCACCTGTTGGGCGATAAGCACCAAAAGTTGGTAGACAGCAATTCATGTCAAGGTGCAACTAAATATAAATTTTATATGAAATTCTGTGCAATAATTCTGTGCAATTCTTAATGTTTAACTGCCACAAACTATTTGTCACACAGACATACAAATATTTTTTTAAATAGCCAAATCATGCTCAAGACATCTCAAAAGGCGTAATTCTAACGAAAACCGAAAGTGGAACATTTTTATGAATCTAATGCTTCCTTCTATGTATATAGAAGAAAGTAGTAAAGCAATTGCCTAATTTAATGCTTTGAAAAGCATGTCCTTAACATCAGTTAAAAAGAATAAAAACAACGAGTGTTAACTCTAGTGACATAAAAAATGCAAAATCTGATATAGGAGGAATTCGCTTACCATATCTGAAAATCTATACCAAGTTTCTGTGATATTCTTAAGACTTATAACAAAGAATGATTGTTAAGTTTCTCACTTAGTTTGGATACATTGTTATAAAAGTTTAAAATTCATTCTATGCAAACAGAATATTGAAATGAATAGCGATGAGTGACACAAGCATTCACGATAGATGTTGTAAAATAAGAATTTTATTTATAAATAATCAGGGTTGGGGTTTTGGACAGGACAGGTGGTTTACCGTCCAAAAGTGTCCTAAACTGTTTAAAACTGTCTTAAACTGTCTAAAACTTAAAATTAGAGGAAATTCCATTTTACAATCCCTTCATTTCTTAGCACAATTAGTAATTAAGAGCATTTTACACTGAAAATTTAGCTAATTTTTTAAATATTTTTTAAATGTGAAAAGAAATTAAAAATTTTGCTTGCAACAAAAAATATGTGATAATATATTCAATTTGAATAGTCGGCTAATTTATTTTATTCAGATTTTTCTTTTTTTCCCTTATGACTTACTTATCCATTATTTTACATAAATTCTGTTTAAAAGTGGTTTTGTTAAAAAAAAAAAAAAAGAAAAGAAAAGAAAAGAGAGAAAAAGAAAAGAAAAACTTCCTTAAAAGGAATATAGATTAAAAGTTACCAAAAATAAACATACATTAAAATATAAAATTATAGTTAGGCAATGAAATCTATACATTTTAATGATGTCAGATGCGTAAAAAATATAAAACATCTATTTAAGAATTTAAAAAATTCTACATATGTACTTCCTTCTTCGTTGGAAAACATATATATATATAATTTCTTTTAAATATTTATTTCAAGATGATTTTTTTTAATTATTAAAAAAAAAATTATAATTATTAAACATATTTTACCGCAAACGCAATATTTATTCATATTGCTTATGTGAGTATGTGTATAAATGTTACAAATGTAAATATCTGAGATACAATTATCATTTTTTTTTTTTTTTTTTTAATTAAAACTTTAGTAACATTTTTTTTTTATTTTTTTTTTATTGTTTTATATTATAGTTGTTCTCTCACTTTATATATTACCAAAATTAAAACAATGGCAAATCCTTGAAAAAGTTACAAAAAACGATTAGTAATTATATATGTATATGCACACATATTTATAATAACTATTTTATAAATTCTCTGAATATTTGCATCATTTTTAATAAATATAATTTATTAAAAACTATAGTTTAGGACAGTTTAGGATGCTAGGGTTTTGGACAGGACGGTAAAAACCATGGTTTATACCGTGGTTTTTACCATAGTGTCCGAAACCTTGCCAACCCTGTAAATAATCATTATTTTTAAATTTTAGCCACACATCTAAAATTTAATGTATTTTTATTTACTAGCCATACATTGTTTTCACGTGTACTATGTGATGAGGTACATAATGACTCATAAAAGCATATTAAAATCGCATAAAAAATGTATTTGTTCAAATGAATTTTGAGCTTTTAAATATACTACAGAAGAAATTTGTAACCAAGGGCAGCGGATTTAAAGGGAAGATCTTGAGAATGCCCCCCCCCCCCCCCACACACACACACGCACACACATACAATTCCAGAAATGAAGGAAATTTCCAGAAATAACAATTTTTAATTTCTTTTACTCATATAATAGTAAAGAAAGTATTGTTTTGTGGATAAATTTTCAAAATTGCATTTTTGCTATAGTTACTCGTTTTGAAATACCCTGAGTCCAAAAATCAGTTTTTTTGCGGTTGGTCTGTTTGTTTCTCCTTTTCTTTGTGAGAGTGTCTGTGTGTATGAGAGTGTAATCAGTGTAACTTAGAAACGAATATTAACAGGAAGTCCAAACTTGATATTTTAAATCTGTATCATATAGGGATGCTACTTGAAACTTTTTATTACTGTCGGTCGAATGGTTCATATACAGGAACATCCAAGAGAGTTCAACTACATTATGTCTATTAGCAAAATTTCTGGCAGGTGCAGTTTAACACCTTTAGACTGCGCTAAACAAAATTAAATGAATATGTATTTTTTTTATATTAATAAAAGCATGTTTAGGATATGGTATAAAAATCTTATAAATATATTATAAATATATAAATATATTATAAATATATTATAATATTATAAATTATATTATAAATTATATTATAATATTATAAATATATATATATATATATATATTTATAATATTTATTGGGTGAAAAAAATGGTAGTTTATAGTAGAAAGGATTAAACTGATTAAAATTCGTTTGTTTTTCATGTACTTAATTCCTTTTAAAAGAAAATCTACCTTTTTATTTTATTTTATTGCACTGATCGGAATCAAATCGTAATATAGTGTAAATAATGGGGGCTATAAAACACATGGTTCAAAAACTAAAATATATAATAGATGCTGAGATACAGTCATCTTTAAAATCGTAGTTCTTAAATAACAAAAAATCCACAAGTCGTCGATAAATACTCAGATTGAAGTGTCCGTTAAAGACTTTTCTGTAGGCAGTGGGAAACTGGATCCGATGCAGTACGGGCAGAAAAAAGAGCTGACTTAGGCAACGGGTACCCGAAGAAGCGAGATCTAAAGCAATTTCAGTGTTTTTTTTGTTTTTTTTTTAAGTTTTTATTTGTAATGTGATGTAAAAAATAAATACTGATCCAATTCTTTTGAAAATTCATTTAAATATAGTGACCAGCGAAGTGGGCGTAGCCTGCTAGTATGGTAATATATTGATAAATAGCTGCTTGTTTAGTATAAATTTATATATTTTTTACCACATATTGTATTTATTGATGACCAATCTAAATGTTTGTTTTTTCATTTGTCGCTGTGTTAACTGTTTAAAAAAAGTCTAAATTTATCGTCGCTTATATTAATACTGTATCAAGTTTAATACTCTCACATTTTAAAACAGGAATAAACTACTACGTCAGAAACGCCAAAGAAAAATTATTGAGGTGCATACAGCTGTTTCGGTAGCCTAAAGCGTACCGTCATCAGTGCAAAAAGAATTCTGAATCTGGAGAAGTGCTCGTATATATAGGAGAGGGACCGGATTTAGTTCAACCAATAGGAATACGGAAGGGGTGGGGAGTGTGGCCAATATGAATTAAGGAATGTGTAGCTGTGTAAACAGTAGAAAAATTAAGAAAATGTGGACTGAATGTAAAATTTCGAACAATCAGACAAATAGGGAACAGCGAAATCATAATTTACAAGGTTTTTAAAATTTTTATAAATATGAAAAGCTTCAAAGAAATCGAGTTCATGAATGGATTTAGGTCTGCAAATTATTTTAGCTGAATTAAATTTAAAATTATGATTTTCCTCCCAGCAATGTTTAGAAATAGCCGATTTATTTATTTCTTGTTTGCGGACGTAATTCATATGTTCTTTTAGACGAAATTTAAGACTGCGTTTAGTTTGGCCAATATATGATAAACCACACTGACAGGAAATACTATAAATGCCCCAAGAATTATGCATATCAATAGGATCTTTTAACTGAGATAAGGTGAGTTTATTGGAAGGCGAAAATATTATTTTAAATCATATTGTTTGAGAATTTTAGCTATGGTTTGACTGGTTTTAGAAAAATAGGGTAAAACAATACTGATATTAGATGTGACTGATTTAGTAGACGAAATTCGAGGGAGTTGTAATTTTTGGATAGCTTAATGGAAGGGTCAAAACCTGTGTCAATTGCGATGGCTTTCAGGTATTTAATTTCAGATTTCAATAAAACAGGATTTGAACAGGATTTGAAATCTGAAATTAAATACCTGAAAGCCATCGCAATTGACAGAGGTTTTGACACTTCCATTATAGACAAAGCTATCCAAAAATTACAACTCCCTCGTATTTCGTCTACTATCCCTCGTATTTCTCGATTTGCTTTTTCGCCTGCTAAAAAATGTGGTATATTACTAATAGTTTTTTTATTTTTTATTTTTTTAAGGGGGGGGGGGGGGGGGCAGGTGGGATGAGGAAGATCTCTTGCTCTTCTAAGAGGGTACGAAAATTTTGAAGTGCCCTGGGCACAAAAATTTTGTAGTCGGGCCCTGTTTATTTGTTAAGGCTATTCTCAAATGAGAAGCTGAATTTTGGGCATACTTTCTGTCAAAAGATAAGAATAGTTTTTACTTTCACATACGTAAAAAAATTAGACTTACTAGTCTGGTTTCTTGAAAATCGCATGACGTTTTCCTTTTTTCCTTTAAAGCAAATACTTTTGTCATTTTTTTTTTTTTTTTTTTTTTTTTTCAAAAATTGTCTTTTTTCATATTTGTAGTGTGAAGTTCTGACATATTACTGGACATAAAAAAACTGAGTTAGGATTAAAAAAATACATTCATTCTACATATAAGTATGTGCTATTTTGATCGAATGAATTTTTGGAAATTTTGATTTAATCTTTTAAATCTTTTTAATATATTATTATGTGGGAAATTCATTAAATTTCAGTCTGTTTTTTAAAAATAAACCAGAGAAATTAGTTTCAGAATATGTTCGTAGATGGCTGAACCAGCATTTTAAACAGAGATAAATAAGGACGTATTTTTTAATTAGAATTAATTAAGTGTTTTAAGTCATAAAATGTACAATAAAATGTAAATTATTAATTAGCACATTTATTTCCGTGAAAATGTCAATTATTTTTTATTTATATTTAATAAAATAAGAATGTATTCGATATATTTTAATTATCCAATAAAAAATGTTAATTTCAGTTTTTAACCATTTACAAAATTAAGGGGTTGTCTATTTAACACTTTCCCTGCCATTGACGAGTTATTTCGTCAGCCGTCTGCTTGCTATAACTCGCCACTGACGAGATCTCGTTTCAAATGTTTGCTCAATTCCCACTCATGATATCACCAGCTGTGTGGCAACTAAGCCACACCCGTAGCTAGTGATTAGTTATAAAAACAGGCAACAGATGGCGCGGAATATTGGAGGGCAGTGAAAGGGTTAAGGGTTATTGATTAGAAAAAAAAAAATTGCCAAAATTTTAAAGATTGATTCTAGGATTATCTGAGTGAAATACTAAGGTTGTTTAGGGCAGCAGAGGCAAAGAACTTCTAATAGTATCGAAACTTCTTAACGTATTGAAAGATCTTTGGCAGCGGTTCGTGGTCTGAAAATAGGTGAAGAGGCACTTCACCTAATATGCACTGTAACTGTATTCATTAATGGAGTATAAATTAACATTTAAGTAAAATGAGTATTAATGAGAATAGATAGTTATTAAATGAGAATAACATTTAAGTAAATGAACCGCTGCTGCAGGGCCTGATCTAATTTGAATATATAATTCCTAGATGAATTTTGTAAAGCTTATTTAATACATTCCTGAATTATGTGTTTGTTAATAGAAGTTAATGAAATTTTAGAAATATGACATTATACAAAGATACACTGATTTTTATTTTCTTTACTTTTTTTACGTATGGAAGAGAAAGTTATTGGGATAAATTTTTGAAACTGAGTTTTTGATATATTTTCACATTTTTAATCCGTAAATTACATCCCCCATTACATTTCCACCCCCTTTGAGCTGGATGCCCCATCTACGAACTCGACCGAGATTTTTACTGTCCTGACAACATATCCCGAGCTGGTTAAATTTAAATAAAAATTACTCCAGTTATCGTGTTCACAACTCAACAAGGGAAAAAGCGTTAATATATATATGTATATACCTATATATATATAAACTTTTGAACGGAGGGGTTTTTGGGTTCTAGGGGTCATGATCGGTGAAGATATGAAGAAATTTTCGAGAAGTCGTGTCATGAGAACCATTGCAATAGGTAGATTTCCTATAAGGAATCTACCTAATATCTTCCAATGTTCAATCTCGCTTTAATAATTATAATGCATTAAAAACTTATTAATTTTCAAAAACGACGAAACAAACAAAAGTAAAGAGGGAAAGAAAATCTAAAAATGTGTTTCATCGTTATAATCTATTCACATTTATATATGTATATATCTTTATATATAAAAATTACGTGTCACGATGTTTGTCCGCGATAAAGTCCTAAATGAACTTCTGTCAAACAGATTTTACTTAAATTTTAAACATGAAACAATTGTCGATGACAATACAATACAGAAATATTTTCAGAGTTACAACCTTATCAGAAACATATTAAAGGACTAAAACCTTTCTGCCTTTCCAAATCTTGCGATTACCTTTTAATTCCTTGAATTGGAGTTTTCAGTACATCTTGGTGAGTATTAAAAACTCTAATGCACAACTCTCTATTATTATTATTATTATTATTGTGGATTTATTGATGTTATACTTCGTTGGTGCGATGCTTTATTAGTACGTCACGTCGTACTATTTCTTTCAATTGGCTGTTTTTGCGTCGTTATCAACTTTTATGCATCACCTTGGATGAACGTCAAACATTTCAGTTTTTATCTAAATACTAGCAGGCTTTGCCCGCTTCGTTGGTCACTGTATTTAAATAAATTAAAAAAACAGAATCACTCCTTTTTTATACATATCTTTGTAAACAAAATATAAAAAGAAAATCCATTGAAATTGCTTGAAACCTCGTTTCGAGTTGCCTTTCGCAGCGCCTTCGGCAGCGTCTTTTTCACCTGCAAAATCTTCGGTGCGTGTTCCTATTGACTGCGACAATGCGTTACCCATGGACTTCAATGGGTGTTATCGGATGACAATTTCGAAACGTATATTGAAAAAATCGAAGTAGCCTTTTATATTTAAATTCCAATTGCATATGAACAACAATTTATTTACTATACATAATATTTACTTTCACATTATGTCCTGTATTTTATTTAATTTATCCGGACAACCATAAAATGACAGCAGTTTAACACCAAATATAATATTACAATACGCAATGCGCACATCTCTACTGTACGAGATAATTAAATTTTTTATGATTATAAATATTTTCCATTTTAATATTTAGTTAATAGCTGTTGGTACTATATGGAAAAACAAAGAAATAAATACGTAAACCTAATGCTAGTACAGCTTTATTATAGCTCCCCTTGGCGACTTTTGAACTTTTGTCGCCATTTTGACCTTTTATTATTATTATTATTATTACAAAATAACATAGATAATTTAAACAAAAATAGATAATTTATGCGATTATTGTTTCAGCTTCTTTCTTTTCTTGCAATGTTTTATAATTTTTATTTTATTTTTGATGCGCTACTTGGCTTAAAATGGCTGTCGTATTTGGCGAAAAATGTCCGGTGTGCTTCATCGTCAAAATTTTAAAAAAGCCCAGGATTATCTATAAGTAAATTTCTTTAATATGATGTGTAATTAGCTTTTATGCGCAGCATACTATTCGTGTCAAAAACATTCTATTTTTAAAAGAATCTAAAATTGAGATATATTAAAAAAGCGTATGAAGCGAAATTGGGAAGAACATGCTGGATTTTTATGTTATTATTATTATTTACTTCTATATTCAATAGAAGAAAGTATTGGATTCATAAAAAAATTATACTTCCGGTTTTCGATGGATTTACACGTTTTGAAAGAATCAAAACACGATTTGACCATTTTTAGAAAATATCTGTCTACGTGTGTGTGTGACAAAAATTTTGTGGCGACTGTATCTCAGGAATTACTACAGGGAATTGCATATAAGTTTATATATAGATGCACCTTGACCTAAATTAGTACCTATCAACTTTTGGTGTCAACTGCTCAACAAGTGGCGCTGCTATACAGCGATTTTTGCAATTTAAGGAAAGACTATATCTCAGGTTCTATTGTGTATTATCAAACAAAACTTGATGTGTGAGTGATGAGACATTATGCTGATTCAAGTTGGATGCTTGTAAGTCAATAGATGGCGCTGTTTTACTGTAAATTTTCTCGATAACAGGAAAGCTATATCTCAACTTGTATATATAACTGTACGAAATTTGATATGTGAGATAACCATTACAAAAGCGCCTTTTTTAAGATGTTATTTATAGATAATAAAACTATCTTTCTTTGGATATTTAGTGTTAGAAAGATGAAAACCATTTGCATTCATCATGTTAGATAATTCTCTATATATTAAAAAAAAGTAACTGTCGCTGGCGTCAATTTTTTTTGTCTGCGACAGCAACTTCTCGCGGAGGGTAAGGTTCCCCGCGTCATGAGATATATCAGTGTATTCCGACTGCTTTAAGGAAGGCATTTCAGCTGCTTAGAAATTTCTATCATTTTAATTAAGTAAGTTATTAAGTAAAAACGCGGGTTTATAAAGGTACTCTATTTGCCACCGGAGGGAAAAGTTTCTCTTATGACGTTTTTTTCTGTGTCTCTGACGTCACTTTCCTCAGGAAAATTAAAATGTGATCAATGGTGTAAATAAGAAAAATTGAATAATTAGTATCTTTGAGATGCTCGAGAGAAGAAAAAAATATTTAGAATAGCGAAACATTTGAAAATAACCAATAGTTTTAATATATTACGTAAAAATTTAATAACGATGAAACGAAAATTAGTTTATATTTTTATTTTATTTTATATTATGGTATAACTTCAGTATATCCCCACAGCTGAATTTGGCGATTTTTCTTTGGCGCCGTTTTGAACGATAACGATGTCGTTCTGGACTGTTTGCGATATAATATGGCAGCTTATATGTTGTTTATTTTGGATTTATTATTTTATGTTTTATGATTTTTATTATGATTTTATCATTTATGATTTTATGATTTAGATTATGATTTATGATTTTTAGATTTATGATTTAGCCATAATCGTCAACAAAATATCGCCAAATATCGTTGTGGGGATATACTGAAGTTGTTCCTTTATTTTAACGTTAGGCGAAAAAGATTTAGTAATGAATACCATGATTATGTTAAACAATTATTGGTATAGAGTTAGAGGTTAAAGGCAGACATTTTTAAAATTGAATTTATGAGATAAAAATGTATATCAGTTTATATAAAGATTTAGTTTTTTAACTCAAAACATATTTTAAAGGATAAATCTTTACTATGACCAATTTAGCGATTTTTAAAATTTAGAAATGAAGCTCGTAACGTTTTTCTCCAAGGAATTCATTTACGCAACCGCAATTGCCATTTTAACTCTAGCCATGCCTTCCTATAGAGATAAATTATAAAATAATGCAATAATAATGGTAATAATAATAAAATCCGCAACCTATTTTTGTTTTTTAAGCATTGATATAAAACTTTGCAGAAAACAGAATTCAATACAATAGGACATTTTTTTTTTTTTCTATATATAAAGGAATTTAGTAACTGCATTGCTAAAATATTGTAGTTACAGCTAATACGGGACCTCATTGGCTGATTTGGTGATTTTTCTTTGCCGTCGTTTTGAACGATAACGATGTCGTTCTGGACTGTTTGCGATATAATATGGCAGCCTATATGTTGTTTATTTTGGATTTATGATTTTATGTTTTATAATTTTTTATCTATGATTTAGATTATGATTTTATCATTTATGATTTAGCCATAATCGCCAACAAAAAATCGCCAAATATCGTTGTGGGGAAATACTAAAGTTGTTCCTTAGTATTTAATACAGTTTAAGAAATTAAATGGTAAAATCAGATATTGACAGGCATCTTGGCAAATTCATGGTGTAGTACAATAAGTGTCGACAATGCAAAATCGCTATCTGAAAGAAATTGTCCTGTCGTACTACTACTATACTAATGAAATTTTTAAAATAATTGCAATAATCGCATAAAATATTTATCTTCAACCTGACTAAATCATATTCTAGAAAAAATGCACTTTGAAAAGTTGCATCTTTAGTGTTGGAAGGACCATTTTAAACCTTGCTGTACGCTGGAAATAAATGCAGAGTATTACATATTGTCCTAAATTAACTAAAAAAATTCAATAGTAAAAAAAAATATAGGCATTAGAAAAAATAAGTTCATAATTTCTTTAATCAAGCAATAACACCCAAAAAATTCATCGTCAAACAGTGACAAAAATTTAACAAGTCGATCATATACTAAAGTTGTAACGCTAAATGATTTAGATGTCAAGAATTTCTCTCTGTTCTAAATAATTAGTGCTATGGTTGTTTATTTTATGTTCTCTCTCAAAATAGTGGCAAATTGTTATTAAATTGTCGAACGTTATAACAGATTTTTGACATATTATAAGCGATATAATATTAAATATTGTGTATTTCAATGCGATACCAAATATGGTGGATTTCTATAATATTGTTCAACTCTCTTGTGTTATGTATTATTAATATTCCAATTCAATGAAAGGCAAAGTTGTGAATAGTCGGGTAGAATCCCGCAAGGATTAATGAGCGAAGCGAGTCGGGGGGAGGCGAAGTCTTCCTCGGGGTTGGTGAGCGGAGCGAGCAGGGGGCAGAGCCCCCTAGTTTAATAAATGATAGTTTTAATAAATTATTTGTCCTTAGTGAATTCGTATAGCAAAATATAGAAGAAAGTTTTGTGGGGGCCACAACATACTAGTTTTAATTATTCGTGTGAAAATGGATTTATTTTTATGTTGGAAAAAAAAAAAAAAAAAAAAAACTCGTAAATTATTTGTGTAACAATGCAATTTAAAGCTAATATTTAATCCGCGATTGTAATGAAATGCTCGCCCTCTGGTGGGCTAAGGTGAAATTACAATAAACATGGTTTAATTCGAATTCCATACAGCCGCCATTGCTTGCCGATATTTAGTTTCACATATATTTATTGAATAAAAATGAATAAATACGGTAAAAAAGATAACACATACTTTTGTGTGCTACAATCTAACTCCAAAGGATCAAGAAATCCAGAATTGAGCTTCCATTTATTTCCAAATGACAAATTTAAAATTTCAGTTGCTTCGGCTAATGGAAGTAAAGAATTAATTAGATGATTTGAAACTAATATCTGTTCAACTTCAGTTAAAAATCTACTTCCGATCGAACTTTGAATAAACTGAAGTATTTTTTCCAAAAGCAATCAATTTTCCATAATGTAATGGCGGAGAAATTATAGTACGAATATTAAGTAGAATAACAAAAAGAACACTAATGGAACACACGTGGCTATGTTTACTAACAACTGCAGTGTTGAGAAAGCGCCATCTATCGATCATTACAATCGCGGATTGTTTAATTTTAAAACTATTTAAAGGTTATTATTTTAATACTAGTATATAACCCCGTCAAAAATGACGGAATGTGAACGATAAATCTTGATAACAATGTTTAGATCATGAAGATTACCACGTGATCATTTAAATGTATTTTCAATTTTTGTTTATAAATAAATGTGTTTCGATATTTTATAATTTTCGTTCTGAAATTAAAAAAAAAATTACCCGATCAATAAATATGAATGACAATAAAAAAACTGCTGGTAGACAAAAAATATAGGCCCGACAACACAACAGCAACAACACATCCCGGTGTTCTGTTAAGTGCTCTATTTAAAGTCCTCATAATAAGAATAATCTGGTGTGTCACTTAGACGACTTTCTCTTACCCTGAAATTTAATACTATAAGGGCAGGTTGGAGATTAAGAGGTAAGATAACGAGTACTGTTATGTAAACCTATGTTAAACAATTCAAATTATAGGCTTCGGAAGAGTTTTATATGATAATTAGTTCTCCCCCCCCCTCAACCCCCCCGTTTCAATAATGCACCTACATTTATATAGAATTTAATTCGGTTATTAAAAAATAATTCTGTTTTTAAAAATTAATTTATTAAAATTATTATTTAAAAAAGTTATATTGTATGATAATACAGACGGTTTCCACATTAGAAAAGTAGTATAACACCAAATGTCCAAAAAACGGCCAGTTTATTTTCAATATTAAAAAAAAAATTGTTAAAAATGAAAAAATTGATAACTTTATTTTAAATTATTGCAGATCGACGGTACAACCATTCGTTTTAAAGGTATTGGCGAGCTCTTTTGAAAGATACACATCATGAAAATTTACTCCCTTCGAGGGGGGTGGCGAGGCTCCTACATACACAAAAAAAAATTTCCCAGTTGATTTTCCTATTACAAAAAATATATATTCGTTTCATTTGGTTTAGTGCAGTCTATATATGTTAAATTTTACTTACCTGCAATTTCCCCCATAGACGTAATGTATTTGAATACTTTTGAATGTCCCTGTACACGAACCAATTGCTTCATCTTAACGAAAAGCTTACTGTAGCATCCCTATATGATACACATTTAGAATACCGAGTTTGGAATTTCTGCTACTATTTGTTCTTGAGATATGCTAATAACAGACACACAGACATCCACACAGACACACACAGAGATCATTCGCTAAAAAAATGATTTTCGTATTCAGGGAACCTCAGAACATGTAAGTATAACAAAAACTCACGTTCGAAAATTTGACCCTAAAACTATATTTTCTCGACCCTATGGGTAAGAGAATGTAAAAAACGATTCACTTCATTTTACCAAAATACTTTTTTTTAAGATCCTGTTTTCAAATACGCAAATGAAGTGTGACGTCACTGACCGTCCGTGGATGCAAGAAAAGGATTCCCTATGTTAATCGTCCATTGGATTTTTGTAAAAAAATTTGTAAAATCCAGGAAAATTATTTCCCGATTTTTATCCCCGTATTTGGGTACAGATATGCTGTCGTATCCATGTGCTAGATTGAGTTATTTTCCTGTCAAATTGTCAAAATTTAAAATTTCAAAACTGTATCATCTCTGGCGTTTTTTGTATTTGGCGATTAAAAACATAATACGAAAATATACATGCCAGATGTTTATTTTCGTAATATGTATTGTACGAAATATTGTTTCATATAATTCATCGCTCTCTTAATATATGTTGTTAAAATAACCATGATTTTTTAAAGGAATTAAATATGTTCGCCAAATAATTTGGCGATATTTTTTTTTCCGCCGAGGATGACAGCTATATTAAATCTATTCCGCTGCAACATATGAGTACCTTATATCAGACACTTTATTTAGAAATTTGAAGACAAATTTGACTTCAAATTATGATAGAAAATTTATCATTTTCCTTTTAATTAGTACTAGTATCGCCCAGTGGTCGAAACTCGACCATTTTTTTTTTTTTTTGCAAATTGAGGCAAAGCAAAGTTATTGCCTTGTCCTAAACGGAATGCAATTGCAACACCGCTGCGGCAATTGTTTGTCGATATTCACTCTAACTGAATCAGCAGAGTTTTACTTAATATAACTATTTCTCTCTGTAGATGTTAGCCTTTCCTGAAATGAGAGAAAATCGCAAAGTGAAAACGCCCCTTGTTGTGTGATACAGCCCAGAAGCTAATAGGTACCATGTCAAACCAAGGCACAACCAAGTATCAAATTCTGTTAAATTAATTCGATTGGTTCATAAAGTACAGTGTTTGAACAAAAAAAAAAAAAAGATATTTTTCAAAAATGGTCGAATTGAGTTCGGGAAATTTCAAAACGTGTAACTTTATCGAAAACCGAAAATCTAAAACTTTTCGGAATCTTATATTTTCTACTTATATATGCAGAGGAAAGAATAATAAATCTACTTAAAAAAAAATAAAAATAAGTAGTCAATTTCACTTAATTAAAATGCAAGGAAATCTCAAAACGTGTAAATTCATCGAAAACCGGAAATCAAAAGTTTTTATGTATCTTCTACTTGCTTCTTCTATCCACAAAAGCTAGCAATAAAGACACTTTAAAAAAAAAAATATGTAGCCAATTTCATTTAATTGAAACGTGGAGAAAGCTCAAAGCATGTAAATTCAGCAAAAAACGGAAATCGTAATTTTTTCCGTATCGTCTACTTATACATGCAGCAGTTAGTAACAAATCCATTTTCCTTTTATTTAGTATATTAGTTGAATATTTATTGTTTAAATATCACTATTTGAAATGAAATGTTTATGTTTACATTCGAAACTGGAAGTTTGCCATTTTTTTTTTAATGGAGTTTTGTGATTTTAAATTAAAATTTTATCAATTTTACAGAAAAAATAACTCAATCAAACACATGTATACAGTAACTTATATATAACCCAAATATCGGAATTAAAATCGGCAGATAATTTTCGTTATTTTTTAATAATTTTTTACAAAAAATCCAATGGACAATTATCATAGGAAATCTTTTTCATGGCTCCATGGACAGACAGTGACGTCATCACTTCGCTTGCGTATAGTGATGCTACATTATACAAATTACTGTGTCTATGGTTTTATTTGAGCTTTATGAAATTGCCAGATTTAACAACTTTCTACTTTTAGGTATTTTTTAATGTAAAGGAATACGTGTATAAAAGGGAAAAATGGGGGAAAATGCATAAAAAATAAATGTAATTTTAAATACCTTCTTGACATCGTAAGAAAATAATATTTGTATTCGCACCTTTCGGCTAACCATACCTTTCGAATGATACCATTTTCAACCCTCTACTCCCATAATTAATATGTTAAAAAGGGACTACAAATTTTATGCTTGCCTATTAATATATAGATATTAGTTGGATATTTATTGTGTAAATATCATCCTTTGAAATGAAATGATTATGTTTTGAATCGAATATGGAAGTTTGCCATTTATTTTTCTAGAGTTTTGAAATTTGAAATTTAAATTTTATCAATTTTACAGCAAAAACAACTTAATCTAACGCATGCACACGATAACTAATACATATCTATACCACAATATGGGGATTAAAATCGGAAAATAATTTTCCTCAATTTTTAATATTTTTTTTACAAAACTAAGGGGCTCTGCCCCCTGCTCGCTCCGCTCACCAACCCCCGAGGAAGGCTTCGCTCATTAATCCCTGCGGGATTCTACCCGACTATTCACAACTTTGCCTTTCATTGAATTGGAATATTAATAATACATAACACAAGAGAGTTGAACAATATTATAGAAATCCACCATATTTGGTATCGCATTGAAATACACAATATTTAATATTATATCGTTTATAATATGTCAAAAATCTGTTATAATATTCGACAATTTAATAACAATTTGCCATTATTTTGAGAGAGAACATAAAATAAACAATCATAGCACTAATTATTTAGAACAGAGAGAAATTCTTGACATCTAAATCATTTAGCGTTACAAATTTAGAATATGATCGACTTGTTAAATTTTTGTCACTGTTTGAAATAAATTTTTTGGGTGTTATTGCTTGATTAAAGAAATTATGAACATATTTTTTCTAATGCCTATATTTTTTTTACTATTGAATTTTTTTTAGTTAATTTAGGACACTATGTAATACTCTGCATTTATTTCCAGCGTACAGCAAGGTTTAAAATGGTGCTTCCAACACTAAAGATGCGACTTTTTAAAGTGCATTTTTTCTAGAATATGATTTAGTCAGGTTGAAGATAAATATCTTATGCGATTAATGCAATTATTTTAAAAATTTCATTAGTAGTAGTAGTACGACAGGACAATTTCTTTCAGATAGCGATTTTGCATTGTCGCCACCTATTGTATTACACCATGAATTTGCCAAGATGCCTGTCAATATCTGATTTTACCATTTAATTTCTTAAACTGTATTAAATACTAAGGAACAACTTTAGTATATTCCAACAACGATATTTGGCGAATTTTTGTTGGCGATTATGGCTAAATCATAAATGATACAATCATAATCTAAATCATAAATTATAAAACATAAAATCATAAATCAAAAATAAACAATATATAGGCTGCCATATTATATCGCAAACAGTCCAGAACGACATCGTTATCGTTCAAAACGATGCCAAAGAAAAATCGCCAAATTCAGCTGTAGGGATATGCTAAAGTTATATCAATAATAAGTTAAATCGGAAAAAAAAAGAAAAAAAAAAAAATCACATTTTTCGAAATCTACTGATAAGTGAAAAATTCATCCTTGATTGTATTGTAAAAACGAACTGCCAGTTTGAAGCATTCGAGATAGACCATCACCATTCATAAATTGGATGGCTTTTGAATATTTGTTGACAATATTTTCTGAATAAGTGTTGATGATGGGCTCCTGAATACTTGTTGGCGATATCTGCTGAATAATTATTATTGTTGGCAATATCTACTGGATATATATTGATCATGACATCTTAATAGTTGTTGGGGATATCTCCTGAACTTGTGTTGATTTTGGTCTGAATATTTGTTGGCTACATCTTCTGGATATGTACTGATTACACCTTGATTTTTTTTACATATATATTATGTAATATTAAATTGAGAAAATAAAAAATGAGCGTGGAGAAGGAAATTTAATGATATTGGATAATTTAATTTAATTTAATTTAATTTATAAAGACATCAATGGTACAGGAAAAACTACTTCAGCCATTTCTTTCTAATAATGAACAGAACGAAAAACGGATATTTTACCTGGAGATATTTTGTATATTTAGACCAAATAAAAAATTTTCTTCTTTTTTTCCCTCGTGAATTAAGTTGAAAAATATTTAAAATAAAATTGAAAAAAGTCGTTCTAAAACAATGGTACAGTTTAACCTCTTGGCGAAATTTTAAATTTGGCACCGAAGTAGCTTAGACGTTTCTCGCGAAAATCTTGACATGCATAATTGCTATAGATAATTTATGTCATCGTCAAAATAAATGAAAAATTTAAAATCAGCCAATGAGGTCCTGTATTAGCTATAACTATAATATTTTAGCAATGCAGTTACTACATTCCTTTATACAGAAAAAAAATGTCCTGTTGTATTAAATTCTGTTTTCTGCAAAGTTTTATATCAATGCTTAAAAAACAAAAATAGGTTGCGGATTTTATTGTTATTATCATTATTATTGCACCATTTTATAATTTATCTCTATAGGAAGGCATGGCTAGAGTTAAAATGGCTATTGTGGTTGCGTAAATAAACTCCTTGGCGAAAAACGTACGAGCTTCATTTCTAAATTTTAAAAATCGCTAAATTGTTCATAGTAAAGATCTATCCTATTAAATATGTTTTGAGTTAAAAAACTAAATCTTTATATAAATTAATATAAATTTTTATCTCATAAATTCCATTTTAAAAATGTCTGCGCCTAGTCTCTAACTCTATACCAATAATTGTTTAACATAATCATGGTATTCATTACTAAATCTTTTTCGCCTAACGTTAAAATAAAGAAACAACTTCAGTATATCCCAACAACGATATTTGGCGATTTTTTGTAGGCGATTATGGTTAAATCATAAATCTAAAAATCATAAATCATAAAATCATAATCTAAATAATAAAATCATAATCTAAATAATAAAATCATAAATCATAAATGAGAAAATCATAAAACATGATATCATAAAACATAAAATCATAAATCCAAAATAAACTAGTATGTTGTGGCCACCACAAGACTTTCTTCTATATTTTCCTATATACATATTCAATCAGTAACAATATTAAAAAAAAAAAAAAAAAAAAAAAAAAAAAAAAAAAACGATTTTTTTCTAATTTTTTTTTTTTGTTAAAAGTAATACATATTCAACCAGTAACAATATTTAAAAAAAAAAAAAAAAAAAAAAAAATACGATTTTTTTTCTGTTTTTTTTTTTTTTTTTTTGTTAAAAGTAAAAAAAATCGATAACTTTGTTTTAAATTATCACAGATTTATAGTTCAACCATTCGTTTTAAAGCTATTGACGAGATCTTTCGAAAGATACCCATCTTGAAAATTTACCCCCCCCCCCGGGGGGGGGGGAACCGGTACCCCCACATGCACAAAATTTTTTTCGTAGTTAACTACTACTATTATCAATAATTGATATTAATTTTACAATCACAAGTTTAAAATAACGCTCATTATGTACATTTATACGAAATTTTGTCCTATATTGCCATGTTAAAAATTTAGAAAAAATGTGATCACAGCGCCACCTGTTGAGCTATTGATCCCTAAATGTAATCAGGACCAGTTTATGTCGGGGACCAACTAAATACCAAGTTTGGTTAAGTTTCGTTAAAAAAAAAAAAATACGATTATTTTTCTAAGTTTTTTTTTTGTTAAAAGTAAAAAAATCGATAACTTTGTTTCAAATTGTCACAGATTTATAGTTCAACCATTCGTTTTAAAGGTATTGACGAGATCTTTCGAAAGATACCCATCTTGAAAATTTACCCCCCCCCCCCCGGGGGCGTACTTCCCCCCCAGGGGGGGAACCGGTGCCCCCACATGCACAAAATTTTTTTCGTAGTTAACTACTACTATTATCAATAATTCATATTAATTTTACAATCACAAGTTTAAAATAACGCTCATTATGTACATTTATACGAAATTTTGTCCTATGCTGCCATGTTAAAAGTTTACATAAAATGCGATCACAGCGCCATCTGCCGGGCGATTGATCCCAAAATCTAATCAGACCCTTTCCATGTCAGGGTCCAACTATACACCAAGTTTGGTGCAATTTCATTCATCGGTTCGTGAGATACTGTGTGACATACGAAATTTTGCGATCACAGCGCCACCTGCTGGACGATTGATCCCTAAATCTAATCAGCACCATGCCTCGTCAGGTTCCAACTATATACCGAGTTTGGTTGAATTTCATTCATTAGTTCGTGAGATACGGTGAAAAATACGAAAATTTGTCCTATACTGCCATGTTAAAAATTTACATAAAATGCGATCACAGCGCCACCTGATGGGCTATTGATCCCAAAATCTAATCAGCACAATGCCCCGCCAGGGTCCAACTATATACCAAGTTTGGTTGAATTTCATTCATTGGTTCGTGAGATACGGTGAAAACACTAAACCACAGACAGACAGACAGACAGACAGACAGACAGACATTTTTTAAAAACTATCAATTCGTGTTCAGGATATCCCAAAACGTGTAGATCCGTCAAAAAACGGAGGTCGAAAATTTTCGCGAATCCAATACTTTCTCTATATTACATATAGAAGAAAGTAAAAACATATAGGCTGCCATATTACATCGCAAACACGACATCGTTATCGTTCAAAACGGCGCCAAAGAAAAATCGCCAAATTCATCTGTGGGGATACTGAAGTTATACCATAATATAAACTAAAATAAAAATATAAACTAATTTTCGTTTCATCTTTATTAAATTTTGCATAATATTTTTAAAATATCGGTTATTTTTAAATTTTTTACTATTTTAAATATTTTTTTCTTCTCTCGAGCATCTCAAAGATGCCAATTATTCAATTTTTCTTATTTGCATCATTGATCACATTTTAATTTTCCTGAAGAAAGTGACGTCAGAGACACAGAAAAAAACGTCATAAGAGAAACTTTTCCCTCCGGTGGCAAATAGAGTACCTTTATAAATCCGCGTTTTTACTTAATAACTTCGTTAATTAAAATGATAGAAATTTGTAAGCAGCTGAAATGCCTTCCTTGTAGCAATCGGAATACACTGATATATCTCATGGCGCGGAGAACCCTGCCCTGCACGAGAAGTTGCTGTCACAGACAAAATAATTGACGCCAGCGACAGTTACTTTTTTTTAATATATAGAGAAATCCAATTGGCGATTAACATAGGAAATCTTTCTCTTGCACCCACTGACGGCCAGTAACGTCATCAATTTGCGTGCGTATTTTCTAACTAACTATCCAATAATTACAGACACTCCATGCTATCCCAAATTCACCTGTACTCGATACTTCCAACCAGCTATCTCACCCACAACATCGCCAAAATTTCCAGGATCCAGCTAGGGACTTTCTCATTCTCAACCGAACATTTTATCTTGACTCGACATTATCACCTTAGACTACTCTACTTTCAATACTCATTCCAACTGGTGACCTTTACTTGCCCAACCAAACATTCTATCCCAACTATATATAACTTTACACTAATTTCAAAACTAAAATCAACTGGCGACATTTACGTACTGAACTCGACCCCAATCTTACATTACAATGTAAACAAACAATGAAGCTTGATAAAAATATTTAAAGACTTAATATGTTTTTACAAATATTTTAAGAGTTTTAAGGCTTTAATATGCTTTAGAAATACGTTAACCTTTTTTTTTTTTTTTTTTTTTTTTTTTTTTAAGAAACAGTCAAAGAGTCGTTCATTCGGAATTAAAGAGCTGTCCATTTGGAATTTGTATTTTCTGAATGGCAACAGTTTGGTTTGTTTGATACATTACATAATTCTATTTATAGGTTCATGTTTATAATAAAGTCAGTGATCCGTTATATTTAATGTAGACCTTTAAATTTACAATTGAATAGTTTTTCAAGGCTTTAGTGGAAATAAATAAGAATATGTGCGATACAAAACATATTATATGTATGTTTCCGTAAGTTGAAGCAGCTCAGTAAGTTGAACAAACGGGGGAAAAAAATGGCTGCCAGTTTCTGTTTTGAAGCGGTCTAACCGGAATCGTTCATGACAGATGAGGGTCATTATTATTATTAATTTTAATCAATAAAAAAAAAATAAAAAAAATAAAAAATTCGAAAATCAGGCTTCGAGGTGCGCTCGGACACCTCGGAGGCATTTTCGTGTCGAATTACATCACTGTCCAAGCTACCGTCTTTGCGCTATGCTGTCCACAAACACACACACACACAGACATTACCTTATATACTCTAAGCGACCAAAAAAAAAAAATCCGCACTTGGATATTTTCCTTTTCGCCTTCTACAACCGCCAATTTTATCGTTTAAAAAGCAAATTTTTGAAGAGATTTTATTATGTTGTCCTCCACATACACTTTAGTTTTGGGATATTTTCCTTTTCGCCTTCTACAACCGCCAATTTTATCGTTTAAAAAGCAAATTTTTGAAGAGATTTTATTATGTTGTCCTCCACATACACTTTAGTTTTGGGATATTTTCCTTTTCGCCTTCTACAACCGCCAATTTTATCGTTTAAAAAGCAAATTTTTGAAGAGATTTTATTATGTTGTCCTCCACATACGCTTTAGTTTTGAGTCCAGCGTTAAAGACAAAATGCAATTGTCAGGAAAACTGTAATTTCAGAAATTATTTCAAAAATGGTAAGAATAAGCAGTTAACGATGCCACAAAAAGTATTAATTTTTGAATGAAAATCAAAAAATATTTTAATACTTTGAGATGGCAAAATAATTAAATGTTAATGAAATATTGGTAAAAGGGTTTTTAGCAAGATATAAAATTTTTTGGCCGTTTAAACTGGAAATTTGGTTTTAGGCGGCCATGTTGCTCATCCAAGCGAGATGACCATAAGTTAAAAGCCATTGCTTATAAAATCGGTTTGTATTACATTTAGAACATAAAAGGGATACAGAAAAAATGTTTAGCAGCATAATTTCTTTAACTACAGTACAACAACTATTAAACAAAGCAGGTTTAAATGAGAGAAAATTTGAAAAATTTCCATTCTTTGTGAAGAGAATTACGAAAGCAAGACCTCAGATGGCTTTTTTAAAAAATAAAAATAAAAAAAGATTAGTTAATAATTGGGCTTAACTGGTTTTCTATGAAGAGTCAAGTTTAACTTATTTCGAGCTAAAGAAAACAAGCAGATCTGACAACGAAAATATGGTCGACTTAATGAAAATCGCACTTTTAAAACAGTGACATATTCTCCGTACATTATGGTACGGAGGTGCATAACTTTTTAAACAGTCGGGCACATTTTTATGCTGAAGGGATTAATTAACTCGAAATAAAACACAATCATCATGAAAGAGGTGCCTGGCTGACTATTTTGGAGGTATCTTGGACATTTCCGTAAACAGTATTTCAAGATGATAATGCACCTTACTACACGGAGTCTGTGGTAAGTTTATTCACTTCAAATTGTCAAAATTTCCTATCCATTCCCATGAGAACCAATAATTCTGTAAGTAATCATATCTTTTTTCACTTTAAGTTAAATCCCACAAAGGATATAGTAGAATTTCTTCTTTACCAGAGGTGGAAAAAGTCCTAATCGCGATCCGCTCGAAAATGCTTCGTCTATAAAAGGAAGGGGAGAGGGGAGAGGATTCGAAATTTGCAGCCTATAACTCTGCCAGAACTAGAAAAAATTATTTGTGATATTTGGCACACTGAAATTTCTGGGATTTATATTAAAACACTGTATAAAACTATGGCAAGGCGCATTAAAGCAGTAATTCCATATAAAGGTGGAATTAACCCAATGCAAAATACATATTTTTAATAAAAAATTGCTTAGATCTAACAAAAAAATAGTTTTATATCATATATTAAAATATAACTTGTTTATTTCATATAATAAATCATAATAAAACGCAAAGTGTATGGTTATTGCATTATGTTCAAAAAGAAAGTTTTATGCAGATTTTTAAAAAGTACTTCGTAAAGTGCAATAAAACGAATTATTAAATCGAAAATGTACATAAGTATCATTTCAACCCATTGGTATTATGCAAACAAGACAGTTTTATTTGTTTCAAACATTAATTTTAAAGTTATTAATACAAATAAAAAATGTATAAGTTATTTTTTCTGCAGTGCGGCTTTTTTTTTGTCGCTTAGTGTATATATATATATAAAGATTAAAGCTGAAAGTTTGTCATTGTAGCTAGCCGGATTTTATATAAACGTAATATATAAGCGTAATATATAAAACTTATGAGCTTAAAAGCGTGTCTCATATGCAATGTGGTATGAAAAGTTTCTCTATTGGTTTACCAGGGCCAGCCACACCAAATAGTTCGTATATATTGAGTTCTATATCGAATAGTTCCGCGAAGTATATTTTAGGTGGTATTATGCGTATCTGGTAGGTATTGTGCTAAATTTAAATGCATTATGTTATGTGTATATAATTTAAAAACAACTTTAAAGACTACCCAAAATTAAGCAAATGCATTCTTTTGCATTTGATGTAATTGATTAATGTAATTTAACAAATTATGTCATGTTCAGGGAAATTGCTTTGGAATGATAATTATTTTTTTCTTACTCATACGGTAGATAACATAATATTTTGGAGTTGGTATCACTATACTTTTTTAAGGTCCCCTGAAGGCAAATATCAAGTTTTTAGTATTTGGTCTGTATTTTTGTTATCAGCATAACTTAAAAACGTATAAACGAAGGAAGTTCAGATTTTTGTATTTTGAATAACATGCGGAAGTACCGCTTAAAAATTTAGGATTTAGAAAAAATTAGGATTGATCAGTTAAAAATTCTCAGAATATTTTCAAATAAGTTTTTTTTTTTTTTTTTTTATTATTATTAACAACTCTTTGTCAATATAGGTACAATATTAAAATGGGGAATTAAAAAAGACAAAAGTATATACTTAAAAAAAAAAAAAAAAAAAAAAAAAAAAAAAAAAAACTGTTTTTATAACTAACAATGTAAGAGAAAGAAGTGTAAGTGTCACACCAGATTACTTTTTTCTGCTCTTCGAAATGAAAAGGAAATATTCTTTTTAAATGAAAATGAATAGGTAATAACTATTCGACAAAACTTTTCTTTCGATTGTTCCTAAGCTAATGGCTGTTAACAATCGATTGATCGATAGACGAACGATTTATCAGAAGTTTAAATCTTTAAATTTCAATATTCCTAGAACATTCACCAATTAAACTATTATTTTTTCTCTCTTCTTTAAGAGGTAATGGAAGATGATTATATGGTTAAAGAAAAATAATTACCTGTAGTTATAGAAACCAAATTGTGTGATTGTAAACCTCTTTAGCTATTTACCTTGAATTTACCTTTATTCACCATCACTTTTCTCAGAATCAATAAGACCTTGTGCTGTGATTAATAAGATATAATAGAAAAAAAGAATATAGTTAACATGAAACCTGAAATTCATTATCATATGGTTGGTACGTCGTTGTTTTATTCATTGAGCAATCCATCATGAGGGCGCTGGTGGAAAATCTAAAAAGAAAACAAAGTTAATGAGAAGGATAAAATCTTTTCCATCTTCTTTTATTATTATTGTAATTTTTTGTGACAGAAAATTTTAACAGGGTGGAAGTACCTAGAAAATTAAAATGATAATAATATTAAGTAACGAATTAAGCTCAAATAGGCTGGTAAATTTTATGCAATAACACTCTGTAACTTTTATCGGTGTGCATTTAAATTACAGTATTAAAAAGCAAAACGGACAGTCAAATTTTGATTGAATACGGTTTCATTCGACTGAGTTTTATTCGAATCATAAATCGGTAACCATATATTTTAATGCAAATATTTCGTAATTGAGGCTAATGTAGACAGTTGTCACTGGTAAAATTTAACGCATCGATCATGGCGTCAATTTGAACCTAAAGTTATATAGCTAAAATAATGCATGCATTTAAATTGCAGTCTTCGAAACTTGACAAATCTGATTGAAAACATTTATGTGACAGTAATAAATCGAACTCTTGCGATGGCTGTGATTATGATGGAAAAAAATAACTAATATAATCATTAACTTGTGGTTCGAATACTAGTACTGCCATGCATTTAAATAAAAACATATACATAAAACAATGACTGAGGCATAGAAAATTGCTTTCAGCAAAGGAAATGCAATAAATATAAATAATATATAGAAGAAATCCCCTCCCCCCCAAAAAAATAATAATAATTGATCTAATTATAGGTCAAGCATTAGACAGTTTGTCACCCATATGCAATTAAAGCATGTTAAAATATCCAATGAGAACAAATCGATCAAAATTTTTACTTAACCATATATTTTTACTTAACCATATATATAGATACAAATCTAGCCGGAGCAGTGACCACAGTGATATATTGACCTTGACAAGGTTTGTATTCGAGAGTTTTACAGTTTATATTTTTATGAATTCAATTTACGCACGTAAGCTTTGACGGAAAAAAAAAAAATGATTTTGATGAAATTCTGGCAAAAGCAGGATTTAGTTTAGGATGGACGACTATTATTATTATTTTTTTTTTTTCAAATTATAATATCGCTTTCAAATTATTCTGGTATACTTTCGATAAATTTTAGATTTCGATTAAATGTCCAACTATTGAAAAAATGACACCACAAATATCCCAGATTGAGACTAATAGTCCTCAGTCCTAAAAAGAAAAAAAAAAAAAATTCCTTTTCGGCAAGCTTAAAGGCAAAGGTAGATTCCTTTACGTTAATGTTACAAAGTAAAGAATTATCACGTATGCATTAACACATATTTATCCAGTGGCTTTGTTCCCGCACATTGTATTATTTACGTCGCTATTCTGGTTTCGAGAAATTTAATTTTCAACTACAAATGGGTTTTATTTATTCTAATTAAAGTTTTAGGCTAGATTTATTGATAAGTAAATATTTCAATTTTTAAAAATCGAAGCTCTTAATCATTCAACAAATAGAAACCATAAAGCTATACAATCCCAGCAATGGTGCATCCGGGAGGGGGCTATTGGGCTACTGCCCCCTCCCCACCCAAGCTGAATCAAAATTATAAATTTTAGTTTAAAAAAATTATTATTGTATGATTAATTTCATAAAATTCATTATAATAAATTGTATGATTTGGCGAGATTTTGTCGACAAAACATGCGACTTAGTAATGAAATTTGTGATTTGGCGGCAAAATTTGATAGTTGACGACGAAATTTTTTATTTGGCGACGAAATTCATTATTTGAAGGCAAAATTTGGCGAGCTTGGTGTTCGAGAATGGCAGTTTTGACGTTGTTATATTTTCTTCCCACGCAAAAACCTCATATCTTTTCACAGACCAATATCTTTCCACAAGATAAAAAGTCAAAGAAAGCTGTAACGTATTACTCCCAATTTCAATCGTAAATTTCAAATTCTTGCATTAACCGGCGTTCTAAACTATCCACCACAAACGATATTTTTACTAAGACCCCTAACTTATTATTTTAATTATATATTTTTAAATGATTAATTAAAGCGGTTATCATGGTTTTAATATTTTCAGTGATCTTTTTACTTTCCGAACACTATAGTGAGGAAAGTATTGTAATCATGTCAAAAATCCGAATTTGAGATTTTGATGTTTTTATACGTTTCGAGGTCCCCTGAGTCCATTTTCACTATTTTTACGATGATGTATGCATGTATGTGTGTATGTATGTGTGTGTGTCTGTGAGTGAACACGCTAGCGTCTAAACGCTTTGTTCGAATAAGCTGAAAGTTGGTACGTATATTTTAAGTCAGCATAGTACGAACCCTATTGATTTTGGTGAATCTAGCACTTATAGTTTTTTTACAGGGACACCAGGAAAAATTCTTTATCATTATGGCCTATGGGCCCAAATTTTTAAAAGTGCGACAGCGTCTAAACGCTTTATTAATCTGAGCAAAAAATTTGTACACATATTATAGGTCACAGTTGCACGAACTGTATAGATTTTGGTGAATTTAGCACTTACAGTTTTTTTACAGGGGCACAATGAAAAGTTTTTTTTATCATTATGGCCTATGGGGCCAAATTTTTAAAAGGGCGATTGCGTCTAAACGCTTTATTAACCTGAGCAAAACATTTGTATACATGTTATAGGTCACAGTTGCACGAACGGTATAGATTTTGGGGAATTTAGTACTTACAGTTTCTTTACAGGGGCACAAAGAAAAATTCTTTATCATTATGGCCTATGGGACCAAATTTTTAAAAGTGTGATAGCGTCTAAACGCCTTATTAATCTGAGCAAAAAATTTGTACACATGTTATAGGTCACAGTTACACGAACTGTATAGATTTTGGTGAATTTAGAATTTACAGTTTCTTTACAGGGACACAAAGAAAAATTCTGTATCATTATGGCTTATGGGACCAAATTTTTAAAAGTGAGGTAGCATCTAAACGCCTTATTCAATTGAGCTGAAAATTTATATGAATATAATAAATCACTGTTGCACTAACTATAAGCATTTGTAGGTTTTTACAGGGACACAAAGAAAAATTCTTTATCATTATGGCCTATGGGACCAAATTATTAAAAGTGCGATAGCATCTAAACGCCTTATTCAATTGAGCTGAAAATTTATATGAATATTATAAATCACTGTTGCGCTAACTATAAGCATTTGTAGGTTTTTACAGGGACACAACGAAAAATTCTTTATCATTATGATCTATGGGCTGAAAGTTCAGTAGCGTTAACTAAAATATCGTGTAATATATGGAGAAAAATACTCAAACACTCTATTATGGTTTTCTCTCCTTTGTTTTCATCTCCTCCTCCTTTACTTTATCTACAAAACTGTTAATTACTCAATGTTCGGAAAGTCGAGTGGAGTCACTCCAGATTTTTTATTATCGTTTGCACGTGACGTAAGCATCAGATTATAAATTTAAGCAATTAAAGCTGTAGAATAAGCTATTAAAAAAAACTTTTAAAACCCAGATTCTTAATGTATCGTATCACATAAATCTTTTTGAAGTTATGATTTTGCAAATTTTATTGAATTAAGATGAGAGTATTAAAAGGTATTAAGGTATTAAAGTTTAAGGTATTAAGGTGAATTGCACACTTTTTTTTTTTTTTTTTTTTAATTAAAAAAAATATTTTTAAATACTTCGAATATATTTTGCCATTAAAAAAAATAGAGTCAAATTCAAATTTATTTATAAATGACTCATACAACTCATTATAACTCGCATATAAACTCATCTTCTAATTTCGCATCGATAGTTTTTTAACATTACAAAATCTCGCCAAACAAACTGTGTTGGCGACAATAATAGATTAATGGATTAAAAGTTAATTTGTAACTTAGATTTATTCAATTACGTCACGTGAAAATTTTAACACCAAAAGATTTTGTATAATTTGTTTTCCTAGAAATTTGTCCGGGATGATACATTAAGAAATCAATTGTTTAATTAGAAATATTAGTTAATTTAGTTAAACAATTTCTAATTATCGCATCGATTAGCGAATTGTATTTCTGGATTCAGAAATACTGCTCCTGTCTAATAATACCGATTCTGAAAAAATCGGACCGTTACTTCTATTTTATCTGGCCCTTTTAACGGTCTTGCGGTTGCTATCGCTTTTAAACGAAATTTCAAAAGGTGAAATTCACAAACTTAACGTTCCAGATGAGAGCAAGTACATAAGAATTTGGGGGAAGAGTCGGCTTCATCACAATTGACAAAAAATCACTTTTTAACTTGTAACTTTTAAGCAATTGAAGCTATCGAAAAAGATTAAGTACAAAAATTGTTCTTTATGGTAAGGCGATAATTCGTTTGATTTGAAGTTTTTCTCTATTCTCAATATTAAAGAAATTATGGGCAAATGAAAATTTCCACCCCCTTTGAGCCGGATACCTCATCTACGAACTCGACCAAGATTTTTACTGTCCTGACAACCTATCTTGAGCTGGTTAAATTTAAATAAAAATTATTCCAGTTATCGTGTTCACAACTCAACATGGGAAAAAGTGTTATATATATATATATATATATATATATATATATATATACCTATATATATAAACCTTTGAACGGAGGATGGTTTTCGATTCCAGGAGTCATGATCGCTGAAGATATAAAGAAATTTTCCAGAAGTCGTGTCATGAGGACCATTGCAATAGATAGATTTCCTATAAGGAATCTACTTAAAGAAATCTGTCTTTGACAGATCTTAATGTAGTACGACAGGACTAATTTGTATATTACAGTCAAACAAATAGTAACAATAATAATAATAATAATAATAATAATAATAATAGTCTTTTAGAAGTCTTCACCAACTATTTAGAAGATATCACCGACATATATTAAGAAAATATAGCCATTCATTCAGAAGCCATTATTAATGAATATCCAGATGAAAAAGCCAGCAAATATTCAAAATCCATAATCTATACATATCCTAAAGGTCTCATCCACAAATATTCAGAAACCATAATAAATACACATTCAAAAAGATAACGCCAACATATAGAAGCTATCATTAATGTATATATTCAGAAGATATTGCCAACAAATATTCAGAACCCATCCAATTTATGAATGTTGATATTTTCAGATACCAAAATCGGCAATTGGTTTCTACATGCAATCAAAGAACAATCTCTAGCTAAAGAGTAGGTTTTTAAAAATGTAAACGTTTTTACGGATTTGACAAAATATTTTAAGATAGTTTAAGAAATTAAATGGTAAAATTGGATGTTTGCAGGCATCTTGGAAAATTCAAAGTATCACACCTCAAAAGTTGACAACACAAAATCGCTGTCTGAAAGAAATAGTCCTGTCGTACTAAAAGATTAAAAATATTTATTTTGATGCAGAGAAAATTTAATAGATAAAAATATAGAAGAAGAAGAGGCAACCCAATATATTATATTGCATTATGCATTTTTCGTAAACAATGTATCATAATTGCGTTCAGTTATGCCACTTAAAGGAATAGTGGACGTTATTTTTTATTTTTTGTAAATTATCTGAAAGTTGCAAAAATTTACATACATATACATAGAAATGTAACAAAGTACATGGAAATTCCTAGGAAGCTATTTAAATTCAAGAAAATAAAATTAAAAATTTTAAATTTTGGAATGCGGAAATTTAATGCAGATTTTTAATATAAAGTAATGGCCGTTGCTATCCGCGTTTGTAATGATCAATAGATGGCGCATTTTCAGTTTTTGTTGTTAGTAAATATTATAGCCACGTGTATTTATTATTGTTCTTTTTGTTATTCTACTTTATATTCGTACTATAATTTCTCCGCCATTACATCATGGAAAATTGATTGCTTTTGGAAAAAAATATTTCAGTTTATTCGAAGTTCGATCGGAAGTAGATTTTTAACTGAAGTTGAACAAATATTAGTTTCAAATCATCTGATTAATTCTTTACTTCCATTAGCCGAAGCAACTGAAATTTTAAATTTGTCATTTGGAAATAAATGGAAGCTTAATTCTGGATTTCTTGGGCCTTTGGAGTTACACTGGAGCACACAACAGTATATGTTATCTTTTTTACCAGATTTATTCATTTTTATTCAATAAATATATGTGAAACTAAACATCGGCATGCAATGGCGGCTTGATGGAAGCCGAATTAAAGCATGTTAATTGTAATTTCACCTTAGCCCACCAGAGGGCGAGCCATTACAATCGCGGATTCCGATCATCGGTGTGATTAGTGTGGAGGCTATTCGGACCGCTTCCTTGTTGCGCTGGACATGATAATGATTTTGCTTCGTCATCACTGGAATTCCTCATGCCCACCTGCAGGTTTCCCAGACATATATTAAAACCAAAATATTACAACTTAATGATACTGAACTAGCTACAATAGTCTTTCCCAATATCCCCATCCAAACTACAACCTGCAGCTGGAATATTCACCCTGGTAAGGACGTTGCTTCCCTGTTAACCAATTGTTCTAAAAATAGCTTTTCTCCCTCTGCTTCGGTGGCGATCTTTACCGATGGATCCAAGACCGATCAGGGTGTCGCTGCGGCATTCTGTGTTATTGCGTTTGGTGAGACTGTCCATCGGTGGGCGGGCAGGCTCGAGAACTATAATACAATTTTTCAAGCTGAAATTTTTGCAATTAAACAAGCCCTAGATTGGGCAACAAATAATCATAATTACCAAGAAATAAGCATTTTTAGTGACAGCCTCGCGGGTCTGCTTGCTATTGCTCGCCACAGGAGCAGAAATCCTCAGATTATAGAAATAAAAAATCTCCTATCTAACTTAAAATTAAAAATATCCCTGGCACACGTTTCTGCCCACAGGGGAGTAGCCGGCAATGAACTTGCGGACTCTTTGGCAAAAGAAGCCACAGAGTTCCAAAATGTAAATTTCTCCCTCCCCGCCCCTCCCTCTTATGTTAAACTTCGAATAAAGGAAATTTTGAATTTAAAATGGCAAGACCTGTGGAGTGTGTCTGAAAAGGGCAGATATACTTTTAATCTTTTGCCACAGGCCAGCCCTAACTCTTGGACCCTTACCCCACCCATTACTGCTTTTTTAACCGGTCATGGTCCTTTTCCTTCTTATCTCCACAGGTTTCGTCGTCGGCGTTCTCCCTTGTGTCCTTGTGGCGAAGAGGGTACTCCCAGCCATTATTATTTTCATTGTCCCCTGACCAAAAATTTTCACTTAAGAAATCCTTCCCCACGACCAAATAATTGGTTGGAAAATATAATATCGCGCAAATTACTCATAAATAAGTTAAATAAAATATTTTCTTTTCTTATGGATTTAGTTAACTCAACTGATTAATTAATATCAATAGCACTTGGTTGCCTGCTCCGTGGCTATTTAACAGAGTCTTCTTCATTACACAAGTATTGCCCCTTGTCGCGAAAGGATAATAATTTCCTGGCAATAATTTCCACCATCTGCTCTTGCCCGTTGTCGCGATGGGATCTTATCCTGGAAACTTGCAGGAGTACCAGTATTTAGCAATCTGTTTCATTTCCCAGAGACTTTACTCATATAGACTTTTCAATCAAGAACTTTCGTATACTTCATGCCACCTGTCGCGTGGGGCATAGCCCGGAAATTTAGCACCTGAATAATCGCCCACTGTCGGCTTAGGCCGGATTGCGCCTGGCGAAATTTGTATTTTTTTTTTTTTTTTTTTGAGTTTTTCAATAAACTGCGAGTAGTCCCCTTAGAAGCGCTCTACATCGCTCCAAGAGTGATGAGCGGGGGCTGCTCCCTGTTAATGATTTTGCTTGTTTGATCTTGAATTTTCTCTGTAATATACTAATTATTTTGCTTGTTTCAACTACAAATTCAAACTTTTAACATTTTGAAAGTGTATAATGCGATTGATCATGTTTATTTCAACATTGCTGTTAGAAAACATTACAAAATAAGTACAAAAGTCATTTTCAGAAAAATCATACATATATTTGTATAGAAAATTGGGTTTGGTTTGCATCGAATTATATTGAAACGGTTTAATTGTAAAAAAAAAAAAAAAAAAAGAAAGAAAGAAGGAAAAGAAATAAATATAAACAAATAACATCTATGTAGTTGAATATTCAGATTTATTTATACATATTCATAAACAAACACATTGCGAAGATTTTTTCAAAGATTGAAAATACTCATTTGCTAAAATCTGTTTTCATGTTGCATTTTGTATTTTTATTATTCAATTTTCGAAATCTTTATTATTTTCATTTTTGCTTTATAAAAATTATTTTGAGTTATTGCCCTTTTATGGAGAATTTTAGCATCATTTAGAGTACAAAATTTTTGTGAAAATAATTAATCTCTACCCCGCTCCCACACTCAAAAGAAAAAAAAAAAGGAAGAAAGATAATTTTTCATGCACGGGGACGAGACACATTATATTATTTCTAAATTTTACTCTTTTATCAGTGCTTACTTATTTTCTTTGGAAAAGATGGTCCGAATAGCCTGTACAATAATCACACCGACGGTCCGATTAGCCACTTCGTAAAGTAATACCCAAATAAGTTTGGATAATATTGTTATATTACCAAGACGTATAATCGAAGGGAAAAATAAAATTAGTTGGCAGGAAACATTTAAAAAATATTTTAAAAAGATAACATTTTGAATTTTATTTTGTTTTTAAATTGTTTTCGAGAAATTTTAATATAATACTTAATATTGTAATATTTCAATGCGTATATATGCAAATTTTTGCAATTCTAAGACAATAATTTACAATAAAACCTTTTTGTAAAAAAAAAAATAGAACCGACTCCAAAAAGCAACTACTATTCTAACAACTAAAAATGAAAGAAAATTGGCAGAAAATGGAACTGTAAATTGCGCCTAAAAGTATAAAATAATTTCCTTCTCCAAAAAACTTAAATACTACAATTAAACATAACTTTTGAAGTCGGCGCAAAATTAAATAAAATTAAATTCGTTTTTAAAGGTTTGTTTTTAGACCGATAGCTACAAATGCTGTTGTCTCGAATGATCCCTTTTCATGTTTCCTTTATTATTTTACCACTGTGCACAACTGGTCCATTAGTAACATCTACATAGGAAAGTGAATATTTTTGCAATTCGGTATTTATGTTTCTACGAAATTACTAAAGTTTTCTTTGTAAACTTGATATAATTTTGATAACTATCATCATTGGCGGCTTTTGAATTTGGCGATCAAAACATAATGCAAAATTATACACACGAGATTTATATTTTTATAATATATATTGTACGAGTATTGTTTCCTATTCTTGATTGTTATCTTAATACACCTTATTAAAATAAGCAGGATTTCTCAAAGGAATTAAATATGTTTACCGATATAATTTGGCGATTTTTTTTCACCCAGGATGCCAGATACCAGCAGCTCCGCCAACTTTTGTAGGTTACGAAATCTTATTTGTTTATTTGAATCAAAGTAGTTTTCGGCTGTGTGATGCAGAGGCTAAAGTGAGATGTATATTTTGAATAGAATTTGATTTTTGTATTGAACAAAGGTATCAATTTTTATTTAATTTTGCGCCGACTTCAAAAGTTATGTTTAATTGTAGTATTTGGGTTTTTTGGCGAAGGAAATTATTTTATACTTTTAGGCGCAATTTACAGTTCCATTTTCTGCCAATTTTCTTTCATTTTTAGTTGTTTGAATAGTAGTTGCTTTTTGGAGTCAGTTCTATTTTTTTAACAAAAAGATTTTATTTTTTTCTTTTCAGTGAAAATTTATTCAAGTAGCAGAACATCAGAAAACGTTCAACGACGATTTGACAAATCACAACCCACAAGAAAAGTGACACAACTAAAAAAAAAAAAATGGTAATTTAGAGCTTATGTCACTGAAAAATATATGAAATGCCCCCAATATGAACAAAAAACATTACATCTCCATCTAAAAAATTATCCACTCGCGAGACAGTTGTGTAAGTTTTATCCTAGTCAATGCCTTATCTTTAAGTTGATTTTTCTTAAATACTGCATTTTTAAGTTGTGTCATTTTTCTTGCCTTTATCGGATATGAGAAAAGTTTATCTATTGAATCACCATGCATTAAATTAAAAAGGCTTTAGAAACGTAAAGAATGGATACGCTGTATTCGTAACCAAAAATTCGGTTAGGCATGTATTGAACTTTACAGTGAATATAAGTCACCCGCTACGCTGGAATGCATGCAGCGTAATGTTCAAACAAAGATCAAACAGCTGACGGACAGAAGTTTCAACATCGAAATGAAGGCTTTTTCATTTGTTTACAGTGTAGAGAATTGCGAACAAACAGATGCACATTTAAACATACTGTTTTTAACATTTATGTCTACTAGGTGTCTTTACGCTACTAAATCAATGATGCTGTGTTTTGAGATAGGAACGCTAACTCCGCTATCTTCCCACCAGGTAGCGCTGTAAGCGGTCATATCTTATAGCGCATGAACACTTTACAATACTTGCATATTACTTTTACGAGTGCAGAGGCAGCCGTTCAGCATTTAGAATGAGAACGGACTTTTGTGAGTACCCTGTAATTTGTTTAGATATTAATGAAATCATAATGGTCAAGATCTTTGCGACAACAAAATAAAAAAGTATTAAAATTAAAGCATTTTTTACGTAGTTATATGCTAACAAACCTCAACTACAACAACAAAAAACATGATTTCAGTTCACAACCTCCTCCTTTACGAAGTTGGTTTAAAACGTCTATTACGTTAATCGATGTGACCGCTTACAATAACCATACTTTGAATTGTACATAGCATAAATGTCACCCGCTACGCCACAACGTATGCAATGTCGTTAAATGTGCAGAAAACAGGAATTTGCGGACAAACAAATGATCGTTTAAATCGTTTTGCTTTTAGCATTAATGTCTACAAACTATCTTTTCATTCTAAATCGATGATATCCTGTAACAACTTTACAATTCACTTTTTTCCCTATGTTGAACCGTTTTTGAGATAGGAACGCTAACACCACTTTTTGCCACCAGATGACGATGTAGGTGGTTCAATTACGTTGCACATGACCACTTTACTATACCTACATAAAACTTTTACTACTATAGCTGCAGCCGTTCAGCAGTTAAGAGTCGGGACTCACTTTTTTGGGCACCTGTATTTTCTTTTGATCGTAAAGATATTACAATGGGACTTGTTTCAGACCAAGACCTTTACAACAAAATAAAATGTATCAAAATCGGAGCATCCGTTCAGGAATTATGAGCTAACAAACAAACAAACAGACAAAAAAAAAAAAAAAAAAAAAAAAACATACGGTTTGAATTGAAAACCTCCTTCTTTTTTGAAATCGGTTAAAAAATGATTGATAACGTTTACTGTCTTACCCAAATTCTTATGTACTTACTGTTACTTACTTACTAATACTTACTTACCGAAAAAAAATACAGAAATATTCATTATAAAATAAAAGAAACGATGTCACTACGGTATGTTTGTGAATCTCAACATAATTTAATTGTTGCCAAATTTTTTTTTCGATAGAAAAAAAAAAGTACATTTATTTAAAATGAGGAAAATAAATTAGAAATATCAGTCGTATCGTTACAAATAAGGTACCAAATGAAAGGGAAATTTTTTGTGAATCCGATGGATTAACCAGCTTATCAATCGGACGACAATTAGATTTTTTAAAATTAACTAAAGTATGAATTTTAAGTGGTAACAGCAGAAGATTGTATGGAAACCGTTAGAAGTAAAAAAAAAAAATTGCTTCACATTAAGTCAAATATTTCTGAAGTGCGATTAAAAATTGCAGTTTTCAATTTTTTTTTTTCTCTTACGAACACAAAAACATAATATACAGCCTGTACCCCACAAGACCAACTTGCATTTCAAATTTCATCAAATTGTTTGGTTAATAAACAAAAAAGTTACTTTTTTTTAAATCAAATTTTATTCTGACTTCGAAAAGATTTGTGTGATACGATACATTAAGAATTTGGGTTTTAAAAGTTTTTTTAAATAGATTATTTTAAAGTTGGACCTACTATATTGAAATTTAAAATTTATTGATTATTGAGCGAGATTAATTGAGAATGTAACAATAATTCAAAATTTGATATCTAAATTGTATAAAATGGATACAAGATTTTTTTTTTTTTTTTTTTGTTATTTGAGTTATTTAGTTTTAGTAGGTTGATTGCAACTTTTTTAATCCTTTGAATTTCGAGATGTATTAGACAGCATTATAATATACACTAATATTTATATTTGTTGATTACATTATTATTATTTTTTTAATCTTTGAAAGTATTGCATATTAACAATCCTTAAAATATATATGATACATTTAAGTTATGAAAACGTTTGTTAAAATATGGGAATGGCAACTTATAATTTTCATTTTTTTTTTTTTTTTTTTTTTTTTTTAATGAGAAGCTCTGGCGTAATAATAATAATGCCATATTTGAGCTATAATATGTAAAAAATGTGTATATATATCAATACAAAAAACAATGGAATATGGGTCTTAAAAATAACACTGCTCTGAAAAAAAAAAAAAAAAAAAAAAAAAAAAAAATCGAGATCTGATACCATTCTTGCTGGTTCTTATGTAAAATGACCTCCTGAATTCGAATATGACTCCCATTTTGCCCAGTCACCCACCGTTTTCAAGATACATAACCCCTCCCTCAATTTCTTTCCCTGTTCGACAATTTTATGACCATGAATTTGATTTGAAGAAGGAAAAACTATTAAATTAACACCTAAAAACAAAAAAATATAAAGTTAAAAAAATAACTTTAATAACAGATTAAAAAAATATAAGATATGTAATGCATAATTTTTGTAGCAAATCCCCCCCCCCCCCCCCCCAAAGAAAAAAGAAAAAAAAAAAAAATCCCTTGTCGCAAATATCTATGTTTTAGAATTTTCCAACTCTGTAGCCTCTCAGAAGATATTTAACGGTTAAAATAATACTTCCCTCGCCTAAAAACCAAATTTATATCCATAAAATTACCGATAAATGATAAGAAATAGGGGCTATTTCTAAAATACGGTGGGTGATAGGGCAAAATGGGCGTCATATTCAGATTCAGGAGGACATTTTACATAAGAATATGCTGAAATGGTGTCAGACGCAATTTTCCTGCCGAGCAGTGAAATTATGTCAAATTTTGAGTGATGCTTTGCTATTAATTAAAATATACATAGATTTTCTTATTTCATCATTTGGTTTTTTCTTCTATTCTATTTACAATATAAACATTATCTATATCTATAAAAATGAATGTTTGTCTGTATGTCCTTTATAAAATCGTAAACGGCTTGACCGATTTCGATCATTCTTTTTTTGTTTTTTTCCTTATAGGTCAGGGATGGTTTAGGAAAAAAAAAAAAAAATTGAAAAAATCGCCCCCCAAGGGCGGGGAGGGAGGCAAAACGTGAATTCAAAAAATCCTTCATATCTCAAAAAAAAAAAAAAAAAAAAAAAAAACAGATATCCGTAAAATTTTTGCTTTAAAATATAGCTAATATAAAGTCTAAAAACCAATTTCTGGAATTTTCGAAATTCGGTTCCCAAGGGAAGGGGGGGGGGGCAAAACAGGATTTCACATGCGTAAAACGCGATTTCGCATAATCCTATATATCTCAAAAAAAAAAAAAAAAAACAGATATACGTGAAATTTTTGCTATAAAATATAGCTAATACAAATATCTAAAAACCAATTTCTGGAATTTTAAAAATTCAGCCCCCAGGTGGGGCAGCAGGGGCAAAAACAATTAGAAATACAGTTAGGCATTTCAAAATTGGTACAGATAGGTTTCAATAGCCTGCAAGTCGAATGGGGATATTTTCGAAAGTGTAAAGTTATTAGGAGGGGAGAGAAGGAGGAGGGGAGAGAAGGGGGAGGGGAGAGGGGGGGGGGGAAATAAAAATAGAGTTACAACGTTCAAAATTGGTATATAGAGGTTTTCGATACTTACAAATCGATTGCGGATATCTGTGGATACTTTTAAACTTTTAGCCTCCGTCGAACCTGTTATTTCAAAGCTTAATTGTAAAGAACAGCACTCTATTCGTAATAGTATTTCAAGAGTATTGTTAAAAAATAAACTTAGTTTTCCTTCAAATTATAATTCTGATATACAAGTTTTGAAAAACTTATCGAGCGACTCTTCAATTGTCATTACACGTGCTGATAAAGGCCGCATTACTGTGATCCTTGACAAGTCTGTTTATGATGAAAAAGCATATGAACTCTTAAACGATAATTCCACTTATGAACTCTTAGACAAAGACTTAACCCCGTCATTCCAACGCAAACTTAATTCTCTCATTAGTGAACTTGAAAAGTCTAAATCTATTGATCGTGCTCTCTCTTCTAAATTAAAATGTTATACTGGTTCTGCACCTATCTTTTATGGTTTACCTAAAATCCATAAACCTAACATCCCCCTTCGTCCCATTGTTGATTATACTAAGTCGCCTCTTTACAATCTTTCACGTTTTCTATCAAATTTATTAAAACCCATCATTACTTCTTCTAATTATAGTTTAAATTCTGCTTTTGAGTTCCTAGATGCTTTAAAATTAATTCAAGTTCCCTCTAGTTGTATTATGATACCTTTAGATGTTGTATCTCTCTTTACTTCTATTCCCATACCATTTGCATGTAATATTATTCAAGATATATATCCTAATTTCAATATTGACACTAATTTAAATTTAAATACTGTACTTGATCTTACCACTTTTTGTTTATCTTCTAATTGTTTTATTTTTAATGATTCTTACTACCGTCAAATTAACGGAACTGCCATGGGTGCCCCTATATCTGTCATTATTGCTGAAATTGTAATGCAATACTTAGAAAACAAAATTAATTCCCAGTTACATGATAAAAATTTTTTCTGGAAAAGGTATGTGGATGATATTTTTATAATTACTAAGTAACCTTATGTTAACGATATTTTAGATTTTGCTAACTCTTTATGTCCTGCTATTCAGTTTACCCTTGAAACAGAAATTAATAATGAACTGCCCTTTCTTGACATCCTTATAATGCATAAAACAGTCAATCATTTTTTACATTTTTCAACTTCAGTCTATAGAAAACCCACCTTCTCTGGTCAATATCTTAACTTCAATTCAGCTAATCCTTTATCGCATAAACTTGCAGTCATTCGTACTCTTTTACATCGTGCAAAGCATTATTGTAGTAATCCCGAATTATTAAATAATGAACTATCCAGAATCTTTTCTGATTTAAAAAATAATGGTTACCCCCCTCGTTTTATTAAAAGAATTTATAAAGAAGAGTTTTATTTTTCATTTAAATCAGTTTATCCTAAAGTTAAAAATTCCACTTATCGTACTACTATCCCTTATTATAAAGGTATCTCTGAAAATATCTCAAAATTACTTAGAACAGTTAATATTTCTACTAGTTTTAAACCTCAACTCCGTATTAGTAACTTTTTCTCAAACTTTAAACCCGCTGTCCCCCCTCTTAAACGTCTTGGTGTAATCTATAGTATTCCTTGTAAAAATTGTGATTCTACATATATCGGTGAAACTAGCAGAACAGGTGAAATTAGATTAAAGGAACATAAACGCTCTTATAAAATAGGAGATTTAAGATCTAAACTTGTAATCCATTCTCTCAATAGTGATCATATACCAGATTTTGAAAACTTTAAAATTTTAGCTTCCAATATAAATATTTATGAATCCCGTATTTTTCTAGAGGGCGCTTTCACTAAAATGCAACATTCTTCCTTGAACGAGGCTAAAGCTATTCCTCCTGAATATTTAATCTTGATATGATGTATTTAGAATTTTTGTAAATGTTGTGTTTGTATGTTTGACACTGAGGAGGGCTAGTGTTCTAGCCGAAACGTCTGTCTTGTGTTTTAAATGTTTTTTAATTAAAATGTATTTTTAAAGTTTTAAATTTTTGTATCTTTTATCTCATTTTTAAGTGTTACATTGGTTTTAATATATTAATGAGACGTATAAATTATGTTTAATTTTATTAAATTTTCGAATTTGTAAAACTATTAGGAGGTGCGGGAAGGGGGTGGAGTGGTAAGGGGGGGCTATGGGCAAAAACAAATAGAAATACAGTTAGGGCATTCAAAATTGGTACAGATAGGTTTTAAAGGCCTGCAAGTCGAATGGGGATATTTTCGAAAGTGTAAAGTTATTAGGAGGGGCGAGAAGGGGGAGGGGATGGGGGGGGGCAAAAAAATAAAAATAGAGTTAGATCGTTCAAAATTGGTACACAAATGGTTTTCGATACTTAAAATCGAATGCGGATATTTTTGAATTTGTAAAATTATTAGGAGGGGCGGTAAGGGGGGCTATGGGCAAAACCAAATAGAAATGCAGTTAGGCCGTTCAAAATTGGTACAGATTGGTTTTAGAGGTCTGTAAGTCGAATGGGGATATTTTCGAAAGTGTAACGTTATTAAGAGGGACGGGAGGGGGGGAGCGGAGGGGCAAAAAAAAAAAAAATAGAGTTAGATCATTCAAAATTTGTACATAGAGGTTTTCGATACTTACAAATCGATTGCGGATATTTTCGAATTTTTAACATTATTGGGAAGGGGGGGGGAGAGTGGTGGGGCAAAAAAATAAAAATAGAGATAGATCGTTCAAAACTGGTGCATAGAGGTTTTTGACATTTACAAATCGATTGCGGATATTTTCGAATTTGTAAAATTATTAGGGTAGACGGGAGGAGGGGCGAAGGGGGAAAATAACAGAAATAAGAGTTAGAGCATTTTGGGAATTTTTTCCGAAGGCAGTGAGAACCCGGTGCGACATTTTTCCTAATCACATTTTGTTTCGCTTTTTTTTTTTTTTTTTTTTTTTTTTTCACGTGATAAAAATTAATGCAATTTTGAGAATTCAGTAACTATAGTGATTCATTTAAAAATAGTGACCAGCAAAGCGGGCAAAGCCTGCTAGTTTTTAACATAAAAATGTAATATTTACGATAATTTTTTATTTATATTTTTTATAACATCAAAATGTGTTTTAAAAGAAATGATGTATTCCAGTGGTGGCATGCTAACTCCGACGTGCCATCTCCGGACATAGTCAAAGTCCCTCTTTTTAAGGGATTAAAGTGTTGAAGGAATGTGTCTTAAAAGGATTATTTTATACTTGGCCCACTCCCTAAAGTCTATTGACCGGAAATGTAGCTAAGTTGAATTTTGGCGGTAAATTTACTATTTTTAAGTAATTTGAAAAATTCCCATTTGCGCGAATAAAGTAAAAATACAAGAATAGTACGAGTTACATGCGTTCTCAGATTCATACACAGCTAGGTAGAAGTGTCCAGTGATTTTTTTTTTTTTATGTGAGCGAAGCGAACATACGTGCGTGATAGTGATGGCTTCGAAAACGAGTTACATGCGTTCTCAGATTCATGCACAGCGAGGCAGGGGTGTCCAGTGATGTTTTTTTTTGGTTATCATGTGAGCGAAGTGAACATACGTGCGTGATACTGATTGCTGCAAAAACGAGTTACATGCATTCTCAGATTCATGCACAGCGAGGCAGGTGTGTCCAGTGATGTTTTTTTTGGTTTTCATGTGAGCGAAGCGAACATACGTGCGTGATACTGATTGCTGCAAAAACGAGTTACATGCGTTCTCAGATTCATGCACAGCGAGGTAGGGGTGTCCAGTGATGTTTTTTTTTGGTTTTCATGTGAGCGAAGCGAACATACGTGCGTGATACTGATTGCTGCAAAAACGAGTTACATGCGTTCTCAGATTCATGCACAGCGAAGCAGGGGTGTCCAGTGATGTTTTTTTTGGTTTTCATGTGAGCGAAGCGAACATACGTGCGTGATACTGATTGCTGCAAAATCGAGTTACGGGCGTTCTCAGATTCATGCACAGCGATCGTAGGGGTGTCCAGTGTTTATTTTTTCTTTTTCTTTTTACGTCCGTGGTAGGGATTGCCGCGGAACAGACTTACAGGCGTTCTCAGATTATCAAGTCAAAAAGGACGAAATCCCCTGCAAGCCCGGTCTTGCAATTTCTGGTCGCGCAAATGGGAATTTTTCAACACTTTAATCCCTTACAAAGAGGGACTTTGACTATGTCCGGAGATGGCACGTCGGAGTTAGCACGTAACCATAGTAACGCAGTGTTGTTACATTAAATGACTTATTTTTAAATTCAATTGCAGTTACTTTATTTTTTTTTAAGTAAAGTGTATTTGCACATTGAAACATCGCTTTTAATTTTTAAGTACGCTGTCAAATATATAGCTTTCATTAAGCCTATATTATATATTCAAATGTATTTATTAAAAAAAATATTTTATCCTTTGCATCACTCTATCCAAAACTGCAAATAAAAATTTCGCTTTTTTTTTTCTTCCAAGCACATTATCTATTTGCATACATTTTCAATTTATTTCGATAGGAAGACACAAAGTAAACATTTGCATAAATTTTATTTACAATTTTATTACAAGATTATCAGCGATATCAAAGATCTCATGAAAGAGTTACATGAAGAGGACATCAGATTGTGCTGGATCAAAGCCCATGCTGGTTACGAATTCAACGAGGTGGTGGATGGGTTGGCTAAGGACGCCACCCTCCTGGAAGACATAAGTATTGCCTTTCCTAAAAAGAAGAACATCATCAACTTAAAATTCAAGGAGTTAAAAATCAGAGATTGGCAACTAGAGTGGGATAGCTCCGACAAAGGACGACATACATACAGTTTAATTCCGAAGATTGACCCTCGAAGAATTATGGTAAACTTCTACCTCAACCAGATAATCACTAATCACGGGTTCTTTGGAACATATCAAAATCGTTTTTTCAACAAGATTTTTCTTTGTTCCTGTAACTCGGGGATTCAGGATATCAACCACGTTGTTTATCGCTGCTCCCTAGTCGATAACATCAGACTCGAGTATTTTCCCAAGGATTTCAAAGATGTTCGTTTGTATGTTTAGCTTGCCAACCAAAGAACCAGATATGGATTACTGCAGATCGTGAAATACTATTGTAATATTTTATTTACTAGCTTATAATTATTGTGTTTCGATGTTGTTTATTTGTTTTTTGTATGTGCTTATAAGTTTTAAGCACTTTTATCTTATATTAATAAAAATTGTATTTTGTACTGTTTTATTTTGGGTGGGGTATTAGGTTTCTCTACTTCGTTTTGGTGAACAGGTTGTTCGTGCCCCTGACCTGGCTTTATAATTTAGTTTTTAGCCTTGCCCCTGCCCCTTCCCCTACTGTCTGTAAACATTATATACATTTGTTATTCTTAGTTTTAGTATTAGTTTAGTTTATATTTGTATTTTTTTGCCTTGTCGGGGTGGTTCTTGGTGGGTTGTCGTGCGGTGCCGCTCGCTGCGGCTGCGCCTGGGCTTTGCCTGGGTGTTCTGTGGGGTTCGATGCTCGTGCCTCGCACCTGCTGGGGTGACCGGGCTTTCGCTCGTCTCCTTGGGTTGCTCCGGCTGGCGCGGGCTGGTGTCGTTGTGGTGTTTGGGGCGTCGGGGTGTCTGGGCCTGTGTGGGCTCCTGCTGTGGGGATGCTGTCGTTTCGACAAGACAGTTTGTTACTCGGGTGCCTTCGGGCGGGGCGAGTCACAAGTATCTTACAATTTTGGATAACGTGACGCAAAGGATGAAATAATTTATTGAAATAAATACATTTCAATACATAATATAAGCTTACTGAAAGTGGTATATTTGACAACGTATTTAAAAATCAAAAGCAATGTTTCAATGGGGTTCAATGGTTACAATACTTTATTAAAAAAAAAAAAATAAAAAAGTAATTGCATTGGGATTTAAAAACAACTCATTTAATCGGATAACACTGCGTTACTGGAATTTCAATATCATTTCTTTTAAAACACACAAAATGTAAATAAAAAATTTTCAGTGACTAAATGTTATATTTTTATGTAGAAAATAATGTTCACACTGGGAATATAAATAGAAGAAAAAAACCAAATGACCAAATAAGAAAATCTATGTATATTTTAATTAATAGCAAAGCGTCACTCAAAATTTGCTATTATTTTTTTTTAAAGACCTATATTTCAAATTCTTATAGCCGTAAAATATACTGCTGCTTCGCAAATTTTTAACTCGTTAAGGATTTTTTGTATTGATATAATTACTTTTTAGGGGTTAATGGTCAAAATGTTAAAATGAAATGAAAATGAACTGCCTAAAGGTTGTCTGAGTGAGTAATGCTGACCGGGGTGTCGGCCTGGATAGCTCAATTGGTAGAGCCTTGACCTTGTAAGTCAAAGATCCGGGGTTCGACTACCGGTTCAGGCATTATTTTCGCTCAGTCGGAAAAATAAAATTTCAATAAATATGAAATGAAAATGGCTGTGAGTTTATAATATTGTATAAATAGTACAATTTCGTAGGTCATATTACATTAAATTTTACATCGAACAAAATAGCAAACTAAATGATATTACAAAATTTTATGAAAAGTGACAAAATGAAAAACTTTAAAAAAGAATATTTTTTGAGGGGCTGAAATACGCAACATTACGAAGGCAATAAAGTGCATTTTAAAAATGAAAAACAATTTCTACAAAGAAAAAAAAAGAGGCTCTATATATATATATATATATACCGGGTGTCCCATAAGATTGTAGACATTTTAAATATTCATATAAATTAAAATGAACGTTTATTAATAACCATTATTCATCTAAGAGCATTTCACTTTCTGTTTGATAGAAATGCAATATATATATATATTTAATTCTTATAATACTAAGAATAGTGTAGCTACGCTATATTTAAGTAATTATACTAGAGGATCCTAGAAGAATGTTTTTTTAACATCTGACTGGCTGCATTGCTATTTTTATTTTTATTTCAATTGTACACTCATTACCATAAAAATTTGTGCACCAAAAAGAAATAGTAGGATCGAAACGAAACTTGGCATGAAGGTACGTGTTAGGCAGATATGCAAATGATTAGAAATGCAGCGCGACTGCGCTGTTCTTGTAGCCATCAGAGGGGGTTGAACTCCGTTCTCCTTGAAGTATAAAACAGGTAAGCAGAGAAATACATTTTAAATAGAGTTGCCATTACACCGCCATCGAAGACAATATGAGTAGCTGTGGGGAAGAATCATCGGAATGATGAAAGCTGGATGATTAGCTCAATGAGTAACCCGACACCTAGGCCGTTCTGATTTTATTGTGAGGAGGTGTTTAGACAACACCCCCTACATACAGGGGGTGTTGGTTTAGACCAGCGGACGAGAGGGAAGTCGCTTACATGACGACCAGGCTCAGGACGCCCTCGACAGACCAATAATCGAGTAGATCGTCGCATCGTTCAACATGCACGCATAGCGCTGACCATCTCATTGTCTACACCTTCACTACGGGTCCCTATGTCCAGGGCCCGCTTTACCATTAGGCGAACCTAAGCGGTCGCTTAGGGCCGCTGAAAAAGTAGGGCCGCCAAAAAATTTAAAGCACTGCAGTAAAACATTAAAAAAAAAATATATGAAGAAGAATGCGTGAATCATAAACTGATTTTTTGGCTTTCTCTCTTTTAAGGTATATATGCATATTAAATTGTAAATTAAAAGTAGCATTCTTTGATGATTTTAATATAGCATAAAAACACCATAAGATACTAAAATATTGACTTTTTATAAATACTAGTATCGCCCAGTGGTCGAAACTCGACCATTTTTTTTTTTTTTGCAAAGCGAGGCAAAGCAAAGTTATTGCCTTGTCCTATACGGAATGCAATTGCAACACAGCTGCGGCAAGTGTTTGCCAATATTCACTCTAACTGAATCAGCAGAGTTTTACTTAATATAACTATTTCTCTCTGTAGATGTTAGTCTTTCCTGAAATGAGAGAAAATCGCAACGTGAAAACGCCCCTTGTTGTGTGATACAGCCCAGAAGCTAATAGGTACCATGTCAGACCAAGGTCCAACCAAGTATCAAATTCTGTTAAATTAATTCGATTGGTTCATAAAGTACAGTGTTTGAACAAAAAAAAAAAAAAAAAGATATTTTTCAAAAATGGTCGAATTGAGTTCGGGAAATTTCAAAACGTGTAACTTTATCGAAAACCGAAAATCTAAAACGTTTCTGAATCTTATATTTTCTACTTATATATGCAGAGGAAAGACTAATAAATCCACTTTTTAAAAAATAAAAATAAGTAGTCAATTTCACTAATTTCACTTAATTAAAATGCAAGGAAATCTCAAAACGTGTAAATTCATCGAAAACCGGAAATCAAAAGTTTTAAATGTATCTTCTACTTGCTTCTTCTACCCACAAAAGCTAGCAATAAAGACACTTTTTTAAAAAATAAGTAGCGAATTTCAGTTAATTGAAACGTAAAGAAAGCTCAAAACATGTAAATTCAGCAAAAAACGGAAATCGGAATTTTTTCCGTATCGTCTACTTATACATGCAGCAGTTAGTAACAAATCCATTTTCCTTTTATTTAGTATATTAGTTGAATATTTATTGTTTAAATATCACCCTTTGAAATGAAATGTTTATGTTTACATTCGAAACTGGAAGTTTGCCATTTTTTTTTTCTGGAGTATTGTAATTTTAAATTAAAATTCTATCAATTTTACAGAAAAAATAACTCAATCAAACACATGTAGACAGTAACTTATAGGGCAGTTCCTTGTTTGTAAACAAACATCTCAACTTTTATGAGTGGTTGGCAAAAAGGCTTGGGAAAAGCCATGGATATTAAAAGAGAGTATCCTAATCCGTGGGAAAAGCATAGCGATGGCGGATCACCAATATAGTAAATAGCGCGGGAAAGTCGAGCGCGCTTTTTTGCCAACCACCAGAGGTCACTAGGAAATGCTCTATATATAACTATACCCAAATATCGGAATTAAAATCGGCAGATAATTTCCGTTATTTTTAAATAATTTTTTACAAAAAACTCAATGGACAATTAACATAGAAAATCTTTTACATGGCTCCATGGACAGACAGTGACGTCATCACTTCGCTTGCGTATAGTGATGCTACATTATACAAATTACTGTGTCTATGGTTTTATTTGAGCTTTATGAAATTGCCAGATTTAACAACTTTCTACTTTTAGGTATTTTTTAATGTGAAGGAATACGTGTATAAAAGGGAAAAATGGGGGAAAATGCATAAAAAATAAATGTATTTTTAAATACCTTCTTGACATCGTAAGAAAATAATATTTGTATTCGCACCTTCCGGCTAACCATACCTTTCGAATGATACCATTTTCAACCCTCTACTCCCATAATTAATATGTTAAAAAGGGACAACAAATTTTATGCTTGCCTATTAATATATAGATACGCTTTGAATTGTATTGTGATAATGAATGAAGACTAGATCTTTTTTAAATTACGCGGAAAAGAGGAGGAGGGGGAGGAAGTAATTTGAAATTGAACATGATAATAAAATGGCGCCATTCGATTATGATTTAATGATGATAATAAACACAGACAGATACATTTAAAAATCTTTCAGTGCTAAGGTAATCTTTATTGGCGCCAGAAGTGAAAAATAAATTATTATTATACTATTAAGCTTACAAATTCTTTATTTCCTAAATACATAAAAGTAAAAAAAAAAAAAAAAAAAAAAAGCCTATGTTACTATTAGCTAAGTACTTTTTTTTTATTATTATCATATTAGAGGAAGCTCCTAGCAACTCTGAAATTGATATACACTGGTCAAAAAAATTAAAGGATCAGCCCGTTTTCTCTTTCTCTTCTTTTGCACATAATTTTTAAACAAACCCAGCAAAACCTCAGATGACGGCCAGCATGAGGCCAAGTGCTGGTTGCCAGCAGTAGCTGCAGCTGGCCCGTCGGTGGCAAAAGTTAACGTTGCCGCAGGGAATATGTTACGCCGGCCGTCAGTAGGCCATATTCAATCGATCCACTGTTGGCAGCCTGCAGTAAGTTAAAAATAAGTTAGTGGGCCAGTGAATGGATCGCTGCTGGCAGCGAGCAGTATGATGAAAAGAAAATAGGTAATGGGCCACTGTTGGTAACCGACATTAGGTTGGAAATTTTTAGTGGGCCAGTGTTGGGCTACCTGATGGCAAACATAATTTTTCTATGTTATTGCTGGAAGCCTGCAGTGGACCAGTTGTGGCAAACATAAAAAATTATATTACTGCCGGCAGTCTTCATTTTTCCTTTATATTTCCCATTAAAGGCCCGCTTCACTCATCGTTGCCGGAAGCCGAAGCCAATGTTATTCTATGGGAAATTTTCTTTACAAATAACTTATTAACTAATACATATTTTTAAATTCTGTTTTCATATTCTGAAAATTCCCAACTGTTAAATTGACGGACCTTTTTTTAAAAAAAATATTTTTTTATTTTTTTATATTTTATTTTGAAGCTGCAAAATACGAATTTTCAATGTGTGAAATTTTTCATTTTGCAAATTCAAAATAAAATATTAAAAATTAAAAAAATACATTTTAAAAAGGTCCGTCAATTTAACAGTTGGGAATTTTCTGAATGTGAAAGCAGAATTTAAAAATATGTATTAGTTAATAAGTTGTTTGTAAAGAAAATTTCCCATAGAATAACATTGCCTCGGACTTCCGGAGACGGAAAGTGAAGAGGGCCGTTAATAGGCCAGCAGTGATTTAGTTATAGCTAATATATTTATTTTATTGGTGATAACCTTAATTTTATTCGTGCTTTTTTTTCTTTTTCTTTCTTTTGTTTTCCTCTCTCTTTCTTCTGATGAAGTAGCAGCCAGTTTTTTCTATGCATCCAATATTTAATTTGATTTTGTACATATTCATTTTTAAATACTATTTACAAGTATTTTATTCATACACTATGGTTGTAAATTCAGGATTTCTAGTGCAGCATATAGGAAATAGTCAGTTGATCCATTTTCCTTATGATAAAAGTTTAATTTTTTGTTTTCAGTGCAAATGTTTCTCTATATTACATTTTTTGGAATAAAGGAGATTATGTTTTTTTTTTTTTTAAAGTGTTCAAATTTCAATATGTTTAACTTTGATACGCTATTTGATATAAATAAATGTAACTTTACATGTGAAAATTATAAATTATTGAAACAAAAATTGTTATAAAGTGAGCATTGTAAAAAATACCATAAACTAAAAAAAAAAAAAAAATAATAATAAATAAATAATAAAAAATTGCAGCAATTGTTTCCGGTTGAAATAGCACGAAGACCCTTCATCAGGCGAAACAAAGTGGGCACGAGTGCAGCAAAAGTAATTTGCTGCAATCGTGCTTTTTGTTAAACTCACGAAGGGATGTGTTATTATTTCAACCTAAAAGATCTGATGCATCTTTTTTTTTTTTTTTTTTTTTTTTTCGGGGGGGGGGGGGGGGCAATGATTATGTTTATTTACAAATTTTTCTATTTATTACTACAGTACAAAATCTCAAATCCGGAATCGTCCGGACCGTGGCCTTTCCGGATTTCGGACTTTTCCGGATTTTAGGTCACTTTCTGATTTACGGCAATAAGAAAACGGACATCTCCATTCCGAACGTCCTTTTAGTTAATAACTAGGTTACGCCGCCCGAGGGTGCGATTTCTTAAGAAATTGGAGTATACTCTCAAGTAACATGTACAATACTTTGAATAAACACCATAAAATTTTGCAAACAAAACGGAGGCAGTAACGCTTGCGCTTTGTTTGCCGCACTCGTGCCTACTTCGTTTGCCTGATGAAGGATCATGTTTTCTTTCCATCCGAAACGATTGTTGCGAGCTCTTACATTTTATTGTGGTTACTCTTATTACTTTTAAACACCAATTCTGTGGTGCTTTTTTATTATAACTCTCAAGTATCCAGAAAATCTTGAATATTTTTATTTTCTCCTACATCAAATGGTACCCAGTTGATAATTTTTTCCCCTTCTTTTTAAAACAGCAGGGCAGATGAATCAGCTTCCTTTTTTTCTCTCTGTGTTTATCTTCATTATCACAGCTGTCACTCTTAACCAGGCCGCCACAAAGAACTTTTTCGCGTTGTTGATAGTCCAGTGGGATCTTTACTCTCTCTCCAACTTCTTCAAAGTCCTTGAGTGAATAATTTTCCGACACGTGCCATACCGAAAGATGATTTTGCAGTTTTATACAGATGACGTTATTTGAACTTTAAGCGAATATTCAGCATTTGACCTGTGCCAATTAATTTTCATTAGGTTTGGAAAGCAGATTCTTCAGCTGAAAAAAATATATATATATTGTTCGGTTGAGTAAAGAGATAACGGAATTAGGCAGAAAAACGAGAGTGCGTTTGTCTTTGTAGCTGTAAATATTTGATAAATTTATCCGCGATTACCTATTTGAAAAATATTTTTAGAATTCCATAAAACTCATATATGTTATACAGGTTTTCGAGATTTACTATAGGACGCTTGTCATCAAAAGTTGTACAGGTAACCCAAATGGTTTCAGTATAAAAATTCATAAAATAATTTGGATACATTACAGTCAAAGAGACATTTCTTATCAGCGCACGTAAAAATCTTTATACAACGCTAAAATACAGATCAACATAAATTTTATAGATGCAATAAGAAATGGTTCCGATCAAAAATGATAAAATAAATATTTGTGGTTCATTTAATAATGATGCTCAAAAATATTCTTATACGTTACGGGAAATTGAGGGGGGAAGTATTTCAGTTTCGTAAAAGTGAAATTATTTTTCTCACTTGCATTTAAAAAATAATAATTAATAAATAAATAAAATAAAACAGTTTGTTATGGCTACCACTTTTTTTTTTTTTTTTTTTTCGTTTCCTATAATAGTTTATAGAAATTACATTTGAAAATTATTATTTATGAAAATTATTTTCTGTGATGGAGGGTTTTGAGATTCCTGAACTCGATTTGACCATTTTTAGAAAATTTCACTCTGTAAGTGTGTATAAAAAAAATTGTGGACGCTGTATCTCACGAACCAATGGACGAAATTTAACCAAATTTGTTATTTAACCAAACTTGATTAAAATCGTTCCCGATTACATTTGTGGATCATTCACTCAACACATGGCTCTATATTTCTACTTCTTCGTAATTTTCAATATGACACAGTATAAATGATTTCAAATAAATGATAATTATTTTTTTAATTTGTATTATGAATTAAAAAATAAATATTTAAATAACTAACAACAAACTAGGAAAATTTTTTTGTATAAGTTGAAGAATCGCTCGCCCTTCCCCATGAGGGGATAAATTTTCAATGCTGGTATTTTTCAAAAGAAACTCATCAATAACTTTCAAGTAAATGACTGAATTAAATTTGTGGAAAATTAAAGCAAAGTTATAAATTATAAAAAAAAAAAAAAAAAAAACAAGAAGAAGAAGAAAGCATTTTTTCAGAAGTTGGCACAAAATTGATTTTATTATTTTTATTATTATTATTATTGAGAAACACTGTTCTAAAATGAAAATCGTTTGCATGCATTCAGGAAAATGATTTTAACAAATTATTTGCACTACGCGAATTTGCATAATAAAAAATATAGAAGAAAGTTTTGTGGTGCCACATCATACTAGTTTTTTGGTCAAAAATTAAAAAATCAATAAATAATAATAATAAATAATAATAACAATAATAAAATACTAGAAAGTTAGCGGCTATCATAATTTACTAAAACGGGTCAACTGGATATTTGTTATATATTTCTAGAAATCCTTTTGTTACAACAATAGCTTTAGAGTCAAACATTTAAAAAAAATAGTATTTAAAAAATAATACAAAAACAAATTAATAATTGAATTACTTACTCATATATTATTTTTACGAGATTTTCAATCTCGCACCCGCAGACAACAACAACGAACAAGAACTTCGTATGAAATGGCGGACAGCGAGGGAATTTCAAATCAACAGAAAAAGAATCACAGCGCCCTCTATGCATACAAATTGGTTATGGCCTAATAATTTGCGGCCACAACATGAAAAACATGATGTTGGCCGTGTGGTGATAGCCTGCATAAGGCCAACTGTGTTTATGCCACTTCTGGGCCACCGACCATTTTTCTTTAGGCTTCCATCACAGCTGGCAGCCACAAACGGCCCGCTACTGGAGTTATATGGGGCAACCGGCAACTGATGGCAAGTGCAGGATGCCAGCAGTAGGCCAAAACGAGCCCACCAGTATAAGTTTTGCTGGGAATAAACATATGAACATAAAATTTGGATGGCCTGTTCATTATCATATTATGAACCGAATCTTATGTAATTTTAGCATAAGAATAATTTTTAAATTTATAAATATTCAGTTTTCTCTCAAAAGTAAGCATTAAAAATAATGAAAAATTTCAATAATTTTAGGAAAGAACACTTAATGAAAAATGGTCATAAGGATGCCTTACAGATAGGTAAAGACGCACACGCGTTCCTATGTTAGATTACAACCAAATCTTTCTACCTGCATTCATTTTCTGTTTCTTCTTTTTTCTTCTTCTTTTCGCATGTGAATAACTTTTTAAAAAATATGCATACAAACAGGAAAATTGGATAAGATGTTCATTATACAAATTTTTTTCGACATCATTATTATTCTAGTGCTAATGTTTACAAATTAGTAATTATATATTTTTAAAAAGTTCATTATAAAAGTAAAAGAAAAGTTAATACAAAAAGAAAAATCGAGATTTAGTTTAACATTTCAAGGTATGAGCGTCTTTACCTATCTCTAATGCATCCTTAACACCACTTTTCATTATGTGTTCTTTCCTAAATTTGTTGAAATTTTTCATTTTTTCCAAAGCTTACTTTTCCGAGAAAACTGAATATTTATTAGCTTAAAAATTATTCTTATGCTAAAATTACATAAGATTCGGTTAATAATATGATAATGAACAGGCCATCCAAATTTTATGTTCATATGTTTATTTGTTTAAAAATTATGTGCAAAAGAAGAGAAAGAGAAAACGGGCTGATCCTTAGTTTTTTTGACCAGTGTATTTTATATACACATACGCCGAGTTAAAGAAAGACTTTTTTATTTATGGTAAAAGAATTGTCTATGAGAGAAAGGACTGTGCTGGGAAAAAAAAAAAATAATAAATAAATAAATATTCTGGCATTATCGTCTGCTCAATAGCAACCCACAAAAAACATCAAAGTGCATTTGTCAGCAATTCTAAATTTTCTAAATAACATGTACAAAAGTAATTCAGTAGTAGCGTATGATTTAAAGGTTGATGTTTATTCATGTGATTCCTTCTTTGTAGTTGCGGTAGTTACGTTCATAATTTTAATGTGCTTTCATAATATTAATATACTTTTAATATAGTTTATCATCTTACCTTTTTTTTTTACGCGTTTTTATTGTATAGTAGCTGTATTTGCTTCATTTAAAAAATAACTAATTTTATATAGTACGCAACTTAAAAATGTCTAGAAGTGCGTGGTTGCAAAGAAGAGGGGAGCGGACAAACGAAAAAGAAAGAAATTGATAGAGCATTTATCTTTATTACAAAAAGGAGCAATTTTTAAGCATTTAAAAAAAGTAGCAAATGAGAATAAAGAAACTTGTAGTCAGGTTGAAAACGAGACGGTTAATATTTTAGCTGAATCTAGTGCAGAAAAAGATACTCTTGAACATTGCACATCTATATCTAATTTTTCTCCGTCCACAGATTCTGATATTTCAAAATTCGAATCTAAAACTCAAGAGCTGGAATTAAGTTTGCTGCATGAAAAAGAAAATCAAATAGAAAGTCATTTATTAAGCATTGACTAGAGAGACATTGGACTATGGCCATTAGAACTGTCAAAAAATCAAATAACTGAAATAATTGAAACTAGACCAAACAGAGTAACAAACTTTGAATTTCCCCGAGATGAAAATAATAGACATATTTGTATTCCTTCTTTTTTTCTTTTTCTTTTTTTTTTTTTTTTAATTTACTTACTTACGGCGCGCCGTTCATAGTGCATTTGAAGAGAGTGGGGAATTCTTGTAAAGATATATTTTATTTTAAAAAATTGTGCGCGTTTCTTGCAATCCTATATCCTATTTCGAATGCTGATTATGCTTTTATTTTACAAAGTCGTTTATTGTATGTAACAAATGTTTCAAAGAAGAAGTACGAATTGCAACGTAAGAATACAGCTTTTAATAAATACAAAACTTTGAATAAACAATATAAAACGCAAGAACTCGCAACAATTGTTTCGGGTCGAAAGAAGACCCGACCCTTCGTCAGGCGAACAAGTAGGCACAAGTAATAATTACAAAACTTTGAAAAACTTGGAATAATTGCTTCAGGTAGAAAGAACACACGACCCTTCGTCAGGCGAATAAAGTAGGCACGTGTGCTGCAAACAAAGCGGGATTGCTGCGAGTTCTTCCACTTAATGATGTTTATTCAAAGTTTTGTGCTTATTACTTTTAAACGCCAGTTCTATGGTTCTTTTTATAAAATACAGCTCTTATGAAACGGAAGTAACAAATCTATTGAAACAGCTCTTAGTTTATTGTTTCATTAGATTTGTTACTTCCGTTTTCATTTTATTTTCTCCTGAGAAAATATGCATTCAAAATGTTCCCGATCGGCCAAAATTTCTCCCGAACTTCGTTCGTGCGTCCGAATATATACTGCACCTGCACCTTTGCGCTAAAACTTCCGCCAAACTGCCTGTGATGCGATGTATTGTACAGAATGTGGGTTTGTATATGCGGAAATTTTCAGTCAATTTCTCTAACAGAACACTTATCCACAGTACATCTTCGTAATATTTCTGGGATGTCTTTTCATTCTGAAGATATCACGAAGAAATCCTGCGTAGAAGATGTTCTGTTAGGGTTCCAAACATATCGCTTAGCGCTTACAGGTGGAAAATCTAAAATTTTGATTCAGCCTGTTTATTTTTGTTATTCATAAATCCAACCGAATTTACAAAAACTGTGAATGTTTTCTATTTATGTTCACTTTTATTTTTAAGTTAAGTCTTCTTTATGTAGTAATTCATAATTAAAAGGCTTTTTTCTAGTGTGATTTCTTTTTAGTGGAGGTGGGGGGGGAGGGGACCGACGACTCAGAAAATTTACCTGTGGTTACATGAAATATATAAGCTGCCCTGGCGTAGAGGGGGCCGCCAAATTTCTATTGCCTAGGGCCGCCAAAAGGGTAAAGCGGGCCCTGCCTATGTCTATCCGTGCCACTGTGAGGTGCCAAGCTGAAGGATATTTGTTATCTCAGAGCCCATTTCGTCTGCTACCAACAACATCCCTCTCCCCACCATTGCCTCCGTTTGAAGTGGTGTCGCGCTCGACGGGTTTGGACTGCAACCGAATCGAACCAGGTCGTCTTTAGCGACGAATCCAGATTCAATTTCGGCAGTGATGACAATCGTGTACGCGTGTGGAGGCCCCGTTGTGAACTTTTTGCTTTAGAGCGGCACACCAGAACCACAACTGGTGTGATGGTATGGGGTGTCATCACATACGACACACGGTCACCTTTAATATTGATCCACGTCACCATGACAGTTCAGCAGTATGATCGTGACATCCTTCAGCTACATGTGTTACCACTCATGACAGATCTTCCAGGAGCCATTTTAACAGGACAATGCTTGGCAACACACAACAAGCGTGTAACAAGACTGCCTCCACTAAATTTCCACATAACCTGGCCTGCTCGACACCCAGATTTGTCACCGTTCGAGCATATCTGGGATCGCTTGGGACGGCAATTTGACAGCCTACGAGTTTGGTCGAATTAACATACGCGTTTACAGCAACTGTGGAACGAGATGCTGCAGGACATCATACAGGAATTGTATGCCCCAATGCCTGCCCGTATCGCACCATGCATACATGCTAGAGGCGGCCCAACAGGGTACTAAAACCTCTATTTATTTGTAATTTTTCCTGGAATAAATGATAATATTGCTTTGATTTTGTAATTACTTACTTATAACAACGTTGTACTCACGTATGCAAAATTTCGTTTCATTCTGACAGCTCTTTCTTGGTGCGCAAATTTTTATGGCAATGAGTGTAAATTTATAGTTTATTTGTAGATGATCTGTTTATAAATGTATAGACTATCCTCTGTATATTTTCAGATGCATTGTATTTTTTATATTCCCCTTACAAGTTTTACCGAATTTTTGTTTCATAAAACTAGAATAAGAAAATCAAATAATTTTGCAGTAGATGACAAAACATATTAATTTAATCAAAATGGCACGGCTTTTTATCTTTTCAAACATATCGAAATCTGGAATGAAATCTTCTTAAAGTTATTTCCCAAAGATTGCTTTTACAATTCGCAATTGTTGGTGAAATGGAAAGTTTTTGTGAAAAAAAGAGAAAGAACGAAAAAAAAAAAAAAAAAAAAAAAAAAAAAGATATTTTATTGCATATTTAATTTTTCTTCTTTGCAATTGCAATTCATTTGTGGCAATAATTTTTGTATCAAGCTTAAAAACTATTATAATGAATTAAAAAAACTTTGTTCACAAACCCCGTGTTTTTTTTCATTACCTCTCAACGCCAAATTATCGGAGCATTTTTATTGCAATTTCTGAATTAGTCATCCGAAAGAATTTTCACTAGAACTCTCCATTAAAATTAGAATATAACCTCTTATTATAGTTATTAATGGTCTGAACACGCTCAAATTATAATTAAAAAAAGAAAAAACTTCCATATACTTTTTCTCAGCATATTTTTATAATATAAGAGAAATGCCCCTTAATAAATGCCTCCGCTGTATACATTTTTTTGCTATTGAAAATGGTATCAAAGCCGATTATTAATGATTTGGAATACAGGTTAGATAATTTTTAAAATATAGCTTTTAGTTCATTAATGTGAGACAAATGGCGGGAGGTAGACAGTTTGAAAATGTGAGTTCTGATGAGTGATCGGTGATGAAGTTTTTTCACAAGATTAAAGTTGTAAATGTAATCGCTCTTTATTTGTTTATTTTATTTTTTTAAAGCTCTGGGGTGAGACAAAAACGAAAGACAAAGCTGATACTGGAAGATCATTCATAATTACAGACGCATGAAAATCATCAGGTTAATTCTAAATTTTTATTTATTTATTTACATTTATATTAATTTTTAATTTTTTTTCTGTTTTCTTATTTTTATTAATGCATTCAATATTTCAAGAAAAATAATTTAGTTTGTTGATATAATTTATCTTTATATATATCTTTCTTGTTGATATAATTTATCTTCTTATTAATAAAAAACCTTGATTTTCCGGATGTAACGCACGAAACTAACGTGTTAGCTATAACAATGTTGTAAAGGAAGTAACATTTTATCCATAATTTCCAAGCGTGCATTTAAAACGAATAAAACGATTGAAAGAAAAAAAAAAAAAAGATAATTTAACAGAAAACGTTTCATCACAACTGAAAATATGTATTGAGAGAAAGAAAATAAAACTTGATCCATAGTTGGAATGGTTTTGGGAGATTCGTTCATTGATTCAAATAATAAAATGTAAATTAAGCACACAAAATTCCCCCGTTCATTTACAAAGAAATTTGTTTGAATATAGTGTATATAATAGGGTATATAATACATATAATATAGTTCTTTCATTCCAGTAAATAAAGCTATAATAACTAGATAATTTTTCAGAATTTATTTATCCAAAAAACAAAGCTTGAACAACAACAACAACAACAACAACAACAATAATAATAATAATGAATAGAATTTTTTTTTTTTTTTGCTATTTGAAATTATACGTTACAAGAAAATAACTAGTGGATCTGCAGATCAAGAGCCGATGACAAAATCCAATTTCAATAAAAAGCTTCTAATAAATTCCATTAAAAAATCTATAATAATAAAAAACTAGATGAACACACAAACACACATGTATATACAGGATATCTAGTACTATCGGTGCCTAGCAATTATTTCCTGAACTAGCATTAGTTACAGATATACTTCTAATTGCAAAGATATTTATTTGATACACTTAAAAATATCTTAAAGTTAATAAATGTATTTCTGTCAAAGTTACAATATTTGACTTTTTACACCAGTCTAACCTATCTTAAAATTCATATACTTAAGTTAAAACTATTTTACGGAAAAGAGAATGAACTTTTTTATGACCAAAATTCATTATGTTGTTAAGCATTTAACTTTTTATCCTAAGTCACTTTTCCGCATATAAAAATTGATTGTTATTTTTTACTTTTAAGGAACCTTTTAAATATCGAAATATTTTACTATTACTTTTACTTTCAAAGAACTGTTAGTTCTTCTTTCTTCTTTATTCGTATAGTAAGTATTGTACTCGTTTAAATTTTCTACTTCTGTTTTTTGATGAATTTACACTTTTTGAGGTTTTCCGAACAGTATTTCGCTACGTTTAGAAAATGTCTGTCTCTCCGTGTGTCTGTGAACAAAATTTTGTGGGCATTGTATCCCACGAAATAATGGAATTCCACTAAACTTTGTATTTAATTGGATCTTGAGACTTTTTATATATTGGTCTACACTTCTGTTATAAAAAAAAAAAAAAGAAAGAAAAAGAAAAAAGAAAGAAAGAAAAAAGAAAACCTTTTTTACTTTGTGAAAATTTATCTTTTGTTGAAAAGTGTAAGGAATAAAGTTTATTTTAACCCCTTCAGATGCGGAGGGATATATTTTATACCACCTAATTTTAATTCCCAACTGCACAAAAATAATTCTGGAAATTTTTACTATAAAATTTTCCTTTTTAACTAAGCCGAAAACATTCATTTATTTCTTTTCTTCTAAGTTGTTCTTAAATTCGGGCGACTCTTAATTTTAAAGAAGCCTAATTTCATTGCCCCTGAAAGGGCTAATTTAATAATCCAGTTTAGGGCATCTAGTTTGAAGCATTTAAAAGACTTTACGACTAAAAAAAAAAAAAAAAAAAAAAAGTAATAGATATGCAAATGTGGAAAGGCTTAAATTTGTTCAACGGTCTTTTAGAATGAAGAGAGGGTTTCAGCTTCACACACTTCCTTGATTAGTAAAAACGACAATTCAGGATGACAAGGTCCTTGTACACAATATAATCAATCTTTTATATGTTATATTTTCAAGCTACGATTCTTCGTTAAAAAGACTGAATCAAAGAAAAGCAAGAAACGCTTATGTGAATACTAGGATGGGAGTAAAGTGTGAATCAATTTGCATATCTTTAAAAAAATCTCACATTTTATGTTTTAATCTAGATTTTAAGTCATTTACAGATGTTGAAGATTCTTTGAATTTATATAAGATAGAGAGAAATAGAGACAAAAATTTTGAGATTTTAAATTAAATTTAAATTCTGAATGATTGATCGTTTAAAAAGCCTCTATCATTTAACAGCTCTTTAAACAAGAAAATCTCGAAAGTTAAATGACTTAACCAATATATATATAAAATCAGAACATGAGCAGTATAAGTTATGCATGTTAATATCATTACTCAGAGCTAAGAAAAATGAGTTTAAAATATATAAAAATTTTCACCTACAAATAAATCATCAGAAGTCGCGAATGGCTAGACTTCTAAAGTGCCAGAGGGCTCAATTTTAGAAAACTGCGACGCAGGACAAAAATATGGGCATTTATCATTACCTTAAAAATAATTATTAACTTGAAATCGATTAAAATTGTTTTTGCTCTTATTCAAAACAGCTGCAGTGATTTATATCGGCTAATTAAGACCTTTAAGAATCATTACTATTTTATGCAAATGGAAACTTTATAAAATATTTCTCCTTTTATTGTTTTATTAGTCTTCTATTTAAAATTCAAAATTCATCACATATATATTGAAAGAAATTGTATGTTAAATAAATTCGTTCTATTAAGTTAAAATAGCGTTTATTTTTATTTTTTTTTTAGCTAAAATTACAAAGAATAATCTTATCTTGTAAGGAGAGATTATAGTCATGTTTGCTCGTTTGCAATGAAGTAAAAATTCTTAATATTTTTTAATGTAATTATTTTTAAAATTTATAAATGAGTTTTAGCAATTAACGTTTCGATGAAGTCTGTTTGGTTATCCTATTAGTTCTAGAAATAGCATTATGAAAAAGAAATTGATAAACCTGTGAGTGATTGTGAATATGCAATTATAATTCGTAACAGACAAGAAAAGATAATAATAATAATAATAATAATAATAATAAATGAATAAAAGAAGAGAAATTCCTGGGGATTGATAATTCGTGAATATAAATTATTTACAAAAACACAGTGTTGTCATAAAAAAAAGGAGAACTTTTCCTGTTTGACGGCAACTGCAACTAAAACGAATGAACAGAATGAAACCAAATTTCATTAACAGGATGTAAAAGGATTGGGGAAATGATTTTTGTCAAGAAAAATAATCTGGTGTGTCATTCACACAACTTTCTGTTACCCTGCATTTCAATATTATAAAGATAGATTGCATATTAAGACAAAGATTAATGAAGTAAGATAATAAAGTTCAATGTACTTTAAATGCCATCTAAAATAGGTTTCCGAGTTATTTGACATATAATTCTGTGTGAGGGGAGCTACCGCCCCCCCCCCTCAACCCCCCGTTCAATTACAGTGCCTACATTTATATATATAAAGCTGTTATTAATTTGCATTCAAACTTGCTAATCTTAATCGAATTTTTAAGTAGCAAACTTATACGAACTTCAAAATACCAAATTTGAATTTCTTGCAGCTATATGTTTTTGAGTTATGCTATTAACAGGTATACATACAGATCAACCGTTAAAAATTGGATTTTCGTAATCAGGGCACCTCAAAAGTAATATTAAAAAAAAAAAAAAAAAAAAAAAAACAGAGTTGAAAATTGAGCTTTGAAAAATACTTTGTTTACAGTATGAATATGAAAAGTTATTTTTTATTCCTGAGCAGTGTTTGTCGACATTGTAAAATGTAACAAAGCACTCCAATTACATTCAGCAGAAAAGAAGGTTTAGCTCAATTTTGGGTGCTCTTGTATATTATCTCTGAACAATATGACTATAAACGATATTATGTAATTAAATTTAGTCTTTCTTGGAAAACAACTAACACAAAATTAATTACAATTTCAGCAATTTCCAAGTACAGTCCCAATATATCTAAATACTTTCGGTAGCCCTGTAATGAATGATTTATATACCTCAATCTACATAAAATATGCTTTTGTGCATATAATTTTTTTTTTTCATTCTGCTTTGTTTTAGTCAGTCTATAGATATTTACATTGTACTTAGAAGAAATTTCTCCATAGGCATAATGTATTTGAATTCTCTTGGATGTTTTTTATACGGCTGTCTGCGAAAAGTTTAGTGTGGCATTCCTATATGATACACATTTAGAATACCTTTTTTCTACTATTTGTTCTTGTGATATTCTGATAACAGACACACAGACAAACCGCTAAAAACATGATTTTCTGATTCAAGGGACTTCAAAAAGTGTAAATATAACAAAAAGAAAAAAAAAAAAAACCAAGACTTCAAAAATTTGACCCTAAAACAATACTTTCTCTACCATGCATGTATATAGGCAAGAAAAAGTAAAATTAGTACAAATTTCACCGATGTGGAAGATTTTGGCACTGCTGTTACGTACACAAAAGGAAATGTGCACAATCGAGGTAGATTATGCACTTTTCCAAGTGCATACGCGAATTTAGATTTGTTGAAAAAAGTCAATTACTTAGAATGAATCTATGGAAAAATTAATTATGTAAAGTTTCATTAATTTTCGAACAAAAATTCACCTGCAGAAACGAAAATATTCTTTTATTAATCAAGTTTAGGGTCCCCATAACCAAATGCAATATGTGTCAATTTTCACAAATAGGGCAGTTTATGCAAATTTCATATTACGTATGTGACAGCAGCTCCAAAATCTCCTCTATCGGCGACATTTTGTACTATATATTTTTTTGTATTTATTTATTTATTTAATTTTTTTGTGGAAATAATCTTCTGAGGTCTTCTATTGTGTGTGTAATGTAGAAATCACATATATTTTAAATTTTCTGTTAAATTTTTAATCGAAATCCATTTAACACTTTATAAGAATTTACTCGTGTATTCAATATTAATCTTTAATTGACCGCCGAATTCTTTCTCCAATAAGTCTATATAAATAAAGAGAACTGTCTGTGTGTGTGTGTATCTGTGTGTGTGTCTATGTGTGTGTCTGTCTGCGCTCTGGTGCTCACACTACTGATCGCAGAGCTTCCAAATTTGGCACATAGGTACCTGGGACCCTGCAGGTGTGCACCTCATCAAGATTTTTTCAAATTTCGAATTTGAATTTTTTAAATTAATGTTTTTTCGATTTTCAATATTGGCTTTAATGTTTCATTTTTCATGAATTTATGCTTCGGTTGTAATCGTCTGCGTATCTTAGCAACGGCTATTATGCAATTCATTTTTTATTTAATACATTCATTTGAAGGCAATTTTCTTTTTCTTTTCTTTTATTATTATTATATTTATTGAAAATCAAATGGTAATGCAATAGAAATAAATTGTTACGTTTATGTATAAATTTTATACTATAGCAACATTTTATTTTTCATTTTTTAATTAATTCCTTTAAAAGAAAAATCTTTTATTATTATTATTATTATTATTTATAATATTTATTGGGTGAAAAAAATGGTAGTTTACAGTAGAAAGGATAAACTGATTAAAATTCGTTTTTTCATTTATTTAATTCCTTTTGAAAGAAAATTTACATTTTTATTTTATTTTATTGCACTGGTCGGAATCAAATCGTAATATAGTGTAAATAACGGGGGCTATAAAACACAGGGTTCAAAAACTAAAATATATAATAGATGCTAAGATACAGTCATCTTTAAAATCGTAGTTCTTAATTAACAGAAAATCCACAAGTCGTCGATAAATACCCAGATTAAAGTGCCCGGGAAAGACCTTTCTGTAGACAGTGGGAAACTGGACCCGATGCAGTACGGGTAGAAAAAAGAGCTGCCTTAGGCAACTGGTACCCGCAGAAGCGAGATCTAAAGCGATTTCAGTTTTTTCTTTTTTTTTTTTTTTAAGTTTTTATTTGTAATGTGATGTAAAAAATAAATACTGATCCAATTCTTTTGAAAATTCATTTAAATATAGTGACCAGCGAAGCGGGCGTAGCCTACTAGTAAATTAATAAATAAATAAATAAATAAATAAATAAATAATAATAATAATAAAAGTTAAACTTCACTTTTTCATATTTATAAAAACTAATTTACATTTATGAAATAAAAGAGAATCTTTACATTACACTACACAGGTTTAACATGCACAATGTTTTTCTTCCTTATGCATTATTTTATGTCACTTAATTAAATTAACATTAACATATTTCATCAAATATTCATTTTATCTCATCTATGTAAACACCAACAATTATTTGAGTAAAAATTTTATGTTTATTCTTATCATACTACAGCCATACCTAATCATTATTGACACAATTGTTTACTAATGCTTATATGTGGTTAATATATATTATGTGTCTTTATATTATACTTATACCAATATATACATAAATGTTACACAAAAAAATGATATAATAATAATAATAATAATAAGAGCTCATATTTAAGCATATTATGGTCAGATAAGCTGCCGTATGACCTGTTTTGTTGGCCCAACGTTTAATAAATGCATATGCTTATTTTAATAATAATAATAATAAATAATAATACAGGTCATTTAAATTTACCATATAAGGGTAAATATAATATGGACTATTATATATATATGCCCGGATATTTTGAATAATAATATGCTACAGCTGTTTTCATAATGCAAAGGATTATGCATAATTTAATGAAGATCCTGTATAATTAATTACTTTATGTTATGACTACTTTTTTGTATTTTTATATTTTTGCATGGAATATGTGCCTTGTGCAATATTCTTTCTAGTTCTTTATATTTTCACTTTTTAAAAAGAAAATAACACTAATATAGGGTTAATATCCTCTAGTTTGATAATAAATATTTTATCTCATGTAACTCCAAGAACATATAAAATTTTTCTTCCTTCTTTAAAATTTTTTCTGGGTGAATGGGAGAAATACGTAATGTAGAAACCCCATACACTTTTTAAATTTCTGTTTAATTTTTAATCGAGATCCATTTAACGTTTTATATAAGAATTTACTCGTGTATTCAATATTAATCTTTAACTACTGAATTCTTTCTCCATAAATAAAATATAAAACTAGTATGTTGTGGCCACCACAAGACTTTCTTCTATATTTACCTATACATATTCAACCAGTAACAATATTTAAAAAAAAAAAAAAAGTACGATTTTTTTTCTGTTTTTTTTTTTTTTTTTTTTTTTTTTTGTTAAAAGTAAAAAAAATCGATAACTTTGTTTTAAATTATCACAGATTTATAGTTCAACCATTCGTTTTAAAGGTATTGACGAGACTTTTCGAAAGATACCCATCTTGAAAATTTATCCCCCACGGGGGGGTACTTCCCCCCCAGGGGGGAAGCGATGCCCCCCATGCAGAAATTTTTTTTCCCAGTTACATACTACTATTATCAACCTGATCTTTCGAAAGATACCCATTCTGAAAATTTACCCCCCTGGGGGGGGGGGGGTATTTCCCCCCCTAGGGGGGGAAGCGATGCCTCCCCATGCAGAAAATTTTTTTCCTAGTTACATACTACTATTATCAGTAATTCATATTAATTTTACAATCACAAGTTTAAAACAACTCTTATTATGTACATTCATACGAATTTTTGTCCTATGCTGCCATGTTAAAAATTTAGATAAAATGCTATCACAGCGCCACCTGTTGAGCTATTGATCCCCAAACATAATCAGCACCAGTTAATGTCGGGGACAAACTAAATACCAAGTTTGGTTAAATTTCGTTAAAAAAAAAAATAAAAATTGCGATTTTTTTTCTGTTTTTTTTTGTTAAAAGTAAAAAAAATCGATAACTTTGTTTTAAATTATCACAGATTTATGGTTCAACCATTCATTTTAAAGGTATTGACGAGACCTTTCGAAAGATACCCATCTTGAAACTTTGCCCCCCCGGGTGGGTACTTCCCCCCCCGGTGGGGGGGGAAGCGATGCCCCCACATGCACAAATTTTTTTTCCTAGTTAACTACTACTATTATCAACCTGATCTTTCGAAAGATACCCATTGTGAAAATTTACCCCCCCTGGGGGGGTATTTCCCCCTAGGGGGGGGAAGCGATGCCCCCCCACGAACAAAATTTTTTTCCTAGTTACATACTACTATTATCAATAATTCATACTAATTTTACAATCACAAGTTTAAAATAACGCTCATTATGTACATTTATACGAAATTTTGTCCTATGCTGCCATGTTAAAAGTTTACATAAAATGCGATCACAGCGCCATCTGATGGGCGATTAATCCCAAAATCTAATCAGACACTTTCCATGTCAGGGTCCAACTATACACCAAGTTTGGTTTAATTTCATTCATCTATTCGTGAGATACGGTGAAAAATACGAAATTTTGCGATTACAGCGCCACCTGCCGGACGATTGATCCCCAAATCTAATCAGCACCTTGCCCTGTCAGGTTCCAACTATATACCAAGTTTGGTTGAATTTCATTCATTGGTTCGTGAGATACGGTGAAAAATACGAAAATTTGTCCTATACTGCCATGTTAAAAATTTACATAAAATGCGATCACAGCGCCACCTGCTGGGCTATTGATCCCCAAATCTAATCAGCACAATACCCCGCCAGGGTCCAACTATATACCAAGTTTGGTTGAATTTCATTCATTGGTTCGTGAGATACGGTGAAAACAATAAACCACAGACAGACAGACAGACAGACAGACACACAGACAGACATTTTCTAAAAACTATCAATTCGTGTTCAGGACATCCCAAAACGTGTAGATCCGTCAAAAAACGGAGGTCGAAAATTTTCGCGAATCCAATACTTTCTCTATATTACATACTAGCTGACCCGTCCGGCTTCGCACTGATGAACAAATTTTAGTTAAAGATGGATTGATAGGTAAAAAATCAAGAAATATATCAGTTTATATGTTATAGTCAGGCAATATTATTAACTGGAAAGTCAAAATATAATTTTACAATTATTTTTTTTAATTAGTTGTTAAATGTTGGCAATTTTTACTTAATGCTATTTATTTATTTATTTCATAAAAAGAAACATTTCTTTACTCATGAATAAAAAATATTGAAAAATAAACCTATGACATGAAAATGTTTTTGATAAAATTGACGTCATAATAGCTTTAATTATTATTTATTTGTTCATTTCGCAAATATATTTAAATATTTCCATAATTGATTATTATTTTAATAATGTATATTAAAGGAGAAATGAATAATATGAAACAATATTCGTACAATATATACTATTACAGAATCTGGTGTGAAACAACCACACGACTTCCATTACCCACTATTACACGTAATATATACAATTTTTTGGAGATATTACTTGCATTTTTTGAGATTTTCGAGTAAGAGAAACTTGAAACACGTATAAAGACACATACAACAGAGTTTGCATAGCGAGTTAAAAAATAAGGGGGAAAAAAAATAGATAGTTATTTTTTTAAACACGAATTTCCGAGATCTAAAACTGAACTACCTAATCAGGATGACCGTTAATATTCCTGTAATAAGCACGTAATACTTGAGAAAGGTTATCTAAATTGGATTAAAGAAAAAATTTTCAAGAATACGTTAGAGCCGTTTTTGAGATACCAACTTTTACCAAAACTTAGCATACTCAATTATTGACCTAAAAACAATAATTACATACAAAAGGATATTTAATAGGAAGTTAACATGGCGAGTTTGAAAAAAATCCGTAAAGGCGTTTTTAAAGGAACGCACTTGCGAAGTCTGAAATTGAGCTGTTTATAGAGGACGCCTATCAATTTTCCTGAACTAAGCAACTTTTCAATCGAAAGGGCATCTAATATATTATTTATACAGCAACTTTGAAGAAAATCATTAGAGGTGTTTTTGAATATGGGCTTACGGTCCCATTTCTGGTTTTCGATGACCCAATTCCGGTTTTTCAATTTTCACGAAAATTTGGAAAATTTATCTGTACACCAGACCTGAATCACTTGTGAAGTTTAGTAGTTCTATTTTTATTAGTTTTGGAGATATGACAGCCTGAAGATTACACACACACGTGCACATATACACACACACTGACCAATTGCCAAAACCCATACAATACTTCCACTACCTACGGTAGTAGGGTAATTGAAGTAAACACATACATCTCGTATTTACTACGATAATATACAGATTTCCGTATTACGTTTTCGATCGCCAAATACAAAAATCGCCAATGACGATAGATATCAAATCTATGCTTTGTTTTCAATTAAAATATTGAAACTTTTAATTAAAAATTTATTTTACCAAAATTTATTATAGCTTCTAGCACTTAGAGAGAGACAGTGTAACTTTTGATTATTGAAAGAAAAAAAAAAAAAAAGCAATCGGCTTTTTAGTTGTAGCGATCGTTCTCTACATATGCATATAAACCTTTCTTCTTTTTATATTAGTATAGCTATAGAGCATAGGTATATTAAATAGGTTTCCAATCAACATAATGTAACTCAAATAATTAAATGCTATTTACATTTCAGTAATGGCTGTATGCGCTATGTATATTGAGCTACTTGCCATAACTGTTAGTTGCTAAAAATAGTCGCCAAATAAATTTAAACATCTCAATACGCAAGCGAAGTGTGACATCACTGACCGCCCATGGATGCAAGAAAAAGATTTTCCATGTTAATCGCTCATTGGATTTTTTTTTTTTTTTTAATTAAAATTATAGAAGAATTATTTCCCAATTTTAATCCTCATATTTGGGTATAGATATGTATTAGTTATTGTATGCATGCGTTAGATTGAGTTATTTTGCTGTCAAATTGACAAAATTTTAATTTTAAATTTCAAAACTGTCACCCTTGGCGTTTTTTGTATTTGGCGATCAAAAAGTAATACGAAAATATACATGCCAGATGTATATTTTCGTAATATGTATTGTACGAAATATTGTTTCATATTATTCGTTACACTCTTAATGTAAGTTTTTAAAATAACCATGATTTTTGAAAGGAATTAAATTATATTCGCCAGATAATTTGGCGATATTTTTTTTTTTTTCTGCCAAGGATGACGGATATCAAATCTATTCCGCTGCAACATATTAGTATATTATATCAGATACTTTATTTAGACATTTGAAAACAAATTTGACTTCAAATTATGATAGAATATTTATCCTTTCCCTTTTAATTAGTTTATTAGTTGGATGTTTATTGTGTAAATATCATCCTTTGAAATGAAATGTTTATGTTTTCAATCGAATATGGAAATTTGCCATTTTTTTTTCTAGAGTTTTGAAATTTAAAATTCCAATTTTATCAATTTTACAACAAAAACAATTTAATCTAACGGATGCACATGATAACTAATACATATCTACATCCAAATATGGGGATTAAAATGGGGAAATAATTTTCCTCGATCTTTATTATTTTTTTACAAAAAATCCAGTTCACTTTTTATATTATTGTTCGCGTGAAAATACTATATTTTATTATATGTCTAAAAATAAATTAATTCGTAAATCTTTTTGGCAACAATTATAAATTAAAATAAATAATATTATAAAATAGAATTTCTTATTTTATTTTATTTTATTTATTTATTTATTTTTAAATTCCAATTTCGTTTACACACATCAGTTTAAACCACGGAGTAATAAAGACTCCGTGGTTTAAACATTGATGCTTAGATCATTATATTATATCATATCATATCAAATTAAATTATTAGAAAAATAAACACTTTTAATTCTATAATGACGTCAGATTTAACGTGTAAGTTTAACAATTAAAAAAGCTTTATATGAATTTCAATTTAATGCACGTGCAAATATATTTATTTTCTTTTCACGTCAAGATATTTTAAAAACGAAATGAATATGTAAATTTTTCTTTTATGTTGGCAGCAGCTAATTTTTTTAATATTTCATTATTTCCATTTCTATTACGGCTTCTATGGGGATTTTAATTAAAATGCTCAGATTTTAAACTAAAATTTATTTTATCAAAATTAAATATAGCCTATAACAATATGGCATACTGTAGCTTTCGGTCAGTGAAAGAAGTTTTTAAATCGGTTCAGTAGTTTCAGAGATTACCCTCCACAAACAAACAATTTTTTGCGCTTTATATAATGATATAGATAGAAGAAAGTAAAAAAGTGTAAAAGTAAATCCCCATGCAAGCAAAATCTGATGGTATCATTTCGTCTTAATAAGAATAACACATGGCTTATTTCATTTTTATATTCCTCCAAAATCATAGTCTAATCACTAACGTAATTTTATTCATTTAGTCAAAATTATCCTTGAACAGAATTAAATTATATCTATATTTTTAAAGTATCAGTCGTTGTGGTTTCTCATTTTTTATAACTAAAATTTGACTAAATTGAAAGGTTAATATATATGGCAATCCTGCTCTGTGCATTAAAAATTATTAGCTTGATTTGAGCATAACGTATCTTAAAAAAAAAAAAAAAAAAAAAAAAACACTTTTTTATGTGTTCTTGCTGGCGAAGAAATTAAATACCAGTATATAATGATAATTTGAATTTAAATTTGACTGGAACACTATCATTGTTTTCTGATCGCTCCTATTAAATACACCTAGAAATGTAGGCTTTAAAAACTTATCTTAAAACTTATCTACGAATGGGGCACCTTCCTTCTTATTTTGTGCACATTTTTGTGTCGATCTTCATTAATTTGTCGAAGCTGCTTTATTAACACCTCTGGGTAAAATCTTGGGTATTTTAATGGAAGAGATGTAAATCAGATGTCTACGGCGATCAACGCAAGATAAAGGAAACTTTTCCCTTATATGGAAATATGGCGATGTATAAAGTGTAATCCGAACAATCTAACGGAGAATTACTATACATGCACTGGAAATCCCCTCTACAGTCTGTATATGAAATTCGGTTTCATTCGGCTCGTTAGTGTTAGCCGTAGATACCTTCGAAAAGGAAAAATTATTTAGTGGCACGCTGTTTAAGGCTTGTTCAAACGAAAGGAGGCCTGCAAAAGTGATGCTCCGAGAGGTTGAACTTTTTAGTTTTAACTCTGCTATCAGAGATCCCTAGCTTTTTCGACTTGAAATAACATTAAATTCACAATATTATACTCTCCGGACCTCTAAGTTTAGCAGATGAAATTCTACGAATCATATTTATTAGCATTAGTTATCAAAATTAATTATTGGTTATTTTTTATTTTGTAACTTGACCGTAAATTTGGTACAAGCACATAGTGTTATGTCAAAAATCAATAACATTTTACATTCCTTAATTATTTAAGGACATTCGATGATCGTTATACTCTTACACAATTGTGTTAAGGATTGAAGTGTATTAGGCAAGCCATGAAATTTATTAAAAGTCATTGTTTTATTAGCTTACATTGAAGTTCACAAAACTCTTCCATGATACATTTATTGTAAAGCATATTTTGCTCAATATAATATGAATTATATCAAATATTATTCATTATTATTGCTATTATTGTTATTATTATTGTTATTACATTATTAATATTATTATTTTCACCATCATTATCATTATCCTCATCATCAATATTTACAGAATATGTCTCATATCTTGCGTTTTTCACTGCTGCAAAACAATTGCAAATGTCAGCAATTAAATGTCACCAGTTCAACAGCAACAGTAGAATGTAAACAAGAGATTAAATCTCAGTAATCATTTTCGCAGTAGATGCCAGAGTGGAGATAACTGCAATAACTTTGAGGTGTTATCAACTTTTACATTTTGTGGATTGGCATTAAGCAAGATGAAAATTATTCACATTATAAAAAGTAAAAATATGTTGTATTTCAGATGGCCACTGATTTTTTTTCTCTTTATTCCATGGTAGTTATGTTTTATTTATTTATTTATTTATTTATTTTTTAAGCAGACAGAGAGTTTGCTGGAAGTGATTGTAAATTTTATTTACTATAACTTTAATTATGTTTAATTAAAAATAATTTTATTTTTACACCTTAGTCATTTTGAAAAGCCTTCCCCACTCGTACTCATTGAATTCTGCTAATATAATTTTTTCTGACATAGGTTATGGGTCCCATTCATTATATATCAAAGTGAATATGTTCATGCATGTTTTGTAAAAGTTCAATACTTTTATACATTGTCAATAAAATGTGAGAAAATTTGTCAAAAGTCCTTTCTTTTGTTTCTTGTATTACAAATAGTCTTGAGCAGATGACACATAATCATTACATACAACATTATATAATTTTGCACAACCTTGCTTTCTGCTCCACAATAAAAAAAAAAAAATCCAACAAAGCTGACAAACATCTTGACTAGCACCGAGATAAACTCTGCTAATAAAAAATAATATGGTGTGTCACTCACACGACTTTCTGTTACCCTGAAATTTAATACTATAAATACAGGTTGCAGATTAATAGGTAAGATAACGAGTACTGTTATGTAAACCTATGTTAAACAATTCATATTAGGCTTCTGAAGAGTTTTATATGATAATTAGTTCTGTGTGAGGGGGGCTACCGCCCTCCTCAACCCCCCGTTTCATTAATGCACCTACATTTATATAGAATTTAATTCGGTTTTTAAAAAATAATTCTCTTTTTAAAAAATAATTTATTAAAATTATTATTTAAAAAAATTATCTTTTATGATAAGGCAGACGATTTCCATATTAGAGAAGTAGGATAACACCAAATATCCAAAAAAAAGTCCATTTTATTCTCAATATTTAAAAAAAAAAAAAAAAGTACGATTTTTTTTTTCTGTTTTTTTTTTTTTTTTTTTTTTTTTTTTTTGTTAAAAGTAAAAAAAAAAATCGATAACTTTGTTTTAAATTATCGCAGATCGATGGTTCAACCATTCGTTTTAAAGGTATTGGCGAGCTCTTTTGAAAGATACCCATGATGAAAATTTACTCCCCTCGAGGGGGGACGTCCTCCCCAGGGGGGGAGGCGAGGCTCCTACATACACAAAATTTTTTTCCCAGTTAACTGTCTCTATTACAAAAAATATATATTTGTTTCATTTGATTTAGTGCAGTCTATAGACCTTAAACTATATTTTCCTGCAATTTCCCCCATAGACGTAATGTATTAGAATTCTCTTGATTGTCCCTGTACACGAACCATTTGCTTGATCTTAACGAAAAGCTTACTGTAGCATCCCTATATGATACACATTTAGAATACCAAGTTTGAACTTTCTGCCATAATTTGTTTTTGAGATATGCTGATAACAGACAGACACACAGACACACACACAGACACACAGACATACACACAGACCATTTGCTAAAAACATGATTTTCGTATTCAGGGGATCTCAAAACGCGTAAGTATAACAAAATCTCGCGTTCGAAAATTTGACCCAAAAACAATACTTTCTCTACCTTATGGGTAAGAGAAAGTAAAAAATACTACTCACGCCAATTGGCAAGGAAATGAATGGTGTGTTCAGACAATACATTCAAACAAAATATGTCACCATCAGTTCGAATTTATACAAGTGCAATCCCTAACCCGATTAATATAATTTTTCACGTTTTTCTATTTTTACCCTACTTTTTTTTTAAAAATTAATTTTTACATTTTTTTCAATTTTTATTTTTGTATAAATAATCGAGGACTGCGAAACTTTACTCATATACAAGGAAAAAAATGTTTTTTGACCACCCGCTCAACAGCTTTAGGGACCAATATTTTACCCCAAACAAAACCCTTTACATGATAATTTCCCTCAGAGATCACCTTTTTGAATGAATAATTACTACCAGTTATAATACATTTATAAAGCATACATAATACAAAACACACTAACTTATATACAAATTTATTTACAAAATTTTATATTTACAAATTTTTGCCTATCTATTTCTAGGACGAAGGTTGTAAGAATGATTTGCAACCGGTACTACCTTACGAGCACCTAACACCTTTTTTTGATATCCAAATTTCACTGCCTCGTTGACCGTCGGTGCCATGGCCATGGGACTTTCGGCGGAAGAGGGATTAGCCTGGGACACCTCTTCGACATTATGCTCACTAGAAATACCTGCCCTGTCCGTAGATACGACATCAACCTTGGTTGTGAAATTCTGTGGCTGATCAGCTAGACTATAACCCAACAAGTTGTCCTCACCAGCACTAGTACCAAACACGAGCCGGTTCCTTCTTTTCTCAAGCCTTTCCCTTCTACGTTGCTCGTAAAGATCAACAAAAACCTCTTTCTCATAGGCATCCGCAGCTAAAGGTTTAGTTACTCCAATATCGTGCTCAGTACCGTTATCTCTCACAAACGCAGGGAAGACAGGTTTACTAATAATTTTTGTCAGCCTATCCACTTGAACTATTTGGACATACCTAGCTTACGAACTCTTCTGAGCGGCAGATTCCTCTTTTCTTTCCATGTTAACTTCTCAGGAATTAGGGTGACGTCTGATTCACCTCTCTCAACTATAGTAGCTTTATTTGTAGTAACAATTTTCTTATAAATCAATTTTGTAAGTTCAAGCCATGATACTTCTTTTCAACTGGATCCATAACGCTTTAATAGCATTTTTGTTTCCACCTTCTTCAAGTCTTAGCTTTTAGCCGTCAACCAGAAATAGAGTTACAGAATTTATTCTTTTAATTCTGGCTCACAAAATTCAACTAAAAAAGCAAATTTGAAAACATGCCAAAATTAGAAAGAATCCATTCTTTTAAACAGTCTCAAAAAAGGAACATAACAGACCATCAAACTACCTACAGCATTGCCAGTTAAAACACGCCTTCATTTCCACTGCATTTCAATTTAATAAAAGAGGTCACTGGTTAATATAGACAAAAACTTAACCAACATAGCTTCACAGAATAAACATTTTACATATTCATTTTTGTGAAGTTTTAATCAATAGATTCTGAGATATAGCCATCTGAAAATTCACAGAAAACAAATAACAGTAGCGTCACATTCTATCCCATACAAACACAAATTGAATCAGAATCATTTTTCATAAGTTCTATCTCACATACAAAGTTTGGTGCATTTATATATCATAGTAAGTTAGGAATAACCTTCTCGTAAACGGGAAGCATTAGAGCATAGTAGCGAAGCGAGAGCTGCAACCCAATATGCACTCAAATTCTATCAGTATCTTTTTTTACAATATTCATCCATTACACCAAATTTGATCTCTTATATGCATTTTTTATTACACATCTTCTTACAACAAGTCAACTTCTATTAGCGTGTATTAAGATGTTGTCTTCCGGTAAACGAGGTTAAATTGTAGAATATTAGCGCTACCTAACCCCCCCCCACCCGTATCAATTATCATAGTTTTTTATTTTGGCCCTTGCACATAACAAGTTTTTGCAGTTGCATACAATAGAAGTTAAGATATAGCCTTCCCTTCAGTGGAAGAAATTGCAACATGACAACATCACCTGTGAAGAGATATAACCCAAACTCTAAGAAGTGCTAATTTAAATTAAAGTTCAACCAATACAAAATTTTGTCGAATTCTATCAATCGTTTCGTAAGAAAAAGCATCCAAGAAATGTTGGTGACAAACAGACAGGTATTTTCTAAAATGACCAAATCATGTTCAGAACATCTTAACATGTGTAAATCCATTAAAAACTAGCAGTCGAAAACTTTCATGAATTCAATACTTTCTTTTTAGGTATATAGAAGAAAATAAAAAGTTTCTATCGAATGAAACAAAAATGTATTGTATTGCTAATTTTATTGCGTTCATATTTATTACTGTTTCATTCAAATACATCAAATGGTATATTTCAGCTTATGAACTTTAGGAATTTCTTATAAGAAAACAAAAACAAAAACAAAAAAGAAAGAAAGCACATCGAAAAGTAAGTAATATAATAAAATAGTAATATATATATATATATATATATATATATATATATATACATATATATATTAAATTTCATATTTTAAAAAGCCTTGGCAGAAATAAAATATATGCATATCATATATTTTTTAAAATTAATTAAATCACTTTTACGAAAAAAACAGAACTTTATTTAAACATTCAGGAGATTACAGAAAAAATATATCTCACATAGAGACACTTTTAAAAACACGTGTAACGTTTTAAATTAATAAATAAAACACTTTAAAACACGTATATAAGTTTTAAAAACATATATTTAATTAAAAGCGGCATATTTCAAAGCTTTTCGCCCGGAAAATCAGGGCATCATCAGGAAGTATACATGGTTTTACACAATGTGCAGCTGTGTTATAAGTATATATATTATAAATCAGGTTAAAGCTACAGTTACATCGCTACTTTAATACAAAGAATCTTTTAGTTCATTGGTTGGAGCCATTCTATATTAACACTGAGGCAACACTTGATTACTGCAACTTGCGTTGGAAAAGTCAGTTTTGGATGGCTATTGGAAAGGCTGGCGTGGTGGTAACATCAAGGTGAAAAAACTTGTCGAGCAGTGGTAGTGAATGGAAGTCATTCTCCTGGAGGAGTCAATGGATGGGAGCTTAAACACTGGACTGGCGTTAACAACTGTTGGAAGAAACTTGTACGAAAACTTGTAGTGGAAAGGAATCAAACCTTGAAGACAAACTGTGGATGGGAACGTGAAACTTGGAGCGATGGTAACTATCGTTGGAGAAGGATGCAGCATCGTCCATAGAAACTTAAATGAAACTTGAAATTGATGAGGTTACATATTCTACTGTTAAATTTTTCCAGTAGATCCGATATTTTTATAATTCAGATTTCATTTTCATATACCAATTTCTCCCAGATTGGGAAAGACTTTTTCTTGACTAGACTTTTTCTTTTTACACACCGTCTCATTACCTATTGATTTTTCAAAACCTGGTAGGGGAGTCATGTATACCGTTTCCTCTGTCTAAATCACTATACAAGCAAGCCGTTTTTACATAAAAAAAATTAACAATAAAATTTAATTTATGGGCTTATGAAACATCGCGACAAGTAAAACTAGTATGACGTGGCCACCACATGACTTCTATATAATTTTATACAAAATTTATTCAACACAAATTATTTATTAAATCATCAAATTATTTTCCATTATAAATGCAAACGACTTTTATCTGACAGAATTATATTATCACTAAATACCGAAAGATGTCAGTTTTTTTTCCAAAACAAAAGAAATTACTTTTTTCCCTTTTTTTTTAAGTTAAAAGTAAAAAAATTCGATAACTTTGTTTTAAGTTATCACAGATCTATAGTTCAATCATTCGTTTTAAAGGTATTGACGATATCTTTCGAAATATACCCATATTGAAAATTTACTCCCCCCCTGGGGGGTACTTCCCCCCCAAGGCGGGGAAGCGATGCCTCCACATGCACAATTTTTTTTTTTCCTAGTTAACTACTACTATTTTTAATAATTCATATTAATTTTACAATCACACGATTAAAACAACTCTCATTATGTACATTTATACGAAATTTCGTCCTATACTGCCGTGTTAAAAATTTAGAAAAAATGCGATCACAACGCCTCCTGTTGAGCCATTGTTCAACAAATCTAATCAGCACCAGTTCATGTTAGAGTCCAACTAAATACCAAGTTTGGTTAAAATTCGTTCATTGATTTGTGAGATACAGCGTCCACAAAATTTGTGTTACACACACACAGACACAGACTGACAGACAGACAGAGATTTTCTAAAAACAGTCAAATCGTGCTCAGGACATCCCAAAACGTGTAAATCCATCGAAAAATAGAGTTCGAAAATTTTCACGAATCCAATACTTTCTCTCTATATACATATATAAGAAAGTAAAAAGCAGTTTTTACAAAAGATTTAACACACGTATTTTTCTCCACAGCTAATACACACATTATAGCCCATATATAAATCAAAAGAAAATTTTATATGTCTTAATTAATTTTAAAGAATTAATTAATTTTTTGAATATCTCTATGAAATTTTTTGAAGAATATGTCTATTTGGCACGCTGTTCTAAAAACTTTTGAGTTTATCACCTTAAAATTTGGTGATAATTTCATATTAGCTACTGCACCTGAATTGTTTTGGTCTCATTCTTGAGAATCTGTCGTACTTAATCCTCCAGGTTTCACTGTTGTTATTACGGAATCCAGTTTCTTAATGCCCAGCGTATCTTTGATTTTCATTGACCACATGAAATAATTTGTTCCAGTTAATTCAGGAATATGCAGTTTATCCATTTTTACAAATAAGAATTTCTAAAACCATAAAGTTTCGATTTTCAAACCACGGTACTGCTGACAAATATTGTAAAGTTAGAGGTCTGATAATTACTTCCGTAGACATTTATAAAGTTTATTATGGCCGTAACACACAATAAACGTTATATACTTAAATAATATTCAGATCGAATTAATATCACCTTAATTAATTTCTTTATATACACAGGTATTGGCCACTCACAATCAGGCATAGAGTACGCAGAGATCTAATATAATTCTTCGGTTGGTTGGTTGGTTGGGTTTTACTTCGCACTGGTGTTGCGCAGATGGGAAATTGGCGACGGTCTGGGACTCACCCCTAGAGGTGGTCCGGAGACATGCCATCGCAATTTTGATCCTCCACGGAAGGGATGGCTTTCCCGCTTCGGTGACTCCCAGAGGTATAATTTTTGATGGGAACATGGAGGACATTGCGGTCACGACAGATTTTACGTGCACCAGCTACCATTAGTGTAAACGATAGTCTTTGGCCGGCTCGAGTACCGAACCCGCAATCTTCCTATAACGAGGCCGGCGCTCTACCGACTGGGCAACCGCGACCCTATGATTCTTCGGAATCACACATTTGGAGTGAGCCGGAAGACGTAGTCACGCGCATTCGTAATTAAGAAGGCACATTTTGTTTTAAAATGCACCGCTCGCTACGCCTACCAACAGTTTTTATAATTAACAAAATATACCAGATTTCATGTTTTCATGAAAAATCGAAGTAAAAATATACGTTTTGTGAAAAAAAAAAAATTCTTGATGTGATGGAAATTTTTTACTGTATTTTTCGGTTTCAGGGAACACAAATTTATAAGAAATAGTTAAAACATATAATTCTGTTAAGGTTACCCCCTTAAGAGGGCAACCACCCCTCTCAACCATCATTCAGTTTTAGCGTCTAGAGTTACTTAAAAAACAAAAAGTCACGGCTGTTATTAATTTGGCTTCATACTTGTCAATCTTCATCAAATTTTTAAGTGGCAACCTAATACAACTTCAAAATACTAAATATAATTTCGTGTAGTTATTTGTTTTTAAGTTACGCTGACAACGGTGTTACATACAGACGAACCGCTGAAAATAGAACTTTACTATTCAAGTCACCTCAAAACATGATATTATACAAGAAAGAAAAAACAGTTGAAAATAAAGCTTCACCGTATATTTTTTCTACAATATGGGTATGAAAAATCAATTTTCCTTTCTGAACAGTGTTCGTCTACATAGTAAAATGTAGCAAAGCGCTTCTAATAATTACATTCATTAGAAAAGAACGTTTAACTTAATTTTGAGTAACCTTGTGTATTGTCTGTAAACTACACACATATCACCTTGTCTACTTCAATTTAGTCTTATATAAAAGATCATCTAATACAAAATGAAAGACACTTCCAGAAATTTCCAAGTATAGCCACAATATATCGAAATTCTTTGCATAGCCCTGTAAACGAATGATGAATGATTTCTATACCACAATATACACAAAACAAGCTTTTATCTTTTATGCATAGAAACAAAATATGTTCATTCCGTTTTATTTAGGGCAGCCTATAGATGTTACGGTGCATTTACCAGAAATTTCTCCCATGCACGTAATTTTTTTTTTTTATTCTCTTGGATGTTCCTGTACACGAATCAGTAGCTTGATCGCAACGAAATGTTTAGTGTAGCATTCCTATATCATACAGACTTAGAATACTGACTCTAGATGCCCTGCTGCTATTTGCTCTTGAGATATGCTGATAACAGACACATAGACCAACCACTAAAAACATTATTTTCAAATTCAGGAGACCTCAAGACGTGTAAATATAACAAAAACTCAATTTTGAAAATTTTACCCCAAAACAGTACTTTCTCTATCATATATATGAGTAAGATAAAGTAAAAATACGTAATTAAAAATCAATTTGTACCTTCATTTTGATTTTATTGCAAAAAAATTAGGAAGAACATTTTTTGACTCCATAGTATAATTATTATTATAATTTTATGCTGAAATTTCAAAACAAAATTCACCTTTTACAATAATTATATAATATTTCTTAGGAAAAAGTTCAACAATCATGGGTAGAATTTCAGATATGGAATGTAAATCGTTCGGATTTCATACTTTTATACAATCAAAATACATCTGTTATCTTGTATTATACGAATGTAGCGAAAAAGTTACTTAAAGGATTACTCTCTGAACTCAAAGTAAACAAAATAGGGTTGGGTTATAATATTAATGTGGACCCTGAAGGCAAGTCATCTTCCTTAATAGAAATTCTTTTTTTAAATTCACCTCTAATTCCTGTGCAATCATCAAAAAATGAACTACTTCTGGTGATTGAGATCGATTCATTTTGAGCTGTATGTTGTTTACAAAATATACATGATTGTGCTTAGCTTAATGATGATATCCTGCGCGTTTTGAACCAGGCGTAAAGTTCAGTCAACAAATTGTTTCGGTTTTTCCGGCTTTAAACGTTCCACTAAATCGCACTAAGACTGAAACGTTACCTTAAAACCTTTAAAACAAAATGTTGTCGGAAATAGCCTGTTGTGACATCATCTTTAGTAGATCTAGTTGTTATTATTATTATTATTATTATTATTATTATTTACTCTAAACGCATATCGAATATAGTCGATTTCCATTCAAAATATTCGTAAATTACCATACAATTTGCTCTGATTATTAATATGGACCTTTTAAAATATACATGCACACACACATATACAAAACCATATCACGAATGTGTTTTGTTTTCAAAATCCCAAACGACAAATTTTCACATTTTTAAAAGCTGGGCATAAACAGCTTCGTATATTGTAGTCTGTTGTGACATCATTTTTAGTAGATCTAGTTTTTATTTATTTATTATTATTATTATTTTTTTTTTTTACTCTAAACTCATATCGAATACAGTCGATTTCCATTCAAAATATTTGCAAAAAACCATACGATTTGCACTAATTATTAATATGTACAGTCGGTAACAAAAGTGTCCGAACACTAGCAAAAATTCCTATGCAAAAAAAGTACACTTTATACGGTTTTGTTAAACAAATCCTTGTCGAATCATGTTCTTACACTGACTAAGAACAGGATTCGACAAGGATTTATTTAACAAAACTGTATTAAGTGTACTTTTTTTACATAGGAATTTTTGCTATTGTTCGGACACTTTTGTTACCGACTGTACCTTTTACTGTATACATGCACACACACATATACAAAACCATATCACGAATATGTTTTGTTTTCAAAATCCTAAACGACAAATTTTCATATTTTTAATCGCTGGGCATAAACAGCTTCGTATATTGTAGCCTGTTGTGACATCATCTTTAGTAGATCTAGTTGTTATTATTATTATTATTATTATTATTTTACTCTAAACTCATATCGAATATAGTCGATTTCCATTCAAAATATTTGCAAAAAAAAAAAAAAAAACATACAATTTGCACTAATTATTAATTTGGACCTTTTACTGTATACATGCACACACACATATACAAAACCATATTACGAATATGTTTTGTTTTCAAAATCCTAAACGACAAATTTTCATATTTTTAAACGCTGGGCATAAATAGCTTCGTGTATTGTAGCCTGTTGTGACATCATCTTTAGTAGATCTAGTTATTATTATTATTATTATTATTATTATTATTTTTACTCTAAACTCATATCGAATGTAGTCGATTTCCATTCAAAATATATGCAAAAAACCATACGATTTGCACTAATTATTAATATGTACCTTTTACTGTATACATGCACACACACATATACAAAACCATATCACGAATGTGTTTTGTTTTCAAAATCCCAAACGACAAATTTTCATATTTTTAAAAGCTGGGCATAAATAGCTTCGTATATTGTAGCCTGTTGTGACATCATCTTTAGTAGATCTAGTTGTTATTATTATTATTATTATTATTATTATTATTATTATTATTTACTCTGAACTCATATCGAATGTAGTCGATTTCCATTCAAAATATTTGCAAAAAAAAAAAAAAACATACAGTTTGCACTAATTATTAATATGGACCTTTTACTGTATACATGCACACACACATATACAAAACCATATCACGAATATGTTTTGTTTTCAAAATCCTAAACGACAAATTTTCATATTTTTAATCGCTGGGCATAAACAGAGTCGTGCATTGTAGCCTGTTGTGACATCATCTTTAGTATATCTAGTTGTTATTATTATTATTATTATTATTATTATTATTTTTCTTTTACTCTAAACTCATATCGGATATAGTCGATTTCCATTCAAAATATTTGGAAAAAAAACATACAATTTGCACTAATTATTAATATGGACCTTTTACTGTATACATGCACACACACGTATACAAAATCATATCACGAATATGTTTTGTTTTCAAAATCCTAAACGACAAATTTTCATATTTTTAAACGCTATGCATAAACAGCTTCCTATATTGTACAATTCAAATAATACATTTATTCTATCCACCAATCATACTTTTACAGTGCTGTATAAAAGTATTCTTGTAATTATTAATGCATATTTTGTTAACAGGGGGTAGCATTCCACTCTTTTTTTTTTTTATGGTTTCTTGAATTTATAACATTTCTCTTCGAGTGAGTTTGTTTTAGTGCTGATTTCCTGTTCTTAACGCCATGTTTTTTGGAAGATAAATTTTTCATTTAGATTTTGTAAAGGAAATAACACTGTAAGAAGAATTTATTCATAAAGTAGTTCCTCATATTTTTCGGGCCAAATGGACAATGCCGGATATTGGCAGCGACACATTAAGTTTCCACAGTCATACAAATCAAAATAGTTCATTTTCCGGTGTGAATTCCATCTGTTTTCGATAATTTGTTTTGAATTTATCTTATTAAATGAGGAAATTCTTGAGATTATTAAGTCATTTTTCTCATTTAATGTACATGTGTTAAAAATATTTCTTCATAAAACACTTTCAGATATATATATTTTTTTAAACGGCTTTCCCTATACCGTACCTTAGCAAAATTAACAATTGCAATTTGTTACAAAAATATAAAAAGATCTTTTGAGAGCGTATTTGTAGCATTTATTCATATTTAAAAGATTAAGTTCTATCACAAAATGGACACAATAGTGTTTAAGACAAATTTATATAAAACTTACAAATTGTTATCATTTTGAATTATTAATATAATTTGAAAGTTTCTGGAAGATTGATTGAAATAAAGCAATTAACGTAGAAAAAAAAATAATTATACATTAAAATTTATTGATTGTGTTAGGCGTTTGATATTTTTTAATTATATGTTATTATTTTCTATGAAATTGATAATCTTGGTAGGTTTGAAAGGTACGTACTATTATAATAATTAGTAATAATTTTATAGCTTTTTTATTTTTATTTTTATTTTTATTTTTCATTTTATCATGCATAATAATTTTAAAGTTTTGTAATTTTAAATGTTATTTTTTACTTCCATTACCCGACTTACGTAATAGGAGTACAATATTCGGTCAAAAATTTTGAGATGGAGCTTCTACCTGATTTATATGTTTTAAGGTCTTCTGAATCCAAAAAAGTTGTTTTTGGCAAATGACCAGTGCGTGTGTGTGTATGTATGTATGGAATATTTTAACTATCATGTCTCCTAAACTAATAAAGATAGAACGACGAAACTTCAGAATTGAGACAAGTGTGGTGTACAAATGATTTTCCCATCTTTTGCTGGAAATTGGAAAACCGAAAGGCGGACATATGAAACCGGAAATAGAACCGTAAGTCCGTATCTCAAAAACGGCTCTAATAATTTTCTTCAAAACTGGCGTATAAATACCCTATTACAGAGGCTGTTCGCACATTTTTTAGACGATTTTGATGGTGTGTACTGAAGCAATTTCACTCATATTTCGTGTTTTATTTGTTCAGTTTGATAGCCCTTGTTCTTAACTAACATTCTACATCATAATTTCTATGATAATAATGCTTTTTATAATATCGGAAGAGGTATATTTTTCTACTCCTCTTAAACGGCTTTTCAGAGTCCACAAAGCGTTGTAGGTCGGTGTTTGGATAATGTTGATTTTAAGAGTCGAAAAACACAAAAAACCAACAGTGATACATCAGAAGATTTAGCAGGAATGTCAGTGAAGGGTTATTACAGGAAAAAAAAATAATAACAGCTATCCTGATTAGGCAGGTCAGTTTTAGATTTCGTAAAATGGTGTTTCAAAAAACGGTTCTACCGACTTTTTTTTTTTTCTTTTTAAACTTGCTATGAGAACCCTGTTTTATATGTCTCTACAGAATGTATAAGTTTTCTTTTACAGGAATTGTTAGGTGTCTGATTTGTTAGGTCAAATTTATGTTTTCTGATCACATTATCTCTATATAATACGGTTATTTTTTTATGTTGCATAAAATTCCATTCTTTTTGGATAATTAATATTGTTGTTAATAATACTATTTTATGTTAACTTTAGCTTTTTTTACTTTCTGAACATACATATGTAAGGAAAGTATCGTAATCATGTTAAAAATACTACTTCAAGATTTTGATTTTTTTATACATTTTGAGGTCTCCTGAGTTCATTTTTACGATGATGTATGCATGTGTGTGTGTGTATATGTATGTATGTATGTATGTACGTGACATGTGAGTGACTGAACACGATAGCGTCTAAATGCTTTGTTCGAATGAGCTGAAAGTTGGTATGTATCTTACAGGTCACCATAGCACGAATCCTATTGATTTTGGTGAATCTAGCACTTACATTTTTTTCACAGGGACACGAAGAAAAATTCTTTATCATTATGGCCTATGGGACTAAATTTTTAAAAGTGCGATAGCGTCTAACGCCTTATTTAATTGAGCAAAAAATTTGTACACATATTGTAGGTCACAGTTGCACGAGCTGTATAGATTTTGGTGAATCTAGCATTTGCAATTTTTTTTTTTTTTTTTTTTTTTTTTTTACAGGGACACAAAGAAAAGAAAAATTCTCTACCATTATGGCCTATGAGCCCAAATTCATTAAACTGTGATAGTGTCTAAACGCCTCATTCGATTCAGCTGAAAATTTATACACATGTTATACTTAACCTTTGCACGAACCACATAGATTTTGGTGAATCTAGCACGTATAGATTTTTTACAGGAACACAACGAAAAATTCTTTATTATTATGATCTATGGGCTCAAATTCTTTAAAATGCGATTGTGTCTAAACTCCTCATCCGATTGAGCTGAAAATTTGTATACATGTTATAGATCAGCGTCACACTATTTGTGTGAATTTTGGAGAATCTAGCACATATAGTTATTTATTTATTTATTTATTTATTTATTCATTTTTTACAGGGATACAAAAAATTATTCTTTATCATTTTGTGGCTTGTGGGTTCAAAATAGTATTTAAAGTGCGATGGCGTCTGAACGCCTCATCCGATTGAGCTGGAAATTTATATACGTATTATAGATCACCGTCGCACAAGCTGTATAGATTTTTACAGGGACACAACGAAAATTTCTTTCTTATTATAATTTATGGGCTCAAATTACTTGAAGGGCAATAGCGTTAATTTAAACAACATACTTTGTAGAGAAAAATACTCAAACACCCTATTATAATTTTCTCCTTTCTTTATTTAACGATTTCTCTTATTTTAATTTATTCATACAACGGTTAATTACTTAATGTTCAGAAAGTCGATTGGAGTCACTCCAGATTTTGCTTTCGTTCTATCTTATCATGCACAGTAATTACAATAACACTGTTATTTCATTTTTTTTCTCCAAACACTTTTTTCTACACGGCTCTCTTTATATTTTCATGTTATTTATTAACTTAAAAGAAAATTAATGTGAGTAACTGCAAAGAAATTCTTATTGCTGTTTCTTTCTGAGTATTAAATACAGAATTATGAATCGATTCAAGCTCATTGGATGTTTTTTTTTTTTTCATTAAAATGATAGAAAACGAAAAAAATAGAGAAATTAATGAGGGAAGAACAGAAAAATGAGGACAGATAAATTAAAAAAAAAAAAAATGCGAATTTTAGAAAGTTGGAAAATGACGTATAACCAACCGTTATTTGCGTCGTATAAACGAAGTATTATTTTATAAAAAACAAGAAAGAAAAATCATGCAGTACGCATTGATTAATAACATTTTCCAACTGTACGTAATTGTTGTATCGGATAACTTTTAATATTCTTTGCCTGCGTTATCACACAACAGACAGAAGGAATGAAATATATACAGATAGACTAGCTGATTTTAAAACCACTCTTAGGCATTTTGGAAAGTGTTAGAAAGGCTTAACCGCAAAAGAAAATGCAGCCGTTACATTATAATTGCAGCTTTTAATCTATCTGAATATTTTAGTGTAGCCCTGTAAATATGAAAGTTAATCATGTCATATTCCATACAAAACATTATTTTAAAATATTAACAATATATGTCAATGGTTTTATGATTTTTGTAATAGAAAGTTTTTTAAACATAACTTTTAAAAAATTCTGTTCCAAAACATAATTCCTTGGATTTTTTTTTTTTTTTTTTTTTTTTTGTTGTTGTTGTCCCTGTAAACAGATCAGTTGTACATGATCTGTTAATGTCATTGTAAATAAAGAACATTCCATAGGGAACTTGATTGTATCATTTTGTAAAAATTCTCAAAATATTTACGGACGCTAGAAGCCGGAGAAAAACAGATAGAAAGGTAGACAATCGGACAGACAAATACACAAATTAAAATCATATTCCCACTAAAATTATAAGAAAGTGTTAAAACGCTTAATGTAAATGAAAGTGCAAATTTGAATTAATAGCTCTTAATATAACTGAATATTTTTGTGTGTCCCTGTAAAACTTATGCTAATCATACAATATTATACAGAAGGCATTCTTTTGTGCATACGAATACTGTATTTCAATTGCATTAAGCTTTGTGCAAAGTAAAATTTTTAAAATTTGGTTTATAAAAATAATTCTCATAGAACGCAATGCTTTGGAATATTTTCAAGTGTCCCTGTACACAAAAAAGTTAGAAATGTACTCTATTTTACATGGGAAACAACCGGTAGGTAACTTGAATAACATATTAAAATTTCATTAAAATTTCTGTACAGTAAAGGTATTAAAATATGGTTTATAGAAACTCCTTTCATACAACACAATGCTTTCGAATACTTTTGGGTGTTCCTGTACACAAACCAGATGAGGTATTCACTCCATTTTCAATAATGAGCATCCGATAGTGAACTTGAATAAAATATATCAGTTTGAAGAAATTCCATAAATATTTACGGGAGTTAGAGCACAGAAAAACAGACAGAGAGACAGACAGACGGACAGAAGAACAGTCAGACAGATACACAAACTCAAATCATATACACTTAAAAAATGTTATAAAATGTTAAAAACGCTTAATGTAAACGAAAGTACAATTCTAGCAAATTTTTATTAATAGCTCTTAATATGATTGAATATTTTTGTGCCACCCTGTAAATCTAAATGCTAATCATGCTATATTCTATACAAAGCATTCTTTTGTGCATATAAATAACATATTTTAATTTCCTAAAATTTCCTGATAGAAAAGTTATTAAAATTTGATTTATAGAAATACCTCTCATAGAATGCAATGCTTTGGAATACTTTTGAGTCTCCCCGTACACAAACCAGGGGTGGTATTTACTCCATTTTATACAGGAAACATCCAATAGTGAACTTGAATAACATATTTAAACTTCATTACGATATGTGTACAGTAAAGGTATGAAAATATGGTTTATAGAAATACCTCTCATAGAACACAATGCTTGGAAATACTTTCGGGTGTCCCTGTACACAAACCAGTAGAGGTACAAACACCATTTTCAATAGGGAACATCCGATAGTGAACGTGAAATTACATATATCAGTTTTAAGAAATTCCATAAATATTTACGGGAGTTAGAGCGCGGACAAACAGACAGACAGACAAACCAAAGTCATTAACACTTTTCAACCTTGTTGGAAAGTGTTAATGAATAGAAATGAATTGGGAATACGCTAAATCAGTATACAAATGTTAAAGACGTATAAATGTGAGACGTATAATTTGAGCTTTCTTACATTAGCTTGACTTATACACAGTAGTTTATCAAAAATTATTGTATTTTCATTTTGTTTGAATACAATATTTTAGCCATAAAAATGAACAATGATTCCGTTGAATGTATTTGAATTCAGCAAAATTCCTGAAACTATAATATTTCATTTAATGATAATTTTCATACAGTTTTACGTTACATATAAGTATAGCATAAATACAAAACTCATAAGAACTCCTATGGAAATTATAATTTAAAACTGAATTTCCCAATTCAATGTCTCAGAAAAACCAAAATTTTTTTGACATATGTGCTCATTCACGTAGGTAGTAATATCACACAATTTTAAGCTAAGAAATAACTTGATATACGTAGAAATTTATTCTACGTATCAATTGGTTTTAAAGTAAAGTATTCCACACACTAATCTTATTATTATTATTGACTGATTTTCAGTTTCAGAAAACCGTAGATTGAAGAAATCACTACACATCCACTACATCTAAAGAGAGGTATCGTAAAGTTTTAATTATTGCTAAGAGATAAATGAGGTATCTGAGTAAGATTTATTAGTTCCCCATCATACTATAGTTATGGGAAACTTAGGTAATCGTGAAAATCTTTTAGTTCCCCATCATAATATAGGTATGGGGAACTTAGATAATCGTGAAAATTTTCGAACTCGGTTTTTTTACTTTTTTACACGTTTTCAGGTGTGAGGAATCCGAAAATGACAAAATTTGTATGGTGTCTGTCTATAGGGTGTCTGTTAGTGTGTTAGTCTGTGTACACGATATCTCAAGAACAAATTGTCGCAGAAAGGTCAAATCAGTTTTAAAATATTACTTTCGACACTGGTAAGAACCCTATTCTTTTGCAACATTCGAATTTAAAAATTCGCAAGTTATTTTAAATTTACGAATTTCTTAACATGGCAGAATAGGGCAAAATTTCACATAAACGTCAATTTTGAGAGATATTTTCATCGTAAAGATGTCAGACTACTTTTGAAATATTATTTAGGACACTGGCATGAATATTAATGACTATGAATTTTCCAATATAAAAATTTCGTAACTTATTGGAAATTTACGAATTTCTCAACATGGCAGACTAGAGCAAAATTTCACATAACGTCAATCTTGAGGGATATTTTCCTCGTAAAGATGTCAAACCACTTTCGAAATATTATTTAGGATACTGGCATGAATATCATAGACTATAATTTTTCCAATTTAAAAAATCCGTAAGTTATTTGGAATTTACGATTTACTTAACATGTCAGAATAAGGCAAATTTGAGCATAAACTTCCATTTTGACGATCATAAATACATTAGACAACTTCGAAATTACATTTATGATATTTGTTTGAACATGATTGAATACAAATATTCTAATAGGAAAATTTCGTAAATTATTCGTAATTAACGATTTTACCAACATAGCGAAATTGTAAATTTTTCATATAAATATGAATTTTGAGGATTATTGCATTGGGAATAGTAGCATGAAAACTAAACAACGGAATTGACCCTGATAAAATAAATTAATAGATTAGAATAAGATAAATATATCGAAGTGAACGGTGGATAGCCTATTAGGCGGGGATTTCATTCTGTCACGGTATCAAGCTTTGGTCAAATTCATTTTTTTTAACATGATTATGATGTGTCTCGCACTAGAAATTTATGAGAATATAAATATGATGGGGAACTGAGCAGAGTCCACCTATGCCAACTAGTTTTTTAGGCGTATTGTCATATATATATATATATATATTTCTTTTAAACATAATAACATCATTTGCATGACATATTTCTTAAAAAATAATGTAAATAAACACATTTAAATGCTTGTAAAAATAACTTTAGAGCTTGCCTTCTACTTTTTGGAAAAATTTTCCACTGCTCGAGCTACACTCGGGATGAGCCATAATGATACTTTTCGCCTGCAAGCCAGCAAGGTGTTAAGTTTCAGTCTCGATATATTTTAGTAACAGTTAAAACTTTATGTTACCTCCTTGTTGAATAAGCTTAAATTATTACTGCTATTTATTTATTCATTTAATTTAATACCGGTCATTTTTGATATCGTTGTAAAAAGTAAACAAAATTCTAAAAAAAATTATTGATAATTGCATCACCATGTGTATGATTAATCGTACATAAATATAAAATTTAATAATAATATAAATAAATACATATAAATATAATAATACATATAATAATAATATAAATAAATACAAATAAATACATAAATATAAAATTTATGTAACTTAAAGCGATTGGAAACCATAATATAAACCTATCTTTTCCAGAATTGAGTAGTTTTGCCTGCAATGGTCTATTTCTGTCACTTTGAATCCGAGAACATGATTCATAATTCCTTATTGTCCATCATTTTTTAGTCTTTGGACACTTTTTTGGTAACAAAATTTTATACGTAGATTGAAAGGAATAACATTTGTGATTTAATAATAAAAAATACGGAAAAGAAGATAATTGTTGAAAAGTGCTAGTGAAGAATTTATACGTTTGCTCGAATATTTAATAAAAAGGTAGAGCTTCTGAAATTTCTTGGACCTCCAGGAATTGTTAAAATTATGTTATACATCATATATTTCTGTGAAAGTTTTTCAGAAAGCAAATAGGGAGAAGTAACAAATAAAAGAAAATCAATAATGTCTGATATCCCCCTGTAAAGTGAAAGTTTGAAAACATCGGTAGTTGTAACGTACAACAGCTTATACTTCTTTTAATTATCTATTATTATTGTTATGGTTTATTATTATTATTATTATTACTTATTCATAATAAATGCTTCTTTTAATTGACTATATTAATTTGTATGAGAATAGAATGTATATTTATGGAAATATAAAGGTTTCTTTAACAACATAGGAAGTTTTTCCCATATATTTTTGGTTATAATATATAGGGTTTTCAAACAATGCAAATGCCCTTATTAAAATGTTTGATATACTACAGTAGAGACAACAACTGTAATCAGAATTTAAGGATGTTAAATGTCTGATGAAATATGAACATTTTTACTAAATACTGTTTTAATTGAGTATTTGAAAGCATTAACGAAATTTTATTTAGCATAAAATATTAGCAAAATATATAGATTTACCCTTATATTTATATAAGCAAGCAAATATTGCGAAAATTCAGAAAAAGACCGTCAATAAAATAAATCAAATTTAATGAATTTTCAAAAAGAAGAAAATGGGTAAGGGTTCCTATCTACATTTTTATTTTGAATCTATGTACACTATATTACCATATAATATAAGGTGATGTAGATTTTCTTTCTTTCTTTCTTTTTTTTTTTTTTAAGATAAATTAGGCTAATAAAAATAATTTAGGATGAATAAAGATAATTAGGAATTTTAAGGACTAGCTGTTCTACCTGTTCTTCGCCCGTGGAAAAAATTGTCTATTTTGAGTTCTGATGAAGACCAAGCTTGGTATAAATCTATTGAAATTAAAGATTGTAAAAAGAAAAAAAACTCAAAAGTACTCCCTTGAATATCCTTTAAGAATCTCATTTCGGAAAATCTTCATCTTTTACTTTGATTAGAACCGAAGAAGAGACATTTTTCTAAATTTCAAGCTTCTACTGGAAACCACTGCAGGGATATGGTAATAAATCTAAAAAACTTCGATAAGCCCTTTCACCTTCTTAAGTGTTAAATTTCAGATGATTATCATCTTTTTTCTTAATTCTTTTCATTTTTCCTTTGTGACTAATTGATTATTTGTCTTCTTCTGAGCGACCAGTGGTTTTCTGATTCGGGTAGGGTAGGTTGGGGTAATTGTAAACATGGGGTTATTGTAAACACACCCCTTATTTTTTTGTTAGTGCAAATTTCAGAATGCAGATGCCAGCACATCTTCATACCTTCAAGGACCTATAGATGGTCATTGTTAATAAATCACTTTTGTTGTGAAACACCATTTTGTTTATGCAGTTTTGTTTTGGTCTGTGAAAAAAGTGAAATACAGCATTGCAAGGATTGATTAAAAATACTCTAAATCATACGAAAATGCGAAATATTAATTCATTTTCTTTAAAAATAGTTTTAAACAGTTTAAATTAGTTTATTATAATGATTTTTCTTTGAAATTCATGACTAAATTTTAGTTATTGCTTTTTTACAATTACCCCAGAAAAATCTTGCATTGGGGTAATTGTAAACATCAATTCCTCTGTAACACAACTTAGTATGAATGCACCTTATGTTTTTATTTTAATACTAAATTGTATTATAATTTTAATATAAATGTTATATTTCATTTCATTTTATAATTTTCCTTAGTAATTAGGCCAAATCAATTCTATGTTATAAGTAGGCTTTTTTTCTGTCTACTATTCTATAATTTTTTTCTAATTCAGATATTATATATAATATATATAACAGAAATTAAGAAAAAAACTATTAGCTACAGCTCTGATGATTTAATCAAAGCAGTGAATGATGTGAGAGGACAATCCTTCTCCACAAAAAGTATTTTATCCCTAAAAACCATTATTGAAATTTTTTCAAACAGTCTGAAAACCAATGAGAATGCATTAGCAGTAAAAGAGAAGACAGCAACGTGCAGACTTAAGCAAACGAATTATGGGGAAGTACTGACTTCTACCAGTGTCTTAGAACGTCTAAAGGAATGTGAAAAAAAAATTTCAAAAAGAAAAAAAAGAATGTAAATGATAGAAAATGAAAAAGAAAGAAAGTTAATGATGATACAAAAAAAAAAAAAAAAGATTGATAGTGTTGAAGAAATAAAAGAAAATTCTACGGAAGCCCAATATACAAAACCTAAATTGCAGCATTTAATTCCTGGAAGTTATATATTAATAGACTTTATTGCCAACGACAAAAATAAGGTTAAATACAAGTATGTCTGTGTTATAAATTCCATAGCACAAGATGAATGTACAGTCACGTTGTAGAAAATCACATTTTTTCCCATAAATTTATCATCCATAAAAGCTATTTTGTCAGAATCCTCTATTAAGGATAATGAAAGGAAACTTGTGCATATATTTCCTGGTTTTGTGAGTGTTAAAAAAAAAAATAATAAATAAAATAAAAAGGAAAATCTCGTAAAACAATATGTTTATACTTCAACAAATGTTAAATAAAATACTTTAGGTTTATTATCATCAAAAATTTATTTTATTAATTATTTAAGACATGATGTGTACTAATTAAAAAAAATAGTTATTACATATATTAACATTAAAAAACTTTTTTAAAGTATTATATTTCATGTTATTATGCATTGCATTAATGAAATATATCTGTTTACAATTATACTTTTACTATATGGGGGAAATGTAAACACTATGGGGTAATTGTAAACAGGACCTTATAAATTGAAATAAAAACTTTAATGCAAAGTAAAATGCTTAAAACTTAGGTAAATGTTCAAAAATTAAGTTTCTGTCATTTTTTTTTAAATTAAAAGTTATTTTTTTAGTTTGTATGAATGATCATATTTAGAAGTGATCAAAAGTGTTTACAATTACCCCAACCTACTCTATATGATTTGAAACATAGCTTTTCCTGATACCAAACACTCAAAGAAACCCCATCATTTCTTTTCATTTTTACTTTCTTCTATACATAAAAAGAAAATATTATAGTCGTAAAAATTTCTGGTACCCATTTTTTGATGGATTTATAAGTTTTGATATATAAATAAAATTAAGAATAATAAGTAGATATAACACAAGAACATTTTCATGATTCTAAATAATAATTCCAGTTTCAGGATTCAAGTATTTTTATTCAAGTTCGGAGCTTCACGATGCTCAAATATTCTAATCCAAAACTTTTCGAACACTGAATATCTGTTGCCATTCTACAAACATAAACATAGAAAAACATAGATGCTACAATATGTAGACAATCAATCTGAAAATCAATTATCGTCTGCGACAAATATTTATAACACACTGGGCCCGGCTGAACAAAGTTCAGAACAAATAAATTATCCAGTGCATCAAAATTTAAACACAAATGTAATTCAGGTGTAAATCCAATTCAAATATGAATCAAGTGTCACACAAAAAAATATCAAGTAACTTACAAAATTCTTCAAGCATTTCAAGTACATCAAGATTCAACAATATATCAAGAATTGTTGTCAAGTTTCAATTTCAAATATCAGGTACATTAATATCAATAATACTTTCATAAAAACATTAATCAAAAAACAATTTACATTTGAATAATTAATTTAAATAGGAACTAATTTTTATCAAGGAAACCTGTTTTTTTTTTTTTTTTTTTTTTTTTTTTTTTAAGGATTCAAGTATATTAAAATTCTTAAATATATACATTTTTTACAACTTATAAATAATATTTAAGTATCTACAACGTATAATACTACAATCAAAGAATATACAAACAGTTATTCTATCTATGTAAATTAATATGTACACTATGCAATTAATTTTATGCTAACTATACAATAAAAAAAAAGAAGAAATATTAATCAACACTCTAATTTCACTAGTAGCTGTATAGGCCTTTTAATAATGCCTTTTTCAGTTTTCACTTCACAGCTACAAATTAGATCATCTCTTCCTGTGAAAGTTTTTAAAACTTTTCCAAGTTTCCACATGTTGCGTGGTAAATGTTCATCATGTATTATTACTACATCATTCACTTTTAAGTCTAGTTTTTGTGAATGATTTTTTACACAGTTTGCTGATTTTAGATTTAATAAATAATCCTTGAAAAATATTTTCCAAAAGTTATTCAACAGTTTTTCGCGATATTTATATGACTTAAAGAGTACTTCTTTAGTACTATTTACATTATTAGGATAATTTTGTGGTGGTAAATTCATTGGTTTTTCTGGTTAGGGTTTCTGACTCATTTTGCACATACGTCAAGGGACGATGGTTTATCATCGCTTCAATCTCCACCAGAATAGTTTCTAACTCATCAGGGTTACATGGTGATCTGCCAAGAAGTTTTCGTAATGTTGTTTTCACTGTCCGTACAAGTCTTGCATAAAACCCGCCCCACCAGGCTCCGCGTTCAACAATATATCTCCACTAAATACCTTTAGTTGCATAATAGTTCTTCACCTCAGGATGACGTAAAATTTCCCACATTTTTTTGAGTTCCGCGTCAGCTGCCTTAAAGGTACGAGCATTGTCCGAATAAATAATGGAGCATACACCTCTACTTGCGACAAATCTACGGAAGGCTAGTAAAAAGGTTTTTGTTGTAAGATCTTTTGCCAGCTCAAGATGAATTCCTCTAGTCACTGCACACGTAATTAGTAGAATGTAATACTTTGTATCTTCATTTTTTACAAAAAGTGGACCGGCATAATCCAGTCCCACAACATCGAAAGGATTTGTTTGTTTTATTCTAGCTGTAGGCAAAGGTGCCATTGCTTGTTGCATTGGTCGAGAATTATATCTTTGACAAATAACACATCTTATAACACGCTTAACATTTTGTCTGGATCTAATTATCCAGTATTTTGTGCAAAGGAACATGAGAGTATTTCCTACACCTGTATGAAGAACGCATTCATGTGCATCACGCACAAGTAAATCAGTAAAATGGGTTTTAGAAGGTATAATTATAGGATGTTTTTCATGAAAACTTAATGATGACTTCTGTAGTCTACCCCCAAGTCTTAGTACTCCTTCATCACTCAGGAAACGGTTCAATTCGTAAATTTTAGAGTTTTTGGATATCAACTGTTCAGATTTCAAATATTTAATTTCATCTGGAAAATGTTTATATCGAACTTCTTTAATTAAGTGTAACTCTGCAGCAAAAAGTTCTTCTGCAGTCAAAACACCCTTTCTCTTTTCATTTTTATTTCTTAAATTGTAAATAAATCTAAATACCCATGCAGTAATTCTAATTACTTTACTTAGTTTGCTATACTTTTCAATATTCAAGATTGTTTTAGAATTTTCTGCCAGCGAATGCAAAACCGATGTCTCATTCACCGGCTTTTTCTCTTCTAATTCAGAATGAGAAATTTTTATTGATGAATCAAAATTTTTAGGCCAAGCACTCATAGGTTCAGTTAACTAATCTGGTCCTGAATGCCATAGTTTAGATGCTAACAAATATTCAGCAGAACAACCACGTGATAAAATATCAGCAGGATTGGTTTTACCACTACAATGTTTCCAGTTGCTTGGGTTAGTTAAATTTTGTATTTCAACAACTCTATTTTTTACAAACAACTTCCAACGTTCAGGAGCACTATGAATCCAATAAAGTACTATCATACTATCAGTCCATAAATATATATTTTCCCCATGTATAGTAAAAGTTTCTTGCAGATTTTTGGCAAGTTTTGCTGCCGTTAATGCCCCTAACAATTCTAGCCTTGGCAATGTGAGTTTTTGTTTTATTGGTGCGATTCTAGATTTTGCCATAACAAACGCTATTTCTCCATTTTTAATTAATCTAAAATACGCGACTGCGCCATAAGCTTTGATAGATGCATCACAAAATACATGCAATTCTTTATCATCATTTTGATACAACTCACCAGGAAAATATTCGCGAGGAATTTCAAATTTCTTTAACGTTTCAATTTCACCGCACCACTCGGACCACAACTGCCTACATTCGGGTGGAACATGGTCATCGAAATCTAAACCCAATTGCCAAAGATTTTGCATTATCAATTTTGCACGTAATACAAATGGTGCCAAAAAACCCACTGGATAAAAAATAGTAGCAGTTACTTTTAATATATTCCTTTTTTGTGATCTCTCTACACTTATTCAATGTTTCGCACAAATTATCTATGTTCAAGGATATTACATCTCTACTATTACACCAGTTCAGACCTAACACTTTAAGCGAATTATTTTCTCCTGATTCTGATTTGATTTTATCGCTACCATCCCAAAGAATTTTGAGTTCCTCTGAATTCGTACTAAATTGACGCAAATTCATTCCGGCATCTTTTAACACATTATGTGCTTCAACACTAAGTTCGAAAGCTCGCTCCACGGAATTTGCTCCATAAAAAAGATCATCGACATAAATCGAATTGTTTAACATCTGGTAAATATCAGGGTTTTTTTTCTATTATTTTCTTTATGTGATATTTTATGGTGCATGCTAAAATGAAAGGACTGCAAGATACACCAAAGGGAACTCGTGTCATTCGATAGGGTTTCAAATTGAAATCTTTGTCTATGTACAAAAAACGTAATGCATTTCTATCAATGTCTGAAACACCAATCTGGTGAAAAGCTTTTTCAATGTCTGCGGTAAATGCATATTTATACAATCTAAATCGTAAGATTAGGTCTAAAACAGAAGGATTTAAATTTGGACCTGGTACTAAACAATCGTTCAACGATATTTCCTTATTACATTTTGAGGATGCATCGAACACAATACGGACCTTAGTTTTTATTGCATTTCTCCTAACAACCGGAGAATGTGGCATATAATATAATGTATTCCCGTCAAGAGTTTCTAAATTGCACGTCTCAATTATTTCGTGATTTAACTGATCGTTTATTATGCTGTCATAATTCTCTTTGAGCCATTCGTCATTTTTTAATTTATTAATCAAAGACATTAGACGCTGTTTAGCATTTTGAAAATTATCGGCCAATTTTTCATGATGAGACTTCCATAACAAACGAGCTACATACCTGCCATCACTGAATTTCAAATCATTTTCAAATTTCTCAATTCTTAACTTATCATCATCTATATTTTCGTTTTCTCCTAAACCCATATTATCTAAAGTCCAGAACTTTTTCAAACAGTCATTAATTGAATTTTCCTCTTTTTTCACGTTCCGAGAAGCACCTATTGTAAACATAGAGGCACTAGATTGGTTCTCCCCCAAAGATCCTACCAAGGACCAACCAAACATTGAGGAAACCGCAAACAAATGTTTACTAATTCTTTTCTTTTCTCCAGTCTGTACCTCCCAACATGTATCAGATCCTAATAATATTTTTATTTCAGAGGATTCATCATTATCCGCTAATTTCAAATTTTCTAATTTTAACAATTCCAAGATATTTTTAGAAGGTAATTTTATGACTGCTCCAGAAATAGTGTCTGTAACAAGCGCTTCAATTGTAATAAAATCATTTGGGCAATGAATACTTTTAAGAGTAACTTTAACAACATCATATTCCATTAACCTGCCCTCAGTATACCCAAAGGAATAAATACACAAACTTTCTTTCCTCAGACTTTTTAATTTTAGTTCTTTAGCTAAATCGGACTTTATAAATGATTTTTGAGAACCCCCGTCAATTAGAATTTTTATCAATGGACATCTATTATTATCTTTATCAGAAGCGAAAACAGAACAAGTCTGTAAATACACAACTTTATCAATTTTAGAAACAGAACTCAGTGACAGTGATGCGACTACATTTTGCTTAACCTCAGTAAGAGTTTCTGATTCACGAACATTTGATTTACAAAATAACTTGTTATGGTTTAAACTATTACATAATTCACAAGGCGGGATTTTAACCTTACACCTAGATGACACGTGACCTTTTTTAAAGCATTTATAACAACGACCATGAGTTTTTAATATAGATCTTTTTTGCTCATCTGTTTTCTCACATTTCACTAATTCATGCGTATTTTGATTACAATAAAAACAATAAGGTTTATTCACGACAGTTAAAGCGGAAGCAGTAGGAACGCTCATCCCTTTCGAATAATTACTTTTATTTTGCTTAACAACATTATTTGTATCTCTTTTCTTAGAATTTATAATCAAATTAGAAGCCTCCCTACTCTCAACTTCCAATCTAATAAAATCAAGAAGTTCTGTTAGGTTGTATTGACCCCTAGAATTATGTTTTCTATTAAATTCTAAATTCATATCATCAGGTAATAATTTTAAAATAACTGGTCCTAAAAGACTCCCATACGATTCTGATACAATTCCTAAGGAATTTAAACTTCTTATATGTATTTCACAGGAATCATAAAGTGTTCTTAGCGCTTTGATATTACCCGAGTTTTTAACAGGTTCAAGATTCAAGAGTTTATTCATGTGAGAAGAAATTACCAAATCTGTACGACCGAATCGTTCTTTAATCAATTTAATAGAATCATCATAATTTTCATCGGAAAGCGAAAAACCAGAAATAGCACTTAAAGCAGGACCTCCAAGTAAAGATTTAAGATATGTAAATTTTTCCACTTTCGTTAATTCAGTATTATTCCCAATAGCATTTTCAAATGAATTAAAGAACTCCAAAAATAAACTAGGATCTCCATAGTACCTTGCTATCGAAATCTTAGGCAATCGAATTTTGCTTTTGTTTTCACCTTTAGTTTCGGCAGTGTGGTCACTTACGGACTTGTTATTTATAATTTCAGAACTGAATTTAAGTTTCTTTTGTGCTCTAAAAATACATAAATTAATTTTTTCTTCATATTCTATTACCGAATCGCATTCTTTTTCAATTTCTGATTCATTACCTTTAAAGCAATTTAATATTTTGTCGTTAATAATTTTTAAATCAGATTGTTTAGAATTTAACAACAAGAGATTTTCCTCAACTATATTTTTATCAAAATTTTCATTTTTTATTTCCGATTCCAAAATATTTATTAATTTTGAAACAGACTGCCGCAAAGTTTTCCTCGCGGATTTAAATTTCACTAACTCGTCAGTCATTTTTACAATAAAGAACAAAAATGTAATGATACAAATATAAAATTAAAAAAAAAGCTTACCTTATTTTCTCAATTAATAAAAACGTGTTGAATATTTATAATATACTCACATTGCCAATAACCTATTAAATGTTGCTGTAGATGAATGCTTTTAAAGAACATATTTATTTTTAAAACCCAAATGATCTCATCTTGACATAATGATTTCATTCTTTATCTCGTTCAAACTGCAATATTCATAATCTTGTCAAAAAATAAAAATGAAATTTTCGATGTCTACTACGACGAACTATAAACGTCATCATTATCTAAGAACTTCGATTTTAAATCCAAACTATAAATATATTGTAATTATCAAGTTATCATATTCGAAATTCGAACATCTGTTAAAATAAATAGTCATTTAATTACAGTTCGAGCCAGACGTTCTGGGCGCCAAATGAAATAAAAATAGGAATAATAAGTAGATATAACACAAGAACATTTTCATGATTCTAAATAATAATTCCAGTTTCAGGATTCAAGTATTTTTATTCAAGTTCGGAGCTTCACGATGCTCAATTATTCTAATCCAAAACTTTTCGAACACTGAATAGCTGTTGCCATTCTACAAACATAAACATAGAAAAACATAGATGCTACAATATGTAGACAATCAATCTGAAAATTAATTATCGTCTGCGACAAATATTTATAACAGATATGTTCTGAACACAATTCTATCATTTTTAGAAAATGTCTGTCTATGTAACTGTGAGTTTATAAAAAAATTTGTGGTTGCTGTATGTTACGAACCAATTGATGAAATTTAACTAAACTTGATATTTAGTTGGATCTTAATGCTAATTACAAATACAGATCAATCGGCCAACAAGTGGTGCTGTGATCCCAGTTTATATATATATATATATATATATAAATTTAATATTACAGTATAGGAAAAATTTGGTATAAATTTGCGCAAGGAGAATTATTTGTAATAGATCATTGTGAAATCAAATCAAAAAGAATTATTTATATTAGTAAAAATCAACTAGAAATTTTTTGTATACACTAACGGAAAAAAAAAAAAAAAAAATCCGCACTGCAGAAAAATTGAATTATATCTTTTTTATTTGAATTAACTTCAAAACTAATAATTGAAACAAGTAAAACTGTAATGTTTGCATAATACCAAAAAGATAAAAATGAACATGTGTATATTTTTGATTCAGTAATTCGCTTTATTACACTCTACGAAGTACTTAATAAAAATCTAGATAAAACTTCCTTTTTAAACATAATATAATAAACTTATAATTTGCATTCTATTATGATTTATTATATGAAAAAAACATGCTATATTTTAATATATGAAAAAAATTATTAATTTGTTAGATCTAAAAGATTGCTTAATAAAAATATGTATTCTGCACTGGATAATTCCACCGTTATATGGAATTACTGCTTTAATGCACAATGGGATAGTGTTATACAGTTTTGTAACATAAACCTCAGAAATTTCATTGTGCCAAATATCATAAATAACTTTTTAAAGTTATTGTAAAGTTGTAGGTTAAAAATTTCGAACCCCCCTCCCCTTTTATAGACTAAACATTATCGAGCAGATTGAGATTACGTTTATTTCCAGGTCTGGTAAAGAAGAAATTCTACGACATTCCATGTGGGAATTAACTTAAAGTAAAAAAAAAAAAAAAAAAAAAAAAAACTATGATTACATCAGAACTATTGCTCAGGGAAGTGGATAAGTAAATTTAACAATTTGAATCAAATAAACGTACCACAGGTGCCTTATAGCAAGATGCATTATCACCATGAAATGCTGATTGTGGAAAAGTCTGAGATACCACCAAATGAGTCGGTCAGACACCACTTTTATAATGTTTGTCTTTTATTTCGAGTTAATTGATCTCTTGAGCATGAAAATTTGCCCGATTCATTGAAAAGTTATGCACCTCCGTACCGTAATGTACGGAGGATGTGTCACTGCTTTAAGAGTACAATTTTAATTAAGTCGGTCACCTTTTCGTCGTCCTCTTAGCTTGTTTCTGTCAGCTCAAAATAAATTAAACTTGACTCATCAGAGAAAACCAGTTCAGCCCAACAATTAATTGATAATTTTTTTAATTTTTTGGTCAACTGATGCCTTGTTTTTTTAATTATTTTTCTTAATAATGGCTTTTTTTGCAGCTATTCCGATTTTAAACTTGCTTTGTTTAATTGTTGCTGCTCTGTTTTTGAAGAAATTATTTTGCTAAACATTTTAACACACCAGCGTGCAAAAGCCGGTACATCCATAATGGTACGGAAGAAACTTAGAAATGGGATGGGAATACCTCAATGGGATGGGAATACCAGGATGGGAATACCTCAATGAAAGGATGTTAGTAGTTCATATGAAACTTTTTGGAAGAGAAGTCACTATTATTGGCCAATATGCACCAACAAATGACATGCTGATACAATAAAGGAACTGTTTTGGAACCAGGTAAACGACCTAATTGAAAAACTACCAAAATGAAGAGAAGTTCTTTTCTTAGGAGATATGAATGCAAGAATAGGAAGAGAAGAGTTAAAAAATGTAATGGGAAAATTTGGAGAGCAAGAATAAAATGACAATAGAGACATACTAATACAGCTATGTGAAGAGCTACGACTGCAAATCACGAATACTTTTTTTCATCATCGTATGATACATAAGTTCACATGGAGACAAGAGACAAGGCAACTGAAGTCTATCATAGAATATATGATTATTCGTCAAAATAGCACAATAAAGGTGCAGGATATAGAGTGTTCAGAGGTGCAGAATGTGGATATGACCACTTCTTGCTGAAGGCGAAATGTGTATGGCCATGGACACAGAAGAGAACAATATCTACAGGAGAAGAAAAAGAAATAAAAAAAAAGCTCAGAACAACTGGAAGATGATCTAATTAACATAGAGTCATTGCAAGATGAAAGCACAAGGATGCTATATTTAAATAGAATTAAGAGTGAAATTGAAGAGAATTACGATGGAAATGCTACAAAGATATATGACTATATTAAAGAGAAAACTAAGAAAATAGCCAAAAAGGTGCTGGGAACAACAAACAAAAAAGAAAACAAAAATCTCTGGATCACTCAGGAGATTAAGGGCGAAATACAGGAAAAAAAAACTGCATACATGAAATGGATGAGCTCTAAAATTGAAGAGGATAATATGATTCAATTGGACAGATGGGTAGAGTACTATAAAGAGCTACTGAATGAGGAGAGAACGGAATTTCAGGAAAACAATCAGTGTATGTATGAGCAAACTGACGTGGAAGTCACAGTTGATGAAGTACTGAAAGAAACAAAGTGTAGCAAAAACGGTAAGGCACCAGGTCCAGGTGCGATAAATAGTGAATTACTGAAATATGGAGGGAACAAAATTGCCATCCTAATTACAAGATTAATAAATAAAATACTGAAAGAAAGAGATGTGCCATATGAGATGAGAACTGGATACATATCATCTATTTTTAAGAAAGGGGATAAAAATGATTGTGCAAACTACAGAGGAATATGCGTCACGAATCCAATAATGAAAATTGTAGGCCGAATCATGAGAAATCTCCTGGAAGATCAATTCAGTACTCGGAACAATGCGGTTTTACGGCAGGAAAATCTTGTGGGGACCATATCTTTACTATGAGATAAATTTTGAAAAAGGCAGAGGTGAAAGAAAAGGAAATACACATAATTTTCATTAATCTCCAAAAAGTTTATGATACAATACCACGGAAGTTACAATACGAAGCATTGAAAAAGCTGAGATGAACAAATCATTGATCAATGTAATAAAACTAATATACAAGAATAATAATTGTAAAGTGAAAATGGGAAAAAAACTACCAGAAGAATTTCCAACAAGCAAAGGACTTCTGCAAGGATGTTGTATGTCACCCACATTGTTTAAAATATATATAGATGTGGTACTGAAGGAATGGGTGCAACAGTGTGAAAAGATGAGAATTAAAATAAGTAATAAACACCTGATTCACCTATTATTTGCAAACAATCAAGTTATTATGACTTAAACCAAGGAAGACCTAAAGAATGTCACTGAAGAGGCATTAAAGGCATACAACCGATGGGGCCTGAAAATTAACTATAAGAAGACAGAACATATGACAACAGGGACAGAGGAAGATATCGTCATAGACAGATTTGAAACCAAGAATGTACAGGCTTTTAAATATCTGGGATCAATACTGGAAAAAGATGGTTCATCAGGGATGGAAATTGAAAAGAGAATATCTGACTCTAGGAAAATAATACGAAAACTAAACTGAATTCTATGGAGCAGAAATATTATTGAAAAAACAAAAAGAATCATCTTCAACACCTTGATAGAAAGTGTTCTGATATATGGAGCGGAAATACGGACAATCAAGTCTGAAAGCGAAAAAAAGCTACTATCTACAGAAATGGACTTCTGGCGACGATCGGCCAGAACTTCAAGACTTGAAAAAAAGACCAATATTGAAATAAGAACAAGGATGGGTGTTAAGACGAATATCATAAGGAAAATAGACAAGAAGAGGTTACTGTGGTACTGACATGTACAACGGATGAATGCGAATGGAATACCACAGCTTGTACTGAACTTGAAACCTGAAGGGGAAAACAGGAGGGGAAGACCGTGGAAAAGGTAGAAAGACAAGCTTATGAGGGACATGACAGAGAATGGAATGGATGAGGAAGATGCTCAGGACAGAGAAAGAGGGAGACAAAAACTAAAGGCTGTTTTTGGTTGAAAGGAAACCTCAGCATTGAGGAAATTTCTTAATATATATATATATTTTAATCTTTTCTAAGTTCTGAGCATGGTACAAATACATTTTATAAACATTTGCTTTTTAATTTGCGGTCATCTCGCCTAGATGAGAACCGTAGCCGTAAAAAGCCAAATTTCTAGTTTACCCCTCCCCCCCCCCAAAAAAAAAAAAAAAAAAAAAAAAAAAAAAATATTTTGCAAAAAACTATCTTATGAATATTTCGGTGATATTTAATTATTTTGCCATCTCGTGTATTAAAATACTTTTTGATTTTAATTCTAAAATTAATACTTTTTGTGGTTCCGTTAATTGCCTAATCCTTGCCATTTTTGAAATACTTTCTAAAACTACAATTTTTCTAACAATTGAGTTTTGTTTTTAACACTTGGATTAATCCTAAGTGTACGTGGAGGACGACGGAATAAAATCTGTTCGAAAATTTGCTTTTTAAACAATAAAATTGGCGGTTGCAGAAAAAAAAAAAAAAAAAAAAAAACATTCAAGTGCGGCTTTTTTTTTTTTTTTTTTTTAATTGGTACTTTAGTGTATGTAGGAGTTGCTTCCCTTGAAGAAAAAATACCCTCGTAGAGGTGTAAATTTTCAATATGAATATATACTCATATAAGCAAGGCCATTTTCCGAAATGCACTGCATTATTGGGTGCGTTTCCCGAATTTTCCTGTCGGGAGATCCTTATTTACGAATCCCGACGTGCTTAAGAATTAAAGAAAAGGAATGCTTATGTTACACAGATGTTCTTGAGTAGCTCCTCTTTCTCGGTATATAAGTAAATAAATAAATAATAATTTTAATAAATAATTTGTACAGCACGAAATTGTATAGGAAAATATAGAAGAAAGTTTTGTGATGATAACAACATGCTACTTTCCATTAAGTACATTGATAGCTAATTTTAATTTGCTGTCGCTTACACGTCATTGTCTATATCAAAGACAAATTTTGCATATTTCTTCATTTTCCGAGGTTTGAAAATTTGCATTCTTAAATATGTTTTCATCGGGCTATAATGTTTCAATTTTTTTTTTTTTTTTTTTTTTTTTTTTTTAAACAAAAAACTTACAGTATTACTTATTTATTTATTTTCTTTTCATAGCAGTATAGCTTTGTACACTTTGTAGGATATTCCTTTCTTTTATCTAAACTTAATATTATTGTATAGGAAGAAATTATTGTAATTACTCAAGTTAATGAGAGTTTTAAAATAATATATGTATTTTAACTTTTCATTTACAAATAACATTAGAATCCTCGAAAGAGCATGTTAAGTTTTTAGCGTAAATTGGAAATTTCATTTCTCGTTCAAAATTTCTGAGAATAAAAATATTTAATGCATTTATCATTATTTATAATTTTAACATTTTAGGAAGAACAAGTTATTATTATTATTATTATATTCTTCTTCCGATTATAGTTTAGATAATCTTTCAAAAATTTGTATAGATTGTTTCAGTTAATGGAATTATTAAGTAAATTTTGATAGCATAATTTTCAAATGATAAGATAATTAATAACTGCCTCGTAAACATTTTGACAATGATTTGTAACGATAAAACTATCATGATTGATCGTTTGAACTTTTAGTTTTCATTTTAACTAGACTGAAGTTATTTTTATTGCGGAATGAAAGTGAGATAGTTTACAAGTGATCATTACCATTCTGAAAAAATTCTACTGGCTTATTATACTTGACAGCTGCGTTATAAATGAGTATGTCTAGATAATAATCGAGTAGTTCATTGAATATTGAATTTATAACTTGCAACTTAGTATCTAAACTGACAGAACATTGCATACGGTGAAATCGTTTATTACGCTAACACCATTTATATTATGTGTTCCTAATAATTGTATATATATATATATATATACACAGATATTAATAAACTGGATAATTATAGATGAAATATTTTTAGAAAATTTGTTATAGTTATGATACTTTATTTTCAAACGTAAAGACCATTTAAACGTTTAATTGGTGCTGTGCTAAAATCGGTCGTGTGAAAATAGGTCTCATGGATTTTCCTTGTGGTAAAATTGATGACATATACTTCTTAGATATCTTTGCATTTCGGATCGATTTGGGAAAAAGAATTCCCCTATTTGCCAGTGTGGCTGTGGATGCAAAAGAGCTATGCGAGATGTATTTATTTGACGGTAAATTTAAAAACTGTCCCAAATACTTTTCACAATTGTACATTGTCCATGTGCAGTATGGTAGCACGGCATGTGAAATTAACGTATTCCCAGCAATTTCTTCATTATACTTGATAATCGAGGAATAACATATCGCTTTTTATTCAACAAATTATGGAGTATTTTTCAAATCTTTTTGATATTTATCTAAGGTCTGGGTGGCTAATAAAAGTAGCTTATAAAAGCAGCTTATATATGTACGAAGTTATATTCGCCTTATGTATCCTACATTCAACTATGTTCTGTTTTACTGCGCGAAATGTAAATATGTATATAGGGATTTATATATCTATTGTGATTGTGCTTTATTATAATTAAAATATTAAATAATAGGATTCCAGAGTTCGTTCTTAAATGTTCTATCGTGGAATAGCCATTATAAAACTAAGTATAAATTTTAACATCTGTTTTTTCTTATCTGACTATTAATTTTATTCCTAAATTATAATTTAAATCAAAATAAATAAGGTTATCCTAATATATATAATTACATATTTAATATCTGGGGAGAGATTTATTGTATTTTATTTATTTATTTATTTATTGTTAAGGTCATTAAGAAATGTATATGTATACTAGCAGACCCGGCCACGCGTTGCTGCGGCTAAGTAATACGTTGATAATTTGATAAGGTATATAGTATTTCCCCACAACTGGATTTGGCGATTTTTTTTTTTTTTTTTTTTTTTTTTTTTTTTTTTTGGCGCCTTTTTGAACGATAACGAACTCGTTCTGGATTCTTTGCAATAAAATACGGTAACCTGCATGCTTTTATTTTAGATTTATGATTTAGCTTATGATTTTATCATTTATGATTTTTAGATTTATGATTTAGCCATAATCGCCATGTGGGGAAATACTACAGTTGTTACCCACAACTATAACTTATAATATAACTTCAGTAATTATATTTGGATAATTATAACTTCAGTATCAGTATATCCCCACAGCTGAATTTGGCGATTTTTCTTTGGCGCCGTTTTGAACGATAACGATGTCGCTCTGGACTGTTTGTGATATAATATGGCAGCCTATATGTTGTTTATTTTGGATTTATTATTTTATGTTTTTGGTTTATGATTTAGATTATCATTTATCATTTATAGATTTATGATTTAGCCATAATTGCCAACAAAAAATTGCCAAATATCGTTGTGGGGATATACTGATTAATATACTACTGAAAAGATTAATATATTTTAACGAAGTGGTGAGAAGATTCTGAGTATGTTAAAATTTTAATAGTAAATTCAAGTTAATCAAGAAGGAAAGCATTGAGGATTAAGATAAGAAAATTGCAAGATTTTAAGATCGCATTTTCAGCAATAAATATGAGTCAAAATTTAATGCAAAATACATATATAAATCACAAATTTAATCAGGATCGTTAAATTGGTAAGTTATTAAAGAAAAAGTAAAGAAAAATAAGAGAAATAATTAATTAAAGTTTCGAACATCGATCATATAGATTAGCGTTACAAAACAAATAAACAGACTTAAACTCTTCCAGACTTTTAAATAAGTTTTAAATTAAGTTTTAAAATTTAATGTTAAATAAAACAGACTTTTAAATAAGTTTTAAAATATTGAAATGGTTACTTTTTATTTAGAACGCTATGTATAGATCACAAATTTCTTAAAGAAAACGAAGTGATACAGATTAGAATAATGCAACAAAAATTGAATAATATTATAGTTTTAAAAAATTAAAGAACACACTTTTATAGAAATGTGAACTAAAAGCACAAAATATCTATATTAGTATTGAAATGCAGGGTAAGAGAAAATCGTGTGAGTGACACACCATAATATTTACATACATTTAAATCTTTAATTAAAATAATTTAGAATTAAACAAAAACCATTTTTAAAAAATCTCCCCTGACTGGGCTCGAACGTTAGACCTTTAGGTTCGTAGCGCAGCTCTTTATCTCGCAGCCACGGCGTTCACGTACGAAAAGTCTTTTTTTTTACAATATAGATTTTTTGTTTGCTCCCAGAGTGGTTACAAACATACATACATACATACATACATACAGGTGAAGCTAATAAAAGCGTGTTAAAAAGCAAGGATATGTCGTAAATAAATTTTCAACACACGTGTCACATGAAATAAATTGTAGCATATACATAATGTATCTGATATAAGATATTAACATGTTGCAGCGGAATAAATTTCATATCTATCATCCTTGGCGGAAAAAAAATAATATCGCCAAATTATCTGGCGCACACATTTAATTCCTTTCAAAAATCATGGTTATTTTAACAACTTATATTAAGAGAGTAATGAATAATATGAAACAATATTTCACACAATACATATTACGAAAATATACATCTAGCTTGTATATTTTCGTGTTACGTTTTTGATCGCCAAATACGAAAAACTCCAAGGACGACAGAGCTTTGAAATTTAAAATTAAAATTTTGTTTTTTTAACAGCAAAATAACTCAATCTAACGTATGCACATGATAAATAGTACATATCTATACAAAAATATGGGGATTAAAATCCGGAAATAATTTTCCTCGTTTTTAATAATTTTTTACAAAAAATACAATGGGCCATTAACATAAGAAATCTTTTTCTTGATTTCACAGACTGTCAGTGACGTCACGCTTCGCTTGTGTATAACTACATACCTACATACTTTATCAATGCGAATAAAATCTTTAAATTGATTATGACGTCAATTTTCGTGAGATGTATAATTTAACTTTTTATAATTGTTTAACGTTCACGTTTGATTAAATGTATTTACTTTTATGTCGAAAGAAAATGAACTCGTATTTTTTTCTTTTTGGCAACAATTAAACTTATGGAACTCACAGATATTTTGGAGCAACTTTAATAAAGGTCTATAATTAACAAATAATTGCAATAAAACAATATTGTGACAATAAATTGAGATAAAAACTACCCTATCTCTCAAGTTGGACCAAACTGCACACAGTGTGCAAAATTTCATTAAAATCGGTTCCTTAGTTTAGGAGTTTACCCCGGACAAACATCGTGACACGTAATTTATATATATATACAGATATATATATATGAATATTTTCACAAAAAAAAAAAAAAAAAAAAAAAAAAAACTTTTCTTACCTATACATAGTAAAGAAAATAGCATTGTTTTTTTTAGACCAAATTTTTTAAATTTATTTTTTACTGTATTTACACGTTTTGAGTTCCTCTAAACTCGAAAATAAGATTTTTAGCAATTGACCTATATGTATGTGCGAAAGAAAGTGTTATCCGCGTAACATAAGAACGGATTTTATTAGGAAATGCAAAGTCGGTATTACAGATCTTTACCTTATAAAAATATGCAACCTGAAATATAGATAGATTATTTAAAATTTACGATTTTCTTAATAAGGCAGAACATGGTCAAATTTCACATAAACGCCCATTATGAGGAATATTATATGGATTTTTAAAATGTTATTTTCGTTCATAACTAGAACATTATTTACTATAAACATTCTAATACTAAAACTTCGTAAGTTATTAGAAATTTAATGTTTTTATGACATTGCAGAAGAGAACAATATTTCACATAAATTTGCATTATAAGGTACATTTCATTAGAGATAATATGGAATTGCATTACTGAAGTACGAGACTGACCCTAATAAAATTAGTTAGTAAATAAGGATAAGGTAATCGTATCGAATTGAACAGTGGGTAGCCCATAAGATGGGACATTTCAGTGTGTGAGCATTTAAAGAGACTGGAAAAATTCCTTTCGTTTAACATGGAAATAATATGCCATGTATTAGAAATTTATGAGAATAAATATATGAAGGTAACTGAACAGAGTCCACCTATGTCAAGTAGTTTATTTTATTTACACTGTCATTAATTTATTTTTCTTTTAGTTACCATCATACTATAGGTTTGAGGTACTTAAGTACTCATTAAAATTTTAGGTCTTGGTTTTTGACGTTTTTACACGTTTCGAAAAATGAATAATCAAAAAAATAAAAAAATCGACGCGGTGTCCGTCTGTAGGGTGTCATTTTGTCAGTATATTAAATACTTAGACCATCTACACGTCATCTTAAGAACAAATGAACGCAAAGAGGTCAGACCAGTTTTGAAATATTGCTTGTGATAACGGAAAGAACCTTGTTTGTTTTTAACATTGTAACTGGAAACCTCCGTAAGTTATTTGAAATTTACCATTTCCTTAACGTGGGAGAATAGGGAAGAATTTTGCAAAAACGTGTATTATGATGATTATTTTAATTTAAAACATTTTGAACGAGTTGTAATAAATCATTTATGATACTGGTATGAACACGATTGGCTATGAACATTCTACTTTCAAAATTTCGTAATTTATTTAAAATTTGCGATTTTCTTAACCTGGCAGAACAGGGTAATATTTCACATAAACTTGCATTATGAGAGTTATTGGTTTCGAAATACTATTTATTTCCAGGAAAACTGAAATTAAGACTGACCCTCATAAAATTAAACAGCTAATTAGGATGAGGCAAATATATCGCATTGTAGAGATTGTAGCCTAGTGGGTGAAACTTTTCAATCTGTGTCCCTGCCGTGCTCACGGCAGAGTTCTTTTCTCTTAACACGACTGTAGTATACCCTGTAGTAGAAATTTATGGCAACAAATATATGATGGGGAATTGATGCAGAGTCCACTGTCAACTAGTTTCGTATTAAATACTCTATGTTTTCTTTTGTTAATATAAATATTATTCTTTTACATCTCTTTTTTCAAAGAATAATGTACTCATCTGTTCCTTTAAATATTGAATGGACCTGTCATTGTGCATAAGACATGCATTATGACTCACATGCTTCTCAGTTTTATCTTCTTATTCCTCTGTTTTCTCCAAATTATTACCTCAATTCTCCATCCAGAATTTATTTCCTAACAATCATTCCTTTTCCAACATTTTTTCCCCGACTTTTCTTTGCTTGTAACGTTTAATTGTATGCCTATTTGTATACATTAAACTACCGTTGTAGATTTCTTTCTTTATTATTATTTTTTTTTCTTTGCACTGTAATTTATATATATATATATATATATACGAGGGGTGATCAGAAAAAAAGGTTACAAGCCGCAGCATTTGGGAGAAATGTTGTTTCCCCAGAGTGGAGACAGATGGCGCTACTTGTCATACAGCTGGTGTGCGGATAGATAGTGGAAGTTCCCAGACGGTTCAGGACGATTGAAATGGCAAGACGCTTAGAAAATTGGTCTCGTGTGGAAGTGCGAGCCGTGATTCGATTTTTATGGGCAAAGAATGTGTCCGCATCTGACATTCACAGTCAAATCGCGGAAGTTTATGGTGAAGAAGCAATGAGCAGACATGTAGCGAAATGGTGTCGCTCTTTTCAATCAGGCAGACAGGGTGTCGAAAACAGCAATATGGCAGGGAGCGGCCGGCCAAGTTCTTCAACGACAGAAATCTACACGGCACGAGTTGAAAAAATGATTCAAAGTGATCGACGGGTAACTCTGCGGGAAATCTCGTCAGAGCTGGGACTGAGCTATGGTAGCATGCAGCATATCGTTTCTGACGTATTGCGATATTCCAAGGTGTGTGCCCGCTGGATTCCCCGTGCGTTATCCGATGAGCATATGCAAAGCCGCACGAATGATGTGAAGTCTCACATTTCTTCAGCGTTACCATTCTGACGGCCAGCACTTCATCGATCACATCGTTACAGGAGACGAAACTTGGTTTCATCATTTCGTCTCCACAAGCAAAAAAGCAACTATAGAGTGGAAACACCCTGGATCAGCAACGACAAAGAAAGTTAAGGTTAACCCCCCGCCGGTAAAGTTATGGCAACCATACTCTGGAATTCGTGCGGTGTTATCCTGATCGATTACCTGGAGCGTGACCAGTCCATCAACGCAAATCGTTATTGCGCCACTCTGTCAAGGTTACGCGAAGCCATCCGACGCAAACGGCCGGACATGTTAAGTGAAGGTGTCATCCTCCTGCATGGCAATGACAGGCTCCATACGCCCAAGCAACGCACGAATTGTTGCGACAGTTCTGGTGGGAAATCTGGAGTCACCCCCATACAGCCCAGATTTGGCACCCAGTGACTATTTCCTGTTTCCAAGGTTGAAGGAGCACTTATCCGGCACACGGTTCTCCTCAGACAGTGCTGTGAAAACATTCGCCGAGACCTGGCTCAATGGACAGGAACCTGATTTCTACCAAGACGGGTTAAATAAGTTGGTTCTGCGTTCTGATAAATGCCTAAATAGACTTGGTGATTATGTCGAAAAGTGATAGGCACGTATACCTCTTAATTCCCTTTTGTATTTTCTGTCTATTGTTAATAAATATTTCTTTATTCGACTTGTCACCTTTTTTTTTTTAATCAGCCCTCGTAAATAGGGAGGAAGACTACAAATCATTTGCAAAAGGGATAATTCTCTCGCGCTTCTGTATATATAAAAAAAAATTGAATTAAGTTTCTGATGAATATTTCTATATATTTGAATGTGTATTTTAACTTTTATAATTTAAAAATCTACAGTGGCTTCTCTCGACTTTCAGGCATTCAGACAATTTTGTATTAGTGAATAATTAATTTGTATTAGTGTGTAATTTTCTGTAAACAATCAAAAGGAAAAAGTACTATAGTGGGTTGTTTGAATATTTAGACCCAAATTCGTATATTTGTAGAATGGACTGCAATGTATTCGAATTCTTTTGTGTATCTCTATAAAAGGATGCAAATGGTAGGCACGTAATTTCAATATTGCTCATTCAGTAACAAAATTCAAAAACATATATGACATTTTCGTAGTCTCTTTTAAATAATTTAATGAACTTTAGATAATTAACCCTAATTTGACTTCATATGTCTAAATAATTTCGTGCTAATTGTAAAAGAACTATTAGTATTCGACACATCATTTCCTGCAATAATAATTTCATTACGAAAAGTTATGTAACTAACACACACACATATATATATGTGTGTGTGTGTGTGTGTGTGGTGTGTTAAAAAAGTATCGAACCTTTATTTAGTAGGCAAAAATACATTTATTGATTTGGAAATCCAAAACACGAATCCCTTCAAGGTAGTCACCTTGGTAATACACACACTTCGCCCAGCGTTCCTACCATTGTTGGAAACACCTGGGTAGCGCAGTTTTTTGAATGGTGAGCAACCGTGCCGTCGCCTTCCCATAGTGTCTTCTCTTGACTCATGGAACCTTTTAGAGAAATTTTCATCTTAGGAAATGGACAAAAGTCACAGAGAGCCATGTCGGGTGAGTAGGGAGCCTGTAGAACCACAGGAATGTTGTCTTTGGCGATGAAAGTTAAAATCAAACGCGCAGAATCGGCAGACATGCTATCATGATGGAGCTTTCAAGTTTTCGCTGTCCGTAGATCCGGTCGTTTGCGCTGCACAGCAGCACGAAGGCGACTAAGGACCTCCTGGTAGTACTCCTTTGTCACAGTTTAGCCTTGTGGTGCGTACTCAAGGTCTACAACACCGTGGAAGTCAAGGAAAACTGTCAACATGCCCACCAGTGTGCGGCCATCTTTGAAGCTTTTGTACCACTCTTTTATGCGTACGGTGTCATCGTCCCGAAAGACTGTTGAATCTTACGAATGATTTCCGTACGAGTAACGCCAAACTTTTGGTAAAATTTGATGTAATATCGTTGCTCAAGGTTTTCTCTTACTATACAAAAACTAAAATTCGACGACCGCTCATTACACATCTTCACTTATTGGCCAACTGCCAGCTATTGACACTTTCTGCGGCCAGGAAAATATTCACGATTGCGCATGAGTGTCTCATCTACATCTACACTGAAGAAAAGTCTCTCTCGCTTCATTGGTTCATGCAAGAAGAAATAAAGTTCGAAGATTTTTGAACATCCCTCGTATTAAATAATTTAAACGATACAATTACTAAACGCTTCAGGTAATTTGAGAAATGTATAAGGATTCTAATTCGTATCCCTGTGATATATATATATATATAATAGGACAGAAAAAGAGATAAGATTTAAATTAATATTTTATACTTTAAAGTATTACTTTAGTATTTTAAATTGATATTGCAAAATAACTTAAAAGAAAATCTCAGATTAGACAATGCACTATTTTTAATAATATAAAAAACAAAACGGAATTTCTTAATCGCGTTCGTTGGAAAAGGATGAGTATTCTTCGACCATATTTCATGAAACCATGGAAGCATCTGCGCAAGTGCTAACTCAACGAGTCCAATGCTAAAATAGGGGTGACAGTCATCTGACTCAGAGAAAATGAACAATAACACAGAGCGCGGAATTACTGGATGTTTTCCAAATTTCAAACTGTCGGTCAAGCTGGCATCCCTCCAATATTTTGGACGCGTCTTCACTGCTAGTTATAGGATATGTGGCTGCACTGTATAAAAAAATCTGGGTAAAGTAAATTGGAATAAATATGTCAATAAATTAAGTTTAATGAGCATCTGGCGCCTGAAAGAATCAATACAGAAATTAAATGAACGATGTCTGAAGAAATAAAGGATTTATGGCTTCAGTTAGGGAATAACTGTGAAGATTGGCTGTTTGATTACTTATATCAAATGCAATACTCATAAATAGTGCTTTTTATGACTTGGCGAGTTTAGGCGCCACCACGTCTGGGCTGCGCGAGGTCATTAGCCAATAAGGCACAAAGAATCATTTCATAATTAAAAATATAACCAATAGGAAAGGTAGGAGGAGGTCGGTATTGCGCCGAAAGTATGCCAAAATTATGAATATAAAAGATGAAACACGTCAAAATTGAGGGGGCTTCCAGAGCTCTTCTCTATTAAGAGTTATCTAAAAAGTCTACGCCGTTCGCCAGATCCGAAAGTTACGCACGAGATCGCCGAATGCCCCATGTAAGTCAGATTCCGTCACTCTGCCAGTCTCCAGACGATTGAACTTTCCATTGCCACTTTAGTATCCCAGGCCACGAGTTGGATGTAAAATAAAGCGATGTTGTTCCAGAAAGCGAATTTGTGTTCTTTTGGAGTCCAGAATGCATGACTGCCATCCCCTCATCGCTCCGGAATACGCTACATTTCTGTATATAAGTACTACACTTATAAATTCTGTATAGTTCTTTCAACAATGACAGTAACATACCTAATACTCAACTTTATGTTAATCGGATGTAGAGTTTATACACTAGTGTACTTCAATTAATTTATGTCAATGTAGACCATAATGATCACGAATTCTTTTGTTATGTCCTTGTAACATAACTATAAATCTTACACTCATGTAAATCGATATAGGTCGTGAAATCGAATCCTAAAGCATACCTACCAATTTTCAGCTCAATAGTTTAAAGCGTTTAAACGCTATCGTCTTCATTCACATATACGCACATATACAAATCATCGTAAAAATAGTAAAAATGAATTCAAGATACCATAAAGCGCATAGACACGCCAAATTCCAAATGGGATTTTTTCAAATTTGCAATACAATTCACATGGTATATTTTTTCACACATGGTATATTTCACACATTTTTCCCATTGTATATTTCATCTGCAATACAATTCACATGGTATATGCTTGGCGAGTGAAAACACGATGAAATATTACTCAGTTGAAATATAATACAAATCCATTAAATAATTTTTTATTTTTTTTTTCTTCGCATATGCAAAATCTTTTTTAACTTCATATTATAACCCTCTTAAACAGTAATATTTCTAATTTTTTTTCTTCCTTCCTGTATTTTTTTTTTTTTTTTTTTTTCGAAAATTAAAACAGTAAAAGATATACATAAATAAATAAAAAAAAGGAAGAGTAATAACACATGCTACTTTGAAATTCTTTAACACTTATATATTACATTAACACACGTCTGCTAAAACAGGAAAATTAATGAGGCAACAAATATGAAATTTTACGAGTCAAATTTTTAAAAGTTACGTACCAATTTAGCTTTCAAAAAGTGTTTATTTAAGTGTAAATTATGAGTCTAGACTAAAAGAAAAAATATATATATTGTCGAGTTGAATAACCTCACTATTTCAAAGTCTACTAGTACAAGAAATTATAGAAAAAAGTTAACTATTATAAAAAGCATTCAAAGTCTAACTATTATAAAGGCTATAAAATTTAGTTTTCTTCAACGCGACTGTATTTCGTAATTACCGATTCCACTCTGCTGAAACTGAAGTGTAGTATACAAAGTTTTTATCGAAATTCCTAAGGCATCCCCACGCGCTATTCTATTGATTTTTCGAATAATAATAATAATAGTAAAAATATTTTTTGTCTTCCACCCCAAAGACATTGGAACATAAAAATCTTTTGTTGAAAAATAAAATCAGTCAAAGAACGTGATCTTAAAAAAAGTATCTGTCTGTATAAAATATCTTCTGAACAATAAATTCGAAGATCAATTTAGCAACATTTTAAAACATCGAAACAAGTTGATATTTTATTCGATTAGTAACAGTTTTTTTCTTTCTTCTATATATATATATATAGAAGAAAATATTGGATTCGTAAATATTTTCTACATTCGGTTTTCGATGGTTTTTTGCGTTTTTAGTTGTCCTGAACAAAATTTGATCATTTTTAGAAAATTTCTTGTTTGTCTGTATGAGTATATGACAAAACGTTTGTGGCAGCTCTAGCTCAAGAACTAATGTACACTAAATAGACAATAAGACTTCTTCACACACCATAAATTTTAAGCCAGCACAACCGGTTTCCAAAGGACGTAGCCTTCTTTCATCAGGTGCAAAAAAACACGTGCTACTGCCTTGGAGGCAAAAGCAAGAGTGAAGAAGTCTTATTGTCTATTTATCGTTTGTACACCAGTTTTGCATTTAATTTTGGTAATGCACACTATTTCACAAAAGTTTATATTTCGTTGCTCATTAATATAAATTGTGCCTATCCACTTTTGGTGCAAATCGACTAACATGTAGAGTTCAATGCTGCAATTTCTTTCATTTACGGGAAAGATATGTCTCAGCTTCTATTTTGTATAAATGCACAAAACTGGATATGTGAAAGAGCCGCTGTGAAACACTATGCTGATTCAATTTAGGCACATGTCGGCCGACAATTGGGCTATGCGGCAATTTTAACAGTGTACGGGAAGGCTATGTCTCACATTCTATAGCATATAAATGCACCAAACTTAATATGTCAGAGGGTCATTATCAAAAAGAATACTCGTAACAACGTTAAAATTAATTTTACTACTTTGAAATACATTTGTAAAACTAAATCAACTTTTGGAAAACGTGACAAAATTTAACAGTCATGAATTTTTTGAGTGTGCATTATTACATGCACATTCATGCACAGTCGGTAACAAAAGTGTCCGAACACTAGCAAAAATTCCTATGTAAAAAAAGTACACTTCATACGGTTTTGTTACATAAATCCTTATCGAATCATGTTCTTAGTCAGTTTAAGAACGTGATTCGACAAGGATTTATTTAATAAAACCGTATGAAGTGTACTTTTTTTACATAGGAATTTTTGCTAGTGTTCGGACACTTTTGTTACCGACTGTATGTGCACAATTATAGTACATGAATAAAACTAAACTTTTGATAAAAAATGCAGTAACAAATTCATTTTTAATGAAAAATGGGGATGGACAGAATTAAAAAAATCTCAGGTATGTAAACTTCATTGTCAATTGCATTGAAATCATCGAGCTTTATACAAAACTGGATCTGTGTTTTGCTATGTAATTATCCACTCTAATTCAGATTCATGTTTAATATTACTTTATTTTATTAACATTTCTGTTTAATCCGTAAAACACAAATTTCTTGTGCAGAAACTGTATTTGTTACTTTTAAATACTTTAATTTTCATTGCTGTGAAAAACAGTATGAAGAGCTCATAATAAGGGCTTTCAACTTTGCTCTGTTTCCTCTTATTACCATTTAATGGAAGTTATTCAAAGATAATGAAGTTAAGAAACAATCAAGAGCTACCGTTTCAGTGATCGAATTGGATATCTTTATGGTTCATTTGAATGCCTATTCCAATTAACCGCTAAATTTTAATAGAAAAGTATGAGAAATTATTAAAAAAAAAAAAGAATTTAATTTAGTGCGACAGGACTAATTTGTATATTACAATCTCATAAGTATCTTAAAAGATTAAAAAAAAAAAAAAAAAAAAAAAAAAAGATAGATTTTTAGAATATTTCACAAACTATTTAGAAGGCATCAGCATCACCGACATTTATAAGATACAGCCATTTATTTAAAAGCCAGTACCAATACATATCCTAAAGGTCTCACTCATAAATATTCAGGAACCATAATCTGTACTTATCCTGGAGTTATCTCCACCAAATATTCAGAAGCCATAATCAATAAATATTCAGAAAGATAACGCCAACATATGGAAGACATCATTAATATATATATTCAGAAGATACCGCCAACATTATCCAGAAGCCATCCATCTTATGAATGTTGTTGGTTTTGGATGCACAGATCGGCAGTTGGTTTCTACATGCAGCCAAGGGACGATCTTTAGCTAAAGAATAAGTTTTGAAAAATGTAAAAGTTTTTACTGATTTGACAAAATATTTTAAGATAATTTAAGAAATTAAATGGTAAAATCGGATATTTGCAGGCATCTTGGAAAATTCAAAGTGTCACACTACAAATGGTGACAACGCAAAATCAGTGTCTGAAAGAAATAGTCCTGTCGTACTAAAAAGAAAAAGAAAGAAAGAAAGAAAAGAAACTTAGAAATTTTCAGACATAAAAGAAATTTTTTCAAAGAGAGATGTTTCAAAATAATTCTCTAAAAAAATGTCTTTTCCATTTTAGACCCGCTATGTGGATGATAGATACCTTCACTTTAATTGACATTTCTTTACACAACATTGATGATACATATTACAAGTTATAAACTCTCTTGATAATAATATCCAATTATTTACGAGATTGAAAACAACGGTTCACGCCTTTTCCTTGACACTCTTGTCTCTCGAATTGAAAAACAGTTTTACACTACCGTTTATCGCAAAAATTTTGCAGTTTAATTACCTCCCCATGTCATCCACCTACCAAAAAAAAAAAAAAAAAAAAAAAAGCGCCGTTTTTTATACTTTTGTTAATCGTGCTGCTTTTAATACGAGTTCTGATTTTGAATCCTTCAACTTTAAAATTAAACATCTACGTAAAAGTTATCCTGTTGACAGAGGATATAACCCTTCTATAATTTATAAAACTCTTTTTAACTTTCGCGCCTTTCTAAATCTATATGTCCTCTTTCAATATCAGTAATGTTTTGTCTGTTTTTTCTAAATATAACTTTACCACAGCTAAAGTTCTCAAACAAAATGACTTCAAAATAATTTTCTCATCTACAAACAAACAAGCTCATTCTATGTTGAAAGACGCTGAAAGTGAATTTTGTTTCTAATTTTTGCGTTTTAAACACTGATATACATTTACTTTACTCTATAATGTTATTACGATATAATATTAACTTTTATTGTATAGACAATTTACTTTGACCTGCTTTAATTTCACAGATGTCCTAATTCCAATAATGATTGATGTTCAATGATAGCTCTTTTAAAGTCCGAATACAAACTTTTATAAATGATAACTTCGCGGTTTAACGTTTAACAGACATGCCACAGGATAACTTTTATATATAGCAGCATTCTGTTCCATTTTCCCAAACATTTAATAGCTGGTTTACATTATAGTTCCATATTTAATTAAATTTATTATATTGAACACATAAAAATGTTTTTTAATTTTTGTATAAAGCAAGTTTCTAGTTTAATATGTAGTTCCTTTTCATATTTTTGCATGTTTACCATACACTTAATTTTTACTTTCTTTCATATTAATAAAAAGAAAATAATATTCATAAAAATTTTCTAATTCTATTCTATGAAATTAAACGCTTTGAGACGTCCTGAACACGATTTGATATAAAATGTCTGTATGACTTTCTTTGTATCTGTCTGTCTGCATATCTCTGTGTGTAAAATTGCGTGTGTCTGTGTGATCCGGAAAAATTTGGAGAGTAGCAACGCCTGAGCACGATTTGATACAAAATGTCTGTATGTCTTTCCTTGTGTCTGTGTGTATGATAATTAGGTGTGCCTGTGTGATCCGGAAAAAATTAGAGAGTAGCAAAGCCTGAACACGATTTAATAAATTCTATAAACTATTCGTATGCCTTTCTGTGTATCTGTGTGTCCGTGTGTGTGATAATTGGGGGTGTCTGAGGGATTCGAGAAAAAGTGCAGTGTAGCAACGCCGCGTGATAACAGATATGCATCCAAATTGAATCAGTATAATTTTGTAATCCTTTCTCACATCTTAAGTTTTTATACACATTTTTATACACTATAAAAATTGAGGCATAGCCTTTCCTTAAATAGAAGAAAATGCAAACATAGCAATGTCACCTATCCTGTGATGAATTCCGAAAGCTGATAGACACCAATTTATGTTAAAGTGCAATTAAATCTCACATTTTATGAAATTTTGTGCATTAGTTCTTGATTTAGGGGTGAAAAAAATTTTTGTCTCACAGACTCTGGAAGACGGATATCGCTTGAAAAATGGTCAAAACGTGTTAGAACTATTAAAACGTGTTAAACTGCCCAAACCCGAAAGTTGTAAATTTTCACGAATGCAGTACTTTCTTCTATTCTATATAGAAGAAAATAAAAATTATGTATATAACTGTTTTCAGTTTCTAAAATATTTTAATTCTGGATTGAAATCAGGATAGTTTAATAGTATACCAAGCGGGAGTTTAGAGGATTGCAGTTTAGAACATAATTCTAAGCGGGGCTGAAAATGCAATTTCTGTTCAATCAGAAAAATTTCCATAACAAAGTTTTATTTCAGATGGTTTGGAAGAGAAGTTTTAAAATATTCTTAATGCAAGGTTTATAAATGTATGTAAGGCAAGTTTCGTGCGAACAAGTCGCAATGTTGTATCTCCTCAAAGATGAAACTAACCAGGTGGTGTGGTTGAGAAAAGAAATTACGAAAGTTTTAAGAAAATTATAAGACTCCTAAGAGATATGCATCTTTAAAGTAATTTTAAAGTTCTCAGTATTTTTTGTTGTGTTCTGAAACGTATGTACGCCAAGTTTGGTTGGATTCGGTCCAGTCATTTGGAAGGATATATGATACACACCATGTTATATTTATTTAAAGAGCTGCTGTCAACCGTGTCTTCATACACGCGAGACAGAAAAAGGGGCTATTCATACCAGTTAAATATCTTTCATTCATTTTAAACTTTACAATTAAAAAATTTGGTGTGTCACACACAAGACTTTCCCTTAACCTGCATTTCAATACTATAAAGACGTATTATAGATAAATAAATAAGATAAATTATGTATACAAACATACTTTTAAAACGTTTGAAAATAGTTTCAGAAATAGTTGTATTAGATATATATTTCTTTATGAGGGGGCTACCGACCTCTCATCCCAATGATTGAACATAATATGAATATTCATAAAAATGTAAAGTTGTTGTTAAATTTAAAAGTTTATTCCAAATTTTTCACACAAATTTTAACCACGAATATTAAAAGGAGTTTTGGCACTGCATTATTAAAACCAAGGAAATATTGAATGTCTTGAAAGCCAAAGGTTAAAAAAAAAGAAAAGAAAAGAAAAATAGGCAGCAATTTCGGTAGCATTTAGCGTATCATCTTTAGTGATTTAAAGCAGCGTAAATGCTACCAAAATAGCTGTCTGCTTTTCAGTTTTTTCATATTGGCGTCCAATACGGTGAAGATTTCCTTGGTTTTAATAAATTTTAACCACACCCTTCTTTGAAATTTACTAGTCGTATTCAAAAATTTAAAGTTGCAACTTGATATGATCTTCAAAATGCACAATAATTTCCTGCATAATTTCCTGCAATTACTTGTTTTTATGTCAGACAGATAACAGGTAAATACACAGAAAAAAATAAAAATTTGATTTTTCTAATCAGGGTATCTCAAAACGTGTGATTATAGCAAAAAATCAGCATTGAAATTCTAATGACAATCTGGTGCTTTCTTTATGTATGCCATAGGGTGTGAGAAAATAATTATCATCTCACAACAATTTCCTTGAACTTTTCAATTTCAAAGTACTTTTCTAATATCCGAATTCTTTTGTGTTGCCTTATAAACAAATGATGCATGATGATCATATCTTATACTAAACATACTAAATATATGTTCATTTCATTTTGTTTAAAGCGGTCTAAAGTGGTTAAACTGTACCTACTAGAAATTTATCCCATAGACGTAATGCATTGGAATTCTCTTGGATGTCCCTGTACACAAGCCACACCATTGACCGAGAGGTTCTACTCTCAAAGCTGGTAGATGTGAGATGCCGGGTTCAATCCCAGGTCGTGATCGTCGGCCTAGCCGTTCAGAGTTTTCCGTAGTTTTCTACGAAACTTGAGTGAATATGGGCTAAGACCTCTTAAAAAGACACTCCCCCGCATAACGGAGGGTTTTCTCCTTCGGGCCCAGGACTCTAGCGTAGTCATTTGGCCTTAACCCTAACACCAACACCAACACACCCTGTACACATCTTGCTTGATATCAACGAAAAGTTTAGTGTACAATCCTTATACACAACACTGGCCGATGAATTAAAAAACCGTAAGAGTTTCTACAAATGCTCGCTGGCGGTGAATGTATGCAAAACCTGTTACAAACCTTTAAGGAATGTTCTGCTTTTATGGAAGTGGTCCCCCGGTGTTACTTGAGGATAATCAAAAAGCCATGCAGCACCTGACAATATTGATAGATTAAGCGCATCCTTCAATGTTACATTTTTACTCCGAAGTTAACGGATTCCTTGTGCTCGATAATGCAACCATACATCGTGGCAGAATCATTCGAGATTGGTTCAGTGAATATCAATATGATTTCTAACAGTTTCCCTAGATGCCGCAAAGCCCGGATCTTAATCCAATAGAAAATGTTTGGGACATGTTGGAAAGAAGTATGAAGCAGTAATCTCCTCTTCCATCCAATTTACAGGATCTTAAAGTCTGTGTAGCGAATGTATGGCGTAAACTCAGGACATAAATGCACCCCAGAAGCTTGTAGAATCGCTGCCCACACGAATACTGTCTGTTATTCATGCAAAAGGAGGTCCAACGTGAAAAGAAGGTCCAATAAAATATTAATTTAAAGGTTTCTAATTCACTGGCAGTGTGTGTATGATACAGATTTAGAATACTGAGTTTGAATTTCCTGATACCAACTGTTCTCGAGATTTGCAGATAGCAGACACACAGACACACAAACCAACCGCTAAAAACCAGATTTTCGGATTCTGAGGACCTCTAAACATATAAACATAGCAAAAACTCAATTTTGAAAATTTGACGAAAATATAATACTTTTTCTATTGTTATGTAAAAAAGACAAAGTGAAATAGTGGCCTATTTCATACGAATTTCCTTTACGTAGACGAATTTCCTTTTTTTTTGTCATTAAACTTATTTTTATTATTTTTATTTTTAATGATATAGACTTCAATTTTTATTGTAAAATGTGTTACTTTAAAATTTATTTATTTTTTTCCTCTTGCAGTAGGGGATTTGATAGTAGCGAGAATCGACTGAATCGTTTCTGTCACAATTTAAGCGAAGATACTTACGTGGCTAATGCTGAAGAATAATTATTAAATAGTTCTCTAAAACCTTGAGATAATCGAAAAACTAAAATTTTTAGAGACTTTTGAGATATTGTTAAAATCTGTAAAAAAAAAAAAAAAAAAAAAAAAAAAGGAAAAGGAAAAGGGAAAAAAAAAAGAAAAGAAAGAAGAATCTTGAGATTCTCATTAATTATAATAAATTTTTCCACTTTTTAATGTATGCTAAATCTGCAAATTTCAGATAAAGAAGCTCGGGAGAAAAAAAAATGTATTGTCAAAAAGAAATTTGCAGCACAGAACTGATTCAGTAAAAAAATCAAATAAAGGCTTAAATAAAATGTCTATTCTAAATATCTTTAAAGCACATGCATAGAAAAGATACAAGAAATTAACATCTATTAATACATCTAAACAGCGATAGATTGGCAAAGAGTGGGAATTTCTTTACAAGATCTTTATCTATTTATTTCGTTATTTTTATTTTATTTTATTTTTTCTCACGATCACTCATAGAAAGTCTGGCTTCATCAAAGACGCCTCCACGTGGTGTTGCGTGAAAATGAAACACTGTTGCAAATAACTGAAAGCTTTTAAACAGGAACCAGACATCAAAGAAAGAAAAACGACAAAAAAGAGTTGGAATAAAACTTACCTTTCATTCAAGTTGTTTCTTTTTTGACAGTTTCGACTTACGTCTGGGAGGAAATGTTTGGAAATAATAAAACGTTTCTCTTGTAAGAATGTTCTGACGATTCGACTTCTTTGAAACATTGTTTGGCTGCTTACAAAGTCGTCTACAGAAGTTCGTATACTTTTCCAATGTTGCCGGTGGTTTTTAAGCATTAGACGATGTTTTGATATAGTAAAATACCTCTCTTATGTAATAACATATAAAAGTACATTGAACTTTTTTTTTTAAATATAAGTTTAGGAAAAGAAATTCAAGTATAGAAAAAGAAAAATAGACTCATATTGATATTACTTTATTGGGCAGTCGATTTTTATTTTGATTTTTTACAACAGGCTAGTAAAGCTTATGTAGTACATGCAACGTATTAATCTTTAGGGATGGAAATGAAAGATTTTAGAAAAAATCTGATGTGTGCACCTTCTTTCCTCTACCATCCGAGAGAAGAGTAATGTGAATTTTGCATATATATTACTGGCGCATAATTCAAGTGATCATGGAATGAAACGAGAATGAGCCCGAGCACTTTTTCAGATGCTACCTATGTTTGTACTGTTGAATAATGACTGAAAATCATTCAAAACTCTTCCAATTTTTTACTGAAACGCCAAAGATTTGTGCTTACAATGATACAGTAAATAAGGATATTATTGAGAAAAATTATTCGAAAAAATCTATTTCAAGTAACAACAATGAACTTGTTATACACATAGGCTTTTAATTTAGTTGAAAAAATAAATTCGAAGGATAAGACATGTCTGATGCAAAAAATAAAAATAAATAAATAAATAAAATAAAATAAAAATAAAAATGGAAGTTTAATCTTTCATGGGTAATTGATTTTGGTTGGATATTGTTTGATAAATTTCTTTGAATAACTCTTCACACTTATGCTCTTAGATATTTCAACCTTTTTGAAATCTCAAATGCCACATACATTAAAATGGTTTTTAATTATAGATGATTATGACATATGACTATGAGACCATTTCATTACGTAAAATTTTATCGAGAACTCATATGACCAAGTCGTTGCGCTCACTACTGAGTCATTATTAAGATAATGTCATTACTAAGTCATTATTATTATGTAATTTTTGAAGAGGATGAAGTAATGCCTACGAGTACTGTTAAAATAATACCTCCAAAATGTACCATGTTAGTACAACCTTGTGATGTTTACTTTTACAGACAAGTTAAAAATTGTATTTAAAAAATACAAAATTGTTCGCAATTGATTGAAGAAAATCGGAAAATTAGTTTCTGTAAGGATAGTATTAAAATTTAATCAATCATTCAACATCAGCTCACTTCTCCAATTTTTTCGAAAATGATCAAGTATGCCTAGTATGGGTTAAAACTATCTGAACGTCGAGAAATATTTATGAATGTAAGTAAAGTCTGTTTTCCTGAAGAAATTCTAAAGACACCTTATTCTCGTAAAAAAGCTGCATTTATTTTTTGTGCAAGTTGTCTACACAATTGGTGTTTTTCTTCTTTTTATGATAATTATCATCCAGGTTCTTGTATTGCAAAAGGTGAATGGTTATATTAATAATTTCCAATGCTGTAAAAATTATATCGTATGTATTCATTATATTTAATAAAGTATTTTTTTACGAAAAATAAAAAGTAATAACTTTGTGTTTCATATGTGTTCTATTTAAATTTCTTTTTCTTTTCTTTTTTTTTTTTTTTAATTTTGATAATTAAAAAGTAACCAATCATTAAATTTGTCCTTCAATAATTTAAAAAAGTGCAGCAAAAAAATTTATCATAACGAAATATCTTATAGTAATAAGATAATTTTTTTTTCTCCATAATAACTAAGTAGTGCGCGCTACGACTTGGTCATTCTCTTACTGAGTGCTAATTACACACATAACCTTACTTTGATTTGAATAGCCCACACCCTTGCCGTCTCCTTGTAAGTTGAAATTCCGAACCTAGCTGTAGAGTTTAGTTTAACTGAATCTAACATATGTTGAGTTACAGTTATCATGATTGCAAACAATTCAGTAATTTTATCTCACCTGTTGGGTGATATCTGATGAAATTAAACCATCAACAATTTATAAGTCTTCAGGTGCAGCAAAATATAAAAATTCACCTAATTTCGTACATTAGCTCTTGCATGTAAAAATTTTGCAACACACTGACTAACAGATATTTGGTAAAACTTATCATTCCAAGTTCAAAACACTTTAAAATGCATAAATCTTTCTCTCTCGCTCGCAAAGAAGAAAAGAAAAGAAAAGAAAGAAGTTTTTTTTTTTTTTTTTTCTCGAATCCACTATTTTATTTTTAGGTATATAGAAAAAATTATAAATTTTAAAGCTGATCTATGTTAATGAGAACTTTTCAAAAGGAATAATTTCAAATGATTTTAAACACATTTATATATATATATGTAATATTGTCATAAATACTCATAAATTAAAATTAACATTAAAAGATGAATGAATTCTTAGATACCAAAAATTAACATTAAAAAAAAATATTTATAGATATAACTGATTTTATGCTATTAAGAATGAACATTCTGTTCTTTAATATTCGTAAATGTATGCATATTGGTTCTTGTGGCAAATTCTGATTTATGATTACACACGGCTGCGATGAAAATTTTTCTCCTCAAGATGACATGTTTTCCTGGTGTATTTTTGGATGCTGATTAATGGGGAAATATTCAAATTTTGCCGTCACGTATAGTTTTAATAAAATAATAAAATTACATTTTTAACAAGTCCTTCCGGCTTATTCGGAAGGGTAGGTTGATTCCTTTTTTCTTATCAAGTAGCCGTCATTTTGTTTCAAAATGGCGGCTACAAATTATTAATGCATTTGGTAGAAATATTGATGTAGGCTATGCACATATGGAGTTTTAAACAAATCGGTTCATAAATATATTTTTATGTGAATTTAAAATTTTCAAGTGGCCGGTGATTGGAAACAAAATGGTGGGTTAAGTTGACAAATATATGAAATGTATTTGTGAGATAAGTATACTGTACATATATAGTTCGAATTAATTCAAAATCTCAAAAGTCATCGTGTTGAAAAATTAAGTGGCTGCCACTTGGATCAAAATGGCAGAGAAAGTTGCTCATCTAAGATACCACTGCAAATTTGAAAATAATTTTTTTTTTTTTGTAGAAATTCTTTCAAAGAGTCGATAAAATGTAGTTTTCTGCATTTCTAGTTTGTTTTAGCATTAAAATAGCCTAATTTTTCCTTAAAAACGCATTAAAATATCCAGTAACGCAGGTAATGGATTTGGCGCCAAATTTGGCGACTTTCCCCCTATGGCGACTTTTTTGGCGACTTTTGGCGAGAAAATACTTATTATCGATATTCTAAAGATGGACGCAATAACGTGATTGGTTCACGAGTTACGTGAATTTTCTAAATTTTTGTTGTTTGAATGATAAATCCATTTTTCAACTTTGATTTGAATTTATTAAGTATTTCTAAAGTTCCAGCAAACACATCCAAGATATTTGAAGCATAGGTTACTGTCCAACTGTGGTTTAAACCAATGCCGTGTTTCAAAAGTTATTATTATGGCAAATTTTCAAGTGGCAGTCTAAGTGGCTGCGATTTGGAAAACAAAATGGCAAAACAACTTGCCCGTCGAAATCATCCAGTATATTTGTACGATAAGTTCATTGTCCAGTTCTAGTTTAAATTAAATCAGTATTTCAAAAATTATCGTCATAAGAAATTTTCAGGTGGCACCAATTGTAAAAAAAAGTGGAGTGAGATGCCCAGCGAACTTATCTGAGATATTTGAATGATAAATCCACTACCCAAATTTGATGCGAATTGATTCTGTATTACTAAAGTTGCCATAATGACAAATTTTCAAGTGGCCGCCACTTGGAAATAAAATTGCGGATCAAGTCACCAAGTGAACTTATCCTAGATATTTGAACCATAAGTTCACTATCCAGCTTTTATTTGAATCAGTTTAGTATTTTAAAAGTTATCGTGATGGCATATTTTCAAGTGGCAGTGTGATTTCAAGTGGCTGGAACTTAGACACAAGATGTCGGGACAAGTTGCCCAGTGAAAACATTCAAGATAATTATATGATAATATCACTGTCAAAATTCGGTTCGATTTGGAGTATTATTTCAGAAGTTATCGTGATTTTAAATTTTCAAGTAGGAGCCTGATTTCAAGTGGCCCCGCTTAACTCAATATATCTGCCACTTTATTAAAAATGGCGGATATAGTTTATTAATAAACTTCATTGAGATCCTTATGTGGTCTGTATTTACATCAAAATTCAAACAATTTCGGAATACGCTTTTTGCAATTTAAATTTAAAATTTTCAAGTGGTCTCCACTTGAAAACAAAATGGCGGAGCAACTTGGTTAACAAACTCATCTAAGATATTTATAAGATAAGCTAAGACACTGTTCAAATTTGGTTCCATTGGGAGTATTATTTCGGAAGTTATCATGGTTTTAAATTTTCAAGTGGTGGCCTGATTTCAAGTGGTCCCGCTTAACTTAAGAAATCAGCCAATTTATTAAAAATGGCGGATAAAGTTCATTAATAAAGTTATTTTAGACACTTGTGTAATCTATGTATACATCAAAATTTTAAAAAATTCGGAATACGCTTTTTACAATTTGAATTTGAAATTTTCAAGTGGTCTCCACTTGAAAACAAAATGGCGGAGTAACTTGGTTAACAAATTCATCTAAGTTATTTATAAGATAAGTTAAGACACTGTCCAAATTTGGTTCGATTTGGAGTATTATTTCGGAAGTTATAGTGATTTTAAATTTTCAAGTGGTAGCCTGATTTCAAGTGGTCCCGCTTAACTTAAGATATCTACCACTTTATTAAAAATGACGGATAAATTTCATTAATAAACATCATTGAGACCCTTATGTGGTCTATATTTACACCAAATTTCAAACAAATTCGGAATATCCTTTTTAAAATTTGAATTTGAAATTTTGAAGTGGTCGCCACTTGAAAACAAAATGGTGGAGCAACTTGGTTAATAAACTCATCTAAGATATTTATAAGATAAGTTAAGACACTGTCTAAATTTGGTTCGATTTGGAGTATTATTTCGGAAGTTACAGTGATTTTAAATTTTCAAGTGGTAGCCTGATTTCAAGTGGTCGCGCTTAACTTAAAATATCTGCCACTTTATTAAAAATGACGGATAAACTTCATTAATAAACTTCATTGAGACCCCTATGTGGCTTGTATTTACATCAAAATTGAAGCAAATCTTGCTTTAAATATGCTTTTTACAATGTCGGTTTGAAATTTTCAAGTGGCTGCCACTTGAAAACAAAAAGTCGGAGCAACTTGGTTAACAAACTCATCCAAGATATTTATAAGATTAATTCACTGTCCAAATTTAGTTCGATTTCGAGTATTATTTCGAGAGTTATCGTGATGACAAAATTTTCATTATATATATATATATATAAACGAGGTGATTGCAATATGTCGATTTCTAAAGAAATCAACCTAAAAAATTAAAGAACACGCTTTTACTGTAATTTGAATTAAAAGTTTTAAAGTTAAAACTAGTATGTTGTGGCCACCACAAGACTTTCTTCTATATTTTCCTATATACATATTCAATCAGTAACAATATTAAAAAAAAAATTACGATTTTTTTTCTAAGTTCTTTTTTTGTTAAAGTAATACATATTCAATCAGTAACAATATTTAAAAAAAAAAAAAAAAAAAATACGGTTTTTTTTTTTTCTTTTTATGTTAAAAGTAAAAAAAATCGATAACTTTGTTTTAAATTATCACAGATTTATAGTTCAACCATTTGTTTTGAAGGTATTGACGAGATCTTTCGAAAGATACCCGTCTTGAAAATTTACCCCCCCCCGGGGGGTACTCCCCCCCCCCAGGGGGGGAACCACTGCCCCCACATGCACAAATTTTTTTTCGTAGTTAACTACTACTATTATCAATAATTCATATTAATTTTACAATCACAAGTTTAAAATAACGCTCATTATGTACATTTATACGAAATTTTGCCCTATACTGCCATGTTAAAAGTTTGCATAAAATGCGATCACAGCGCCATCTGCTGGGTGATTGATCCCAAAATCTAATCAGCACCATTCCATGTCATGGTCCAACTATGTACCAAGTTTGGTTCAATTTCATTCATTGGTTCGTGAGATACGGTGAAAAATAGGAAATTTTGCGATCACAGTGCCACCTGCTGGACGATTGATCCCCAAATCTAATCAGCACCATGCCCCGTCAGGTTCCAACTATATACCAAGTTTGGTTGAATTTCATTCATTTGTTCGTGAGATACGGTGAAAACACGAAACCACAGTCAGACTGACAGACACACAGACAGACATTTTTTAAAAACTATCAATTCGTGTTCAGGAAATCCCAAAACGTGTAGATCCGTTAAAAAACGGAGGTCGAAAATTTTCGCGAATCCAATACTTTCTCTATATTACATATAGAAGAAAGTAAAAAAAATGGGGTTTTTACTTAATACTTTGCCCCTGGAACCTGCCCCTGAAGGGATAGGCGCCTAGAAACACTTGTATATAGTATTGTCATCGATAGTGAAGTCGTGTGCAAAATTTCAGTTCAATCGGATGACCAGACGTAATCGAAAATTGTTTTCCAAGATTCCGTTACATACATTAATAGTTACATCATGTCAAATGAATAAAAACGTGTTAAAAATTCTAGAAATTGCGTAATATTAACTGAATAAATAACATAATGAAGGAATGAGAAATAAATAATTTAGAATTAAACAAAAACCATTTTTAAAAAATCTCCCCTGACTGGGCTCGAACGTTAGACTTTAGGTTCGTAGCCCGGAGCTTTACCTCACAGCCACAGCGTTCACGTAGAGAAAGTCTTTTTTTTTCAATATAGATTTTTTGTTTGCTCACAGAGCGGTTACAAACATACCTACATACAGGTGAAGCTAATAAAAGCGTTTTTTTAAAAAAAAGGATTTTTTTGGACAGAAATGAATTTAAAATCCACTTTTTCAACTTCCATCTCGGTGATTTTCCGAAAAATCTAGGCGTGCCTAACGAACAAGGGCAGTGATATTATCAAATCTCAAAGAAACGAGAGGTATCAGGGCCGATGGAGTGTTACCATGTTAGCAGATTATTGTTGCATGTTGCTTAGTGACTGCCGTCAATCTGTGCACAAGAAAAGAAAAACACTTAACGGAGCTTCCATGTAAAGAAACAGAAATTTCAAAGATAATCTGTAAATACTTTTAATGTATTTTATACATAAAGAGCTTCGATTCTGCTATAGCTTCTGTGTGAATTCTCCAAACATTCATCCTTACTTTGGGAAAAACCCTTACGTAAAAGGAAGAAAGGACAAGCATTTCTGAATTCAGCATATCAAAAAACATTGGAAACACCCAAAGCAGTGAAAGAAAGAAAAAAATACGCTTTCACAGACTTGTAATATATATATATTACAAATTTTACCAAAAAATAATTTTACATTTAAAAAGTACTAAAATAAAGAAATATATATGTATACTCACACACATATACATGTATGTATGTATATATATATACTAGCTGACCCGTCCGGCTTCGCACTGATGAACAAATTTTAGTTAAAGATGGATTGATATGTAAAAAATCAAGAAATATATCAGTTTATATGTTATAGTCAGGCAATATTATTAACTGGAAAGTCAAAATATAATTTTACAATTATTTTTTTTAATTAGTTGTTAAATGTTGGCAATTTTTACTTAATGCTATTTATTTATTTATTTATTTATTTCCATTATTTCATAAAAAGAAACATTTCTTTACTCATGAATAAAAAATATTGAAAAATAAACCTATGACATGAAAATGTTTTTGATAAAATTGACGTCATAATAGCTTTAATTATTATTTATTTTTTCATTTCGCAAATATATTTAATTTTTTCCATAATTGATTATTATTTTAATAATGTATATTAAAGGAGAAATCAATAATATGAAACAATATTCGTACAATATATACTATTACAGAATCTGGTGTGAAACAACCACACGACTTCCATTACCCACTATTACACGTAATATATACAATTTTTTGGAGATATTACTTGCATTTTTTGAGATTTTCGAGTAAGAGAAACTTGATACACATATAAAGACACATACAACAGAGTTTGCATAGCGAGTTAAAAAATAAGGGGAAAGAAATAGATAGTTATTTTTTTAAACACGAATTTCCGAGATCTAAAACTGAACTACCTAATCAGGATGACCGTTAATATTCCTGTAATAAGCACGTAATACTTGAGAAAGGTTATCTAAATTGGATTAAAGAAAAAAATTTCAAGAATACGTTAGAGCCGTTTTTGAGATACCAACTTTTACCAAACTTAACATACTCAATTATTGACCTAAAAACAATAATTACATACAAAAAAATATTTAATAGGAAGTTAACATGGCGAGTTTGAAAAAAATCCGTACAGGCGTTTTTAAAGGAACGCACTTGCGAAGTCTGAAATTGAGCTGTTTATAGAGGACGCCTATCAATTTTCCTGAACTAAGCAACTTTTCAATCGAAAGGGCATCTAATATATTATTTATATAGCAACTTTGAAGAAAATCATTAGAGGTGTTTTTGAATATGGGCTTAGGGTCCCATTTCTGGTTTTCGATGACCCAATTCCGGTTTTTCAATTTTCACGAAAATTTGGAAAATTTATCTGTACACCAGACCTGAATCACTTGTGAAGTTTAGTAGTTCTATTTTTATTAGTTTTGAAGATATGACAGCCAGAAGATTACACACACACTGACCAATTGCCAAAACCTATACAATACTTCCACTACCTACGGTAGTAGGGTAATTGAAGTAAACACATACATCTCGTATTTACTACGATAATATACAGATTTTCGTATTACGTTTTCGATCGCCAAATACAAAAATCGCCAATGACGATAGATATCAAATCTATGCTTTGTTTTCAATTAAAATATTGAAAATTTTAATTAAAAATTTATTTTACCAAAATTTATTATAGCTTCTAGCACTTAGAGAGAGACAGTGTAACTTTTGATTATTGAAAGAAAAAAAAGAAAAATAAAAAGCAATCGGCTTTTTAGTTCTAGCGATCGTTCTCTACATATGCATATAAACCTTTCTTTTTTTTTATATTAGTATAGCTATAGAGCATAGGTATATTAAATAGGTTTCCAGTCAACATAATGTAACTCAAATAATTAAATGCTATTTACATTTCAGTAATGGCTGTATGCGCTATGTATATTGAGCTACTTGCCATAACTGTTAGTTGCTAAAAATAGTCGCCAAATAAATTTAAACATCTCAATACGCAAGCGAAGTATGACATCACTGACCGCCCGTGGATGCAAGAAAAAGATTTTCCATGTTAATCGCTCATTGGATTTTTTTTTTTTTTTTTTTTTTTTTTTTTTTTTAATTAAAATTCTAGAAGAATTATTTCCCGATTTTAATCCTCATATTTGGGTATAGATATGTATTAGTTATTGTATGCATGCGTTAGATTGAGTTATTTTGCTGTCAAATTGACAAAATTTTAATTTTAAATTTCAAAACTGTCACCCTTGGCGTTTTTTGTATTTGGCGATCAAAAACGTAATACGAAAATATGCATGCCAGATGTATATTTTCGTAATATGTATTGTACGAAATATTGTTTCATATTATTCGTTACACTCTTAATGTAAGTTTTTAAAATAACCATGTTTTTTGAAAGGAATTAAATTATATTCGCCAGATAATTTGGCGATATTTTTTTTTTTCTGCCAAGGATGACGGATATGAAATCTATTCCGCTGCAACATATTAGTATATTATATCAGATACTTTATTTAGACATTTGAAAACAAATTTGACTTCAAATTATGATAGAATATTTATCCTTTCCCTTTTAATTAGTTTATTAGTTGGATGTTTATTGTGTAAATATCATCCTTTGAAATGAAATGTTTATGTTTTCAATCGAATATAGAAATTTGCCATTTTCTTTTCTAGAGTTTTGAAATTTAAAATTCCAATTTTATCAATTTTACAACAAAAACAATTTAATCTAACGGATGCACATGATAACTAATACATATCTATATCCAAATATGGGGATTAAAATGGGGAAATAATTTTCCTCGATCTTTATTATTTTTTTACAAAAAATCCAGTTCACTTTTTATATTATTGTTCGCGTGAAAATATATTTTATTATATGTCTAAAAATAAATTAATTCGTAAATCTTTTTGGCAACAATTATAAATTAAAATAAATAATATTATAAAATAGAATTTCTTATTTTATTTTATTTTATTTATTTATTTATTTTTAAATTCCAATTTCGTTTACACACATCAGTTTAAATCACGGAGTAATAAAGACTCCGTGGTTTAAACATTGATGCTTAGATATTATATCATATCATATCAAATTAAATTATTAGAAAAATAAACACTTTTAATTCTATAATGACGTCAGATTTAACGTGTAAGTTTAACAATTAAAAAAGCTTTATATGAATTTCAATTTAATGCACGTGCAAATATATTTCTTTTCTTTTCACGTCAAGATATTTTAAAAACGAAATGAATATGTAAATGTTTCTTTTATGTTGGCAGCAGCTAATTTTTTTAATATTTCATTATTTCCATTTCTATTACGGCTTCTATGGGGATTTTAATTAAAATGCTCAGATTTTAAACTAAAATTTATTTTATCAAAATTAAATATAGCCTATAACAATATGGCATACTGTAGCTTTCGGTCAGTGAAAGAAGTTTTTAAATCGGTTCAGTAGTTTCAGAGATTACCCTCCACAAACAAACAATTTTTTGCGCTTTATATAATGATATAGATAACATTTTGTTGTGTTATTTTTTACGATGCTTCTTTTTTACACCAAAGTTTACCAATCCTACATTTGCATACTAATTTTCTCATATGTTTTTGATTTACTTAATTTATAACATAAAAATATATGTATAATAAGTATTATGAAAATTAATTTAACAGATCTAATAAGTCAAGTTCAACATACCTTTCGATACATTGTATTCTATTTTAACGCATTTAAATTCATAATTCATGAAATTTCATTAATTTTGATCACATTAAAGTAAATCATGATGATAGTTGATTAACATTCCTTTGATCCCTAATGACTTTGAAAGAGTATTTTGAAATCTAAAATTAAAATAAAATTATTGATTATTGGCACCTTTTCTTTGGCACTTAATGAGCACTCATTAAAAACAGTTATGACCATTTAATGGAATATCGATATTTAATTTGAATTTTTAATTAAGTGGCCATTTTGTAAATAAATGTTAATGTGATCAAGAAAAACGATGCATGTTCGACGTGTTCAGGTGAATTATCAACTTCTTTGACAATGACTGTTTCGATTATTGGTAAAGTTGCTTTAAATAACAAAGTAAAACACCACAAGAGAAGTTAGATTTTTTTTTTTTTATTATTATTATTAAAGGTTATGGAAAAAATTATGTTATTCACATAACTCAGAATGAAAAAAAAATTAAATAATTATATCACATTGAATAATTATTGTCTTAAATATGATAACTTACTATTAATGACTTAAAAGAGGGGAAAAAAGTGAGTTGTTCTTTTAAGGTCATATTTTGTACTTTAAGACTCATTAGACCGGATATATGTCTTAAAATGAATTCCATATCATTATGAACATCTATGCCTGATCCGAGATTCGAGCCCGGTGTCTGGGAGCAGAAGGCAGGAGTGTCAACCATTTCGCTTGTCACTGAAAAGAAGTGGCGGGGGGAACGTTTATATATTCTCATATTATTATTTATTAAGATATAACTGAAACATGCATTCACCACTCGCTACGTGGCGACTAAACAGAATAAAGTGCCAACTTAATAAATTAAACAACTTCCTATATTTTCTTCTATGTCGTCATGAGAATGAATATCATTAACTAACGATAGGTAATTAGATTAAAGATTAACGTACTATAATTAAACACGAATTGAGTCCAACAGCGGTGAAATGCTACAATATTTAAAAAATAGTTCGCAAAAGTATGACATATTTCGTAAATTAGACAGCCAAAAAGCAAAATTTTCTTTGATTTGTGGCAAAATTTCTGTAATTATCGACAAAGAAATATAGTACATTTTAGCAATTAACTTTGATTAAACGCATTCTAAAAAAAAAAAAAAAAAACAGTTAGGGGAGTATTTGTTCCACATTTCGGCAATGAGCCATAAAAATATCACGTTTTTCAATAAAAGGAGCAAGAAAGGAAATTTCATCAAATGAAAGAAATGGCTATTTTGTGGTTTACCTAGTAAAAATTCGGATTCGAAAACTCAACTTCCACAAAAATCGACGATCTTAAAACCTTTCACAGAATTAAAACGCGCGCTTTACAAAAACGGGCCGATTTCAGAGAGAAAGAGAGAAATAATGTCTAGCAAATTTTATTGATCTGCTGTTTAATGGTAAGTAACCTAAAATTTTAATTTTCAGATCTATTGTGAAACATAAGTTTTTACATGTCATTTATTTGTTTTCTCTTTGAACGCTATATTTAACTTTTTACGTTCTCTTACCCACAAGGTAGAGAAAGTATTGTTTAGGGTCAAATTTTCGAACGCGAGTTTTTTGTTATATTTACACGTTTTGAGGTCCCCTGAATCAGAAAATCATGTTTTTAGCGGTTGGTCTGTGTGTGTGTCTGTCCGTCATCAGCATATCTCAAAAACATATTATAGCAGAAAGTTCAAACTTAGTATTCTAAATGTGTATCATATAGGGATACTACACTAATCTTTTCGTCGAGATGAAGCAAATGGTTCGTGTACAGGGACACCCAAGAGAATTACATTGCGTCTATGGGGGAAATTTCAGGTAAGTAGAGTTTAGCATTTATAGACTGCTCTAAACCAAATGAAACGAATATATATTTTTTATATGCGTAAAAACATGTTTCATGTAGAATATGGTATAGAAATCATATATTGTTCGTTTATAGGGCTACACAAAAGAACTAGATTATAATGCGACAATACTTGAAAATTGATGGAAGTGTACTTTAGGTTGTGCCGTATTTATGTGCAGCATGTGATGAGTGCATAACTTTCAGAAGATTACGGGGGCTGCCAATATTTAAGCTATGACATTCTTTTTTATTTGTTACTGGAAGTGCTTTGCTATAATATACCATATCATATAATATTTTACCATGTTCAGGGAAGTTGCTCTGGAATTGAAATTAATTCTTCATAGCCATATGGTAAATAATGTATTTTTTTAAGCTAATTATTTATCGATTGGTTTCTTGTATATTTACACGTTTTGAGGCTTCCTTAATACCGAAGTCAAGTTTTATAGTTTGGTCTTTGTCTGTGTCTGTGTCAGTTAGAGTAAATTAAAAACACATAATTTCAGGCCATCCAAATGATGTATTTTGAAGTGAATACGTTTGTTACTAGAAATGTGATTCAAGATTGATAAGTTTCGAAGAATGATGCGTGTGAAAGTTGTCTGAATAAGCTTAATTGAACTTTTGAACTTAGTAACATATTTGAATTCTCTATAAATGTAGGTACGATAATGAAACGGGCGGTTGAGGGGGGCGATAGCCCCCTCACATAAAATTATTTGTCAAATAAAGCTGTTCCGAAGCTTAAGTTGAATTGTTTTAACATAGGTTTACATAACAGTACTCCTTATCTTAACCCTTAATCTCCAATCCGTACTTATACTATTAAATTTCAGGGTAAGAGAAAGTCGTGTGAGTGACACACCAGATTATTTATAATTGTAATGGTTTGTATTTCACTTTTAATTCATGCATTTTTTTCATTTGTTTGAAAAATATTTATTTCTATTGGATTATTAATTTAGAGATAAAATAATTTAATTTGTTTATGAATATATATTTAAAATAAATTTATTTATTTTTTCAAGAAATGAATGATCTAATAGAAATAAATATTTTTTTTAGCAAAGAAGAAATTACTTTTCCAAGTTTATAATTTTTTCTAGGCTAATTTTTTATGTCTAACTTATTCTGGTTATTTTATTTATTTATTAAAAATGTCATTTGCCAACACTACAATGAACTATAAATGGCCAAAAATATGTAATCTAAAGTTTTCTTAAAATAAGCAAGTCTATAAAAAATAAATAAATAAAAAGTATACAAGTAAGGAATTTAAAAAATAAAGACCAACTAAAGCGTACTAATTCCATAAAATCACTTATGAAGAAATTTCTAAATAAATTTACAAAAAGAATGACTATTATCATTCTGAGACTAGATTAAGGATAAATTATAGGAACGCCATTAATTAAACGCCAAAATTATAACGCCATCAAGAAAAACGCCAAGTTTCAATGAAGCATACATAAACGCCTGCTTTTATAACTAACAATTTAACAAAGGAAAGCATTTATAATACCTAATAATCAAACAGTACTACAGAACTGGCATTTATAAATAATAAATGCAAAACTTTGAATAAACAGAATAAAGTGCAAGAACTCGCAACAATTCTTTTCTGTCGTAAGGAAATACAATCCTTCTTCCTTCTTGTCTGGTTCTTGAAAATTACTAACATAACTTTTTCGTTTACATTTATTTTATTATTATTATTATTATTATTATTATTTTATTTTTTTAAGATTTTATTTTATTTTACTTTATTTATTTATTTTTCTTTCATTTTTTATTCTCCTCACAGCAGTATTTAAATTGATAATTCTAATTAATTAATCTTCCATGATAATGCAGACGATTTCCATATTAGAGAAGTAGTATAACACTAAATATCCAAAAAAAAAAAAAAAAAAGTCTATTTTCTTCTCAATGTTACATAAAAAAAATTAAAAAAAGAAATTGTTAAAAATGAAAAAAAATCGATAACTTTATTTTAAATTATCGCAAATCGATGGTTCAACCATTCATTTTAAAGGTATCGGCGAGCTCTTTTGAAAGATATCCATCATGAAATTTTAAGTCCCAGGGGGCAGGAGAGGCTCCTACATACACATTTTTTTTTCCACAGTTGGTTATATCTATTACAAATAATTCTTTCAAATTTTATAATGATTATTAAAAAATAATTCTCTTTATGCACATTTATACAAAATTTTGTCCTATACCACCATGTTAAAAATTTAGAAAAAGCAGGATGGCAACGCAAGCTTTTGGACAATTTTTACCAAAAGTTGATAGGCACTAATTTATGTCAATGTGTAACTGCATAGCAATTTGTATGAAATTCTGTGCAGTAGTACCTGAGGTACAGTTGCCACAAAATTTTGTCATACACACATACGTACACAGACAGACAAACAGACAGACATTTTCAAAAAATGGTCAAATCGTGTTCTACAGATTTCAAAACGTGTAAATCCATCAAAAACCCGAGGTTGAAAATTTTTACGAATCCAATACTTTCTTCTATTGAATATAGAAAAAGTAAAAATAAGATACGATACAAATTAAAAGGATATGCTATAATATTAATGTAGCATACTAATAATCGCGCGTAAGTCATACTACTAATAGTTAACATAAAAACAAAATTTAGAAAGTGAAGATAACTGACAATGTGAAATCAAAAGAAAATGTTATGTTGTAGATATTCTTTCTAATGCACGAGGAATATAAAATTTGAAACATTGTAGATAAACAATTTTTTTTAAATACTTCTAAGTGGATGAAAAAAAACCCCCTGAGTTGGGAAACTGAAATGTACAAGGGGGGAAAAAAAGAATGAATGAAAAAGAAAAAATTTCGTTAAAATGAAAATTTTAACGAGAAAACTTATTTTGGTTTTAATGTAGAATTTATTTATTTTATTTTTTATTTTTTTTTCATGAAAAAAAAAAAAAAAAAAAAAAAAAAAAAAAAACATGATAAGACATAATGCTGAAATTAATTTCCTATATTCATGTTAATAGGAATGAACTAGACATATAAAAAAATAAATCATTTGATAAAAATAAATAAATTAAATTAAAGAATGCAATAAAAAAATAATTATAAATATTTCGTTAAAGCAATGAATAAGATAAAAGTATTAAACGATGATAACACTGGCACATACATTTTAAACAAATGAACAGTATATTCCCTCGTGCGCGATTTATTCAATATTCACAGTAAATATTTTATAGAAATTTGTTTGGGGCATATTTGTGGAACCATAGTGATTAATGAAATTTTTGACATAAAATCGGGAATTCGTTAAATACACGTTTTGCAATTTATTGTGCAAATCATCTAAACAATCATTGTTTAAACAATAAAATATTTTGTTCCTATATTCCTTGAAAGGTATCGCTGTGTGCTCACACACATGATCAGCTTGAGAAAATCCTTATTGTTAATATCATAAATATATTCTACTTTCTTTAATTTCTCAACCGTTTAAGAAAGAGAGACGACACTAAAGAATTAGGAATACTTGAGTATCTCTCAAACATTGTATGCAAAACAGTGATTATTTTTAACATTCAAAATAATATTGTACAACAGAATAATAAAATGTATATACTTATGCAATCCTAATGCAATATATATTGCGTACATGAAAAAAAAAAAAAAAGAAAGGAAAAGAAAAGAAATCTGTGACTGGCATCTAGAAAATAAATTGTGGTTCTTATAAAAATAGTTCCATGTCATCCTCTCGGGTACTAAATTAAATTCTTTTTAGGAAATATTTTTCAAATTACCTATTGTTTATAAAAAATAAAATATTGTTAACTAAAAAAAAAATTCTAAATCGTTAAAAAAAGGGGAATATTTATGGTAAATAATGTTGTTTAGCAACTAACTGTTGTAATCTAAATTTATACTGTTATTTTATTTTATTTTTCTTTGGATATTATATGTAAAATACAAAACCTTTCTTTCTATTAGCGTAAAAAGCGCCAGAAAAATGGTGATCAATGGTGAAAAATAAGAATTTTGTAAATGAATACCATAAGATAGAAATGGCATTTGGTATCAAGGTTTTATTCCTCACCATTTCTTTATATCATCACTTGTCTTAACAATAAGGTTCTTACTGTTACTGCAAGCATCGTTTCGTTGTCTATGCATTGCATAGGCAGTGTAAAGAGATTTACAGGTAAACAAAGAAATTATTAATTGTGGTTTTTAAGGTAATACGACAAATATAAAAAAAATATACCGAAAACAAATCGATAACATAATCTTAAAATTTATCCTAAATAAAATTATGCTTAAACTGAAATTATGTTTATTTATTTATTTATTTTACTTTATTTTAATTCATCTAAATACTATCATTTCAGTAGTTTTTCAAACAATAATTCAGTAATAGCAACAAAAATCTTAGAAAAAAAAAATCAAAACAATCATTTTAAATATTTAAAAATCAAATTAAATTACTTTTATAAACTCAAAAAAATTATTTTTTTATTTATACATGGATAATATCCTTAAAATTCAATTTTAATCACTAAAGGATTTTGAATTTTCGTGGAAGAAAATGTACTACTATGGTTCATAAATATTTAAAAAGTTTTCAGTTGACAATTGAGAAATCGCCATATTTTTACATTAACGTACTTAATGTAATAATACGTTACATTTCTGTACTTAACTACAAATTCGAACATTAAAATTTTTCACTCACTATAATTAAAGAAATGTGTTAAATTAATTAACGTAAGAAACATTATTACAAACTTCACAACATTTTTAGTTTAAATTTTAAAATATCTATGATTCAAACAATATTTAGTTAGACAATCCTATTTACATATTATAATAACTTTGTGACTTTCTTTTTCACTATCGTTAAAATTAGAAACTAATAGTCAATGATTTTAAAGAACACTAAATGTACGAAGCTAACACTATGTGATTATTCAGTAAAAGTATTTTTCATATTTTAAACAATATTATTTTTTAAATATTGCTAAAAAAAAAAAAAAAAAAATTCATCAGTTTAAATATCCTACTGAAAATTAATTAATGGTAGTATTACAAAAATGCAATAAATAAATAATACATACTAATAACAATTAAAATTGTTAACCAAACATTTGGTCAAAACCAATTTTGTTTTAATCTTATACTATTGAGTGAGCAATATTTGTATATATATATATGTATATGTCACTCGAAAACGGTAGCTCGGACACTCACGTAATTTAACACAAAGGTGCACTCCGTAGGGTCATTGTGCACATCGAAATCAGTTTTTCGAATTTTTGATTAGTTTTCTTTTAATTAATAAAAATATGAAAATAAAACTTCCTTTTTCTATAATCTCGCAGAATGGAGAATCTTAGGAGAGATTTGATTGGTTTATTTGATTTTCATTGATTGGAGTGAATTTTACGTTGAACTAGAGCTACGTTATGAGGAATTACGAGAGATTTGATTGGTTTATTTGAGCGTATTTTACGTTGAACTAGAGCTACGTTATGAGGAATTACGAGAGGTTTGATTGGTTTATTTGATTTTCATTGATTTGAGCGTATTTTACGTTGAACTAGAGCTACGTTATGAGGAATTACGAGAGATTTGATTGGTTTATTTGATTTTCATTGATTTGAGTGTATTTTACGTTGAACTAGAGCTACGTTATGAGGAATTACGAGAGATTTAATTGATTTATTTGATTTTCATTGATTTGAGTGTATTTGACGTTGAACTAGAGCTACCTTTAGATTTTATTTAAAAATATTTGAATTTTTAATATTTTAATATTATGCGACTTTTACAGAGAACAAATTACGATTGGCACCGCAGGCGTCCCACAGCATGTTTTTTGGTAAAAATTTTCATGGGTCTCTGACCAGCTAGCTGGTGAAGCCAGCGAGTTATGTTTTATAAGAAATAAATATAATAAAGTTACAGGAATAATATCAATACGAAGGAGCTACAACCTTAAATTTATACAGTTTTTTGGAACTACATTACTGGTAAAATTAGGCGATTTATATACAATGTTACAATTAACTTACACTTTCTAAAATATTAGCACCAGAACTACAGAAATACTTCTTTATATGATTTGTCTAATTGTAAATGTACTTGAAAAACGTCTTCCCACACCTTAAAATTAATTGAAACACTACCGACTTCGGAAGGATATGGCATTTCTTCTTCAGTTGCTAAATACGTACTATACTGTCTTGGAGGCAAAAGCAGGTCTTGTTTTTGCCTCGAAGGAAGTATTTTGCACCTGAAGAAGAAAGGCTACGTCCTTCCGAAACCGGTAGTGTTTCAATTAATTTCATGGTGCATGAAGAAGTTTTCCAAGTTTAAATAATTTTTTTTAAGTCGTACTAAAGTAGCAAACCACTCTTCATTGTCTGTAAATATTTTTGTTTTAAAATTGCAAGTAGATATTTATTTAATATAAATTTTTGCCAGAATAATTTTTTGAAAAATTACTATTCACTTATGGAAACTTAAACTCTAGATCTTTAAGAAAAATGCAATGATCTTGCTTAGAATTAAAAAGTCTGTATCGGGAAAAGTGCTCTTAGAAACTGTATAAAAAGCAGTAGGTTATGTAATTTTGTCCCTTAAAAGTAAATAATAATTTCTTCGATACATATTAGATGTATTTAAAATTTTATGATTTTTTAAGAAGTATTCCCTAATATTGTATTTAATTTCAAGTCATACTTAATCTTTTAAGAAAGGCGGCTCTTTATTAAAATTAATAATTAATATATTGAGACAGTTTAAAGAAGCAACATAAACAGATAAATGATGAACGGTTTATTTGAATGAGGAAAAAATTAAATAATACTAAAAAAACACCTACGACAAATTGATTTTAACTATTATATCATGGCGTTATTTTGCGACATTGTTGGTCATTTTAACTGATGAGAATTCATTAACAACTTTATCCCAAATATAAATCCAGATTAGAATCTATAGATCTCAGACTAGAATTCTTTGTATGTTTCAAAATTCTTTGACAGACATTCTATTAATTTTATATAATTGGGATTATGCATTAATAAATATTACGTAATATTTTTACTAGTTTGACTGGTTACTTTTCTCAATATGAATAGATTTCTTTTTTCAAATTTGGTTACCCATGTGTAAAATCTAGTTCATAGTCTCTTTAAATTTTTAACTGCGATTTTAAATGGTTTTACTTTTTTTAGAATTCCCATATATATATTTATTTCTTGTTGATAAATTGTTTATCTAATATTAAATTTTCTGTGGCATTTTATGTTCATTTTGAATACCTGATTGTCCGTCTGGAAATTTTCCGACTGAAACAACTGCAATTTGGGTGAAACACAAACATGCTATTCTTCTCACATCACTTGTTCACAGTACCGGGTAATGATTCCCACAATGATTCGCGTTTTTGATATCAAATTCAGCATTTTAAATTTCAAATTAGAAAGAAAGAAATCTTACTCTTGTTAATTTTATTTCAAACAATGTATCATGAAGGTCGTTTAAAAGGAAGACTTGTTGCTTATAAAAAAAATAATGTATTAAACTAAAATTCTAAAGTATACGTATCAGAAAAATTCAATTCTAAAGTATACGTATAACGGAAAAAAAAAAAAAAAAAAAAAATCATCTGATGAATATTTTATTATCCTAGCAATTAAAATGAGTTAGTCATAAAATTATGAAATAAAAATTAAATTAATTGTATTGAATTAATACATACATACAGATATATATCGTTTGCACTGAGACATCTGCTCGTCAGTTTGTAACACGCTTCTATAAATTGAGTAACACGCACATGAGGCATTTTGCTACACTGTCTGCTCATTATGTGTGATGATGATTCACTCTATCAACCTCATCATTGATATCAAACCCAACCTACAATCTATTTAAATTTCAGACTGCAAAGAAGAATTGTCGAAATTAAATCGCCTTCTACAAGATCTTTCACCTTTGAGTTTTTTGAATCTATCGAGACGCTTTTCTAAAGCTGTGCCCACGGGCTTTTCGCTGATCCATCTCATTTAAAGGGCCACACCCAGGGCACTTGTAATTAGAGGTTTCCCCGCAGCCCGTGCGTTCGGAGATGGAAGTGATCAGTCTTACTGGCGAAAATTCCATTTGTCCACGAGAAATGCGATATTACTCTGGACCCACCTTGCCCTCCACCAGTGTATAGGTGCGGCATCTTTTTCTCTCGACTATCGATGCCGTTGCTGTTTGAAATAGCAATTCGAACGGCTTAATTCTTTCGCGTGTGAAACGCAATTGTTGAAAATATGTCAACACACTTAGCGTCGAGATGTGCACATGAAATTAATGAATTATTGATACAGAGAGTCAGATGAAAGAGCCAAATGAATTCAGAATACTGCCCGGTTAACAGTAGAACACACCGTGTTAAATGTTGAAACCTGTCGCGCGGAATGGACTTATCATTAAGCATCAGAAAATGCGCCTTTAACATTCTTGGTGTGCTGAATAATTTTCAGAAGTAGCTGATACACATTTATCTCTCAGCAAACATGACAATTATATAATGAATTTTCCAACCCCGAAGCGATAGCTGCCAATCATCGAAAATGTGCTACTCCAAACGATGCTACTCTACCATTTTTACATAATGTAATACATTGTAACAAAACTAAATAACAGAAAACTCTTGTTTTGTTTGTCTGTTTATTTTAGATGAAATTAATTCCGAGTCCTGAAGAATAATTAAACAACAGTGATTAAACCAAGAGGGCATTTGCACTGTTGTGGTGATGTTAAAGGAGAAAACAAACTGATTAATCATCTTATAGAAGTATAAGCAATTTTATGTTAGACCTTTTTGTAAGTGATAGTCTCTCAAAAAGGCACTACAGCTATCTTTAATCTATTTTGTAAACATAAAAACAGAGTTAAAAATTTAAAGTTTATCAGACTGAAAACTGATAAATGATGATTATTCTTAGTCAGGGCACGATGGTAAATATTTAAATTTTGCTTTTAAAAAATATTTTTAGCCTTAATTGTAAGATTTTAATATTTTAAAAATAATACAAATGAGATGCATTAATGTATGTCTATGAGTTACGAAATGCGGAAATGTAAATAAATAAATAAGAATTGACGCGCATGTACGCAGCCTGTGCTTTCGTCTTTCATACATGTTTAAAGCATATGTAAATTAAAAAAATAATAATGATAAGATAGATTTGTCATGAAAAACTTGAAACTTTGATTATGCAGTAAAATAAATATATAAGAATAAATAATGTCCTTTTGATATTAAGGACAATTTTATTGTGGTTAAAATCGTATATGAATCAAATAATAAATAAGTATTTTTTTTTTTTTTTTTTTTTTAATTAAAGTATTATTCCAAAAAATTACTTCTAAAAGATCTAGATGCTTTTGAAACCTATTAATAATATCATAACACAACAAATTAGAATGGTTTTGTTTATTAATTTTTTTCGAAATTAAGAGAATGTACAGAAGAATGTTATGCAACAATTAATTTTTCGTTCTTTTATGTAGCAGAAACATACAATTGATAGAAAACAGCTGCAACGGGCAACTCACCTTTCGGTTTAGAGCTTGGACAAGTAAAGTGTACCGACATACAATTGATAGTAAGTTTCATACTTGCGTACAAGTGTTTTAAGTATTATACTCCTTGCGTACATGTGTTTTAAGTATTATAACTCCATGTGTCACGCCGCCGGTTACGAAATTCATTATATAAATTTATGTTTAAAAAATTACGTTACACAATAAAATTTAATACAAAATTCGCGATTTTTTTTTTTTTTTTTTTTTTTTACTACATACCTTAAAAAAAAAAAAAAAAAAAAAAGAATTGTTTGAAAAAGAAAAATTATTTTTTTTTTCTGATACAAATTTTCATTTGTGAATGACCCCTTATCGTAAAGACCTTTTTAGAAAACAGCTCTAAAAACAGCTCTTTTAATCACCGATATCTCTATAAATTTTTGAGATGTACAACTGGATTTTATTTTATAAGGTGTTGTACATCTCAATACCAATGGTCGCCAACCGATGGTCCGCAGAAAATCTGAGCATTTTTTTTTCTTTTTTTTTCTGTTTTTTTTCCATATCACTTGTTAATATAATTTCACATCACTTATTATTAAAATTTCATATCCCTTATTAATATAATATCATATCATTTATTAATAAAATTTCTTATCACTTATTAATATAATATCTCGAAAATAAAAAATAAAAAAATCCTTTAAAATTGGTCAAAATTTCAGTTTGAATAGGCGTTGTCATTGACAGAACCTTTTCTGGTCGCTTCGGAGTCCGCTCTGCCTGCGGCAGCGCCCACCTATATTCCCTTTTAATTTTACAGCTTGAAAAGTAAGTTCAATAGAGTTCCAATACCCAAAATTTATAAATTCGGTTTTTATGGCTTCTAGATCTATTTTGAATTTTAAAATGATTGCCCCCCCCCCCCTCCCCAATACGATTTTAAACTTCGAATGCACAATCGATTCCTCACATCAAAGAACCTAGTTACACAGACGGATTTTAAAAGTCCCTTCTTCTACTTTAAAATTGTTAAATGCAAGCTCCCCCTATTACCCTAAAAATTTTACAACTTTAAAAGTATACGCAATCCAATCCTCATTTCTAACAACACAGAAACGCAATTTTTCAAGTCTTTAGCTCCAGTTTCAAAATTTTAATTTATTTACCCTCCTATTCATTTTACAGCTTCGAAAGTACGCTGCAAAAAATTGCAACCTCACTGCACCTATTTAGATGTAAATTTTGTGGTGAACCACAGAATTTATAAAAAAATAGGGTAAATTATGAAAAATATGGCAAACTTAAGTATAAACTAGTATGTTGTGGCCACCACATAACTTTCTTCTATATTTTCCTATACAAATTCACTCAGTAAAAATAATTTATTAAAATTATTAATTAAAAAAATTATCTTCCATGATAATGCAGACGATTTCCATATTAGTGAAGTAATATAACACTAAATATCTAAAAAAAAGTCAATTTTATTGTCAATATTACATTAATTTTTTTTTTTTTTTTTTTTTTTTGTTAAAAATGAAAAAAATCGATAACTTCATTTTAAATTATCGCAGATCTATGGTTCAACCATTCGTTTTAAAGGTACTGGCGAGCTCATTTGAAAGATACCCATCATGAAAATTTACTCCCCGGGAAGGAGGGGAGGCGAGGCTCCTAGACATACAAAAAATTTTTCCCAGTTGACTATCTCTATTATAAATAATTCTGGTAAATTTCATAATGATTATTAAAAAATAATTCTCTTTATGCATATTTATACAAAATTTTGCCCTATAACACCATGTTAAAAATTTAGAAAAAGCGGGATGGCAACGCAACCTCTAAGACAATTTTTACCAAAAGTCGATAGTCACTAATTAATGTCAAGGTGCAACTACATACCAATTTGTATGAAATTCTGCTCAGTAGTACCTGAGATACAGTTGCCACAAAATTTTGTCACACACACACATACAGACTGACTGACAGACAGACAGACATTTTCTAAAAAGGGTCAAATCGTGTTCTACAGCTCTCAAAACGTGTAAATCCATCAAAAAACCGCAGTCGAAAATTATTACGAGTCCAATACTTTCTTCTATTGAAGATAGAAGAAAGAAAAAATACTGATTAGCCTTACAAATTACAGCTAAATTTTGTCAGCGAGGTTACAATATTTTACAGTTTAAATTGATTTCTGAACCCAAATACGGCTTTTATAGCTCTTAGCTCTATTTTAATTTCTCTAAATACTTCTCCTTATTTCCCTCCTAATAATTCTACGGATTCGAAATTGTACGCAATCTATTCCTCACCTTCTCAAAAGCCTTATTTTTAAACCCGAGCTCCAATAAATATCTGCTCCCTCATATCTATTTCTATTATTTTTAGAGCTTTGAAATTGTGCAAAATGGATTATTTGCCTCCAAAAGACGTGGGGTGGGGGGAGGGTGAGAAATAAAAATAAAAAACACTTTAGCCCTTAGTTTTTGTTTAAAATTTTACTAGCTGAAACCCGTCAAATTCAACAGTCACGTTATTGACCGTAATGTTTCAAAAATTCTCGCATCATTTTTTAAGCGTATTTCAAGTTAAAACATCTAATATAATTTACGAAATTTCACTTTAAAAAAAGAAGTTCGGAAAAATGCTTATAAATAGAAATAATATATATGACATCACTTTCATCAAAGTACAGTCAATCTGACGTCAAACTGACTCCAAATAAACAGTTGCTATCTTTTATTTTCTATTTCGTTTAATACTAAGACTGCATGTTAGCTGACCCGTCCGGCATTGCCCAGGCCCATGGTAATAACCTTAAATGAACCTTAAATTTGAATGGTTTTACATCTTTAACTCGATTTTGTTTGAATTTCTATTTTTAAATAAAAGCATTGCGAAAAAAAATTATCAGCTGTAACAAAAAAATTATCTCGAACCGAACGAAACTCTGGCTTGTGACCCCGATGCCTGCGGCAGCACATACGCCGGCCGCTAATAACATAAAAAAATTCCCAAAAATTAGCCTGGAACCGAACGAACCCGCCTGGCAATGCCCGGCCCATGACAATAACCTTAAATGAACCTTACATTTGCATGGTTTTACATCTTTAACTCGATTTTGTTTAAATTTCTATTTTTAATTGAAAGCATCACAAAAAAAAAAAAAAAAAAAAAAAAAAAAAAATCATCTGTAACAAAAAAAAAAAAAAAAATTAGGCACCTAATAACATGAAAAAATTCTCACTAATTAACCTTAAACCGAACGAACTTCTGACTCGTGTTACCGTTGCCTGCGGCTGCGGCTGCGGCACTGTATAGCAGGCATGTTACGCACGCGCTGCAAAATCCACTTTTCTCTACCAGCGGGCGCAGTATGTTGTATACGAACATCATCAATCGCCTTGAATTTCCAAGACCTTTCAAATAAGGTGTCACATGGGAGTGTCAACCACAAAATCCTTTATTTACACTTTCCACCGCCGGGGGGCACAGCGTGTTCTATACAAACAACACCAACGGTCAGGAAATACCAAGACCTTTAAAATAAGGTGTAACATGATAGTGTCTACTGCAAAATCATCTAGTTCCACTTTTAACCAACAGGGGGCGCACTATATTGTATACAAACATCCCCAATCAACATGAAATTTTAAGACCTTTATCACGAATCGTCTTGAATTTCCAAGACCTTTCAAATAAGGTGTTACATGGTGGTGTCAACTGCAAAATCCTTTAGTTCCACTTTCCACCGCCAGGGGGCACAGCGTGTTCTATACGAACATCACCATCGGTCAGGAAATATCAAGACCTTTAAAATAAGGTGTAACATGATAGGACCAAGTACAAAACCACCTAGTTTCATTTTTCACCAACATAGGGCGCCCTATATTGTATACAAACATCCCCAATCAACATGAAATTTCAAGACCTTTAAAATGAGGGGCTACATGTGTGGGTCTAGAACGGATTTCCCGCTCAAACTAATTTCCCCCCTTTCCCCCTTCTCCAAATCTACTTTTCCCCCTTTTTCCCCCTTTAAAATCGAAAATTCCAAAATCGCAGATATTGATTTTTTAGTATTTGAGTCTTGTCCTCCCATGTACAATTTCTTCACTGTGAAGTAATTTGGAGCTGAGTTTATCTCGCAAACGTGTTTTTAACCCCTGTCTCCCCCCCCCAGAGGGGGAACCGTTCGACTTTTTTTATTTTCTCTTTTGATGACACATTTACAGACCAAGACCTTTTTTTAGACACTTCAACCAAATTTTTATACCTAGCCGTTCTCTCAATTTAGTGGATACAGACATAACACGTTTCAAATTAATATATAGATTCTTTATTCAAATACATTTTAATTAAATTAAAAATGTAATATATTGAATCTTTTCTTATATATTACGATATAGGATCAATATATATATATATATATATAATATACTAGTATAAACGTCAACAAGTGGCGCTGTTGTACTGAAAATTTCCCTCTTTTCGGGGAAGCTATATCTCAGTTTCTATAGATTTTAAGTGTCTCAGATTTGATAGGCGAAACGGATATTATGGAAAATTGTAGGCATAAGAAGAAATTAAAAAAAAAAAAAAAAAAAAAAAAATGATTCAAGTAACACGTATATTTTTGAGGGTTATCACTGATTATTTCAATTTTCTCACGGATTATTTTCACTTTTTAATGCTTTACTAGAAATTATACTCATGTTAATTTTAATTTTTTTTCTGAATCAATTACGCAATATTAGACTTCAGAATTTTCTGGATGAGCGAGAAGTTCTTTTTTTTTTTTTTTTTTTTTTTTTACCTATCACAAATATTTTAATTTCATATCAGACATATCCCTTTGATTTTCGTTCCTTCATCATTTGGTATCTAGCTAAGGTAAAGCTAGGAGAGATTGCGCAGTAGGAGAGATTGCGCACATAGGGGATCGGCAGTAAGGAGTATAGTGAAAGCTCTGAAACTCCAGGTAGTTCTACAACATCGATAGCGGAGTGCCCACTTAAATGTACAATTGTACATGTTCATTGCTTGAACAGTCTAAGATTAAACGGGGTTATTTTGTCTCGTTTTCAAAAATGTTTGCTTAAATTTTCAAAACCATTTCTAGAATTTTTATAGAATAGTAGTATTACAAAATATTTTTAATTTAAACGATTTCACATGTACTCGTTTATAAATTTTGCTTGTGGCAGGTGGCTGCATGAAAGTTGCATCATTTATAACAACGAGTGCGACGATTACAGACAACGACAGATTATGTCAACAAACAAGAAACCATTCAAACTGAAAAGGAACTTTAATAATTTTAAGTTAAACATATTATCTAGTAACTAAATGTTACTTTTTATTATCTAGCTTTGTTTTTTTATCTGCTTCTTTAATTTATTTTCTTTAAATAAAAAATTTTAATCCTTTTTAATTATTTTTTTTTTTTTTTTTTTTTTTTTTAATTATTAATTTGAAATATCTACATGTAATATAAAAATATTTGTTTACAAAACCCTTATACCAATGTCATTTAAGTGCAATTGCAACTGTTAGCAATTTCATTGTTGTTAAAATTAAGCGCAATCTCTCCTACCCATTTGCGCAATCTCTTCTACCCTATTAGGAGAGATTGCGCAAAATAGCTCTCTTGGTTTTATTACAGCTGTTGCTTTAAATCATAGTATAACAACAAAATAGTAATGGAAATGCTTAGAATAAGGATAACTTCAAAGCTATGCATCAACAGTGTAACAAAAAATTATAATTTAGACTTTTTATAACATTTTGTTGAAATATGCGCAAACTCTCATAGCTTTACCTTATAATTGTTCTAAATTTATCATAATATTCGAATTTTTCAAAATATTCAAATGTACGTTAAGCATATAACTTCACATTGATCTAAAAATATACGTATTACTAGATTTAATAAATACGGTTTTATATATAGAAATTAAAGAAATTATTGAAAGAAGTAATGAATATGAACTGCATCTGTATGTGGTTTTTGTGGACTACGAAAAAGCTTTTGACTCTGTATCATCACTAGCAGTTATAGATGCATTAAGGAATACTAACATCAATTCAGGATATATTCACCTCATTGGAAACATGAATAAAAAAGCAACAGCCAAATTAAAACTCCACAAAACGAGTAATGCATTCAAAATTAGAAAGGGTGTAAGACAAAAGGACACAATATCACCCAAACTCTTCAATGCAGTACTTCAAGAAGTTTAAAAAAAATTAAATTGGGTAGAGAAAGGCATAAAAATTGATGAAGAATTTATATTAAATATTTGAGATTTGCAAATAATATTGTATTGCCTGCCTCCTCATTTGAAGATTTGCAAGGAATGGTCCAGGAATTAAAGAAAGGAAGCCAGCTCGTTGGATTGAAAATGAACATCAGCAAGACAAAAGTTATGCCAAATTTCTTTGTTTCTCCACTGAAGATCACTGTTGATACGGGTGAATTAGAAACGGTATGCAGTTATACTTATCTGGGACAAGTCTTTACGATATGAACGGAACATCATGGAAGAAATTAGAAACAGAATTAAACTTGCATGGAGAACATTCGGAAGATATAGTTCTATATTCAAAAACGACCTCCCAATTTATTTGAAAAAAAAAAAAAAAAAAAAAAAAAAAGTCTTGATGAGTGCATTTTGCCTGTTTTAATTTATGCTTCAGAAACTTGGACATTAACATGTAAATCTATACAAAAACTGCAAACAACCCAGAGAAGCATGGAGAGATGCATGTTAGGATTCACCCGAAGAGACAGAAAGCGAAACACTTATATTAGGAAGCAAACGAAAGCCACTAATGTAATTTCCAGAGTCAAGAAGTTAAAATGAAGCTAGGCTGGGCACCTTGCGAGAATGATGATAAGTGGACCACCAAAGTCCTATTTCGAATACCAAAAGATAAGGAAAGACCGAGAAAGAGAACACTGTGTCGTTGGAGAGATAAAACTGCGAAATTTGGAAGAACAAAATAGAGAAGAATTGCAGAAAACAGGGCAGTTTAGAATCACCTAGAAGAGGCCATCCTGCAGTGGATTGATAAAGGCTGAAATTGATGATGATAGAAAAACAGAAATTTATGCAGCAAATTTAATCTCTCATTTGCATTTCTTATAATTTAGAAACAATAAGAATATATTCATGATTTCCCTGTAATTGTTTTATTATAACCAATGAATATTTAAGCATCATTGTTATGATTAAATATGTATTTATCTTATAACAAAATTTTCCTTATAATAAAATAAGTATTTCTGTTGTTTTACCTTAAATAAGTTTATTTAATATTAATAAAATGGGGTTTTCTGATCCTTATTGTACAAATATATTTACATTTCTTTAGCAACCATATTAGTGGTCCGTGGTACATTAAATTATCAGTTTGGTCTCGGAGTCCTCCGAGAGTTTGGTGGTCCGTCAAGTCGAAAAGATTGGCGACCGCTGCTCTATACAGCTCAGTATGAAACTATGTCAAAGTTTTTCCCTACAGTCAACGCATGCGCAGTAATAAATTATTTACTACAACTGTCCATGTCATTTTGAATATTAAATATATTTGTTTTAAACGCTAATGTAATAATTTAGGCATATGTTGTAATATTTTCCTAAAGTTTCATGAAATTTGAAGAAAGACCTTTGGAATTATAAAGTAAAAACTTGCGTATTTTTTTTTTTTTTTTTTTTTTTTTTTTTTTAAATATCATATTGGACTTTTTAAATATTGGAGATTTTGTCGATTTACTAAATATTATAACTTTTTAAACATTGGAGATATCGTCACAAAACTGTACACACGTTTAAAATATAACATTGATTTTTACCATATCTATAATTTGCAGACCAGTCGACGCTTTTCCAGATACAGGGTAATCACAAATAGTTTTTGTTTTATTGGATTTGTTGTTTGTCCCCTAAGGACCTTGTGACAAAACCTTTGTTGAAAAATGCGAGGAAAGATATGTTTTCCTTATTCCCAAAATTCAAGAACAACACGTTAAGTATCTTTCAAAATATTCGATAAAACGTAAAAAAGCGAGTGTTTCCATTATTTTGTCCAACGCCTGTATATATACTGTATAAGGTTTTCAAAATTAAAACATATTTTACATTTGTTTATTTACATGAAGGAAATTTTAAAGTTTTTGTTTTTCTAACTGATGAAATTTGTTAATTTGTTTTATTTTATTTTTTATTATTATTACTTTTTTTTTAAATAAGAAATTTCTCTTAGTAAAACATAAAGTTTAATTTCGTAGATTTCTTAATCGAATTCGTTAAAAATTAAAATAAGATAGTCGTCATACACACTCAGTCTATGTCTTTGGAATCGTACGAGAGCATGCACATTCACAAGCGTAAATAATTACATTTTTACAGTGAAAAGAAAAAGATAATGGGATGAAAATAAAAACAGTCGCAGCCATTTAACATTGCAGCTGTCTCAGGCAGTTTTCTCAACAGGTATGTCGCGATACAGATGTGTATCTTGGAAATGCTTCAAGTATGCTACAAGAAACATCAAAATGTTTCTAATGTTTCTATTGATTCTATATTGTATGAACTTTGCATTTAATTCATATTCTCTTTTCTTTTTTCTATCATTCTTTTTTTTTTTTTTTTCATTTCGTACTACTGACTAACCATTGAAAATTTTTCGTTGAAATGACCAAACCTAAAGCAATAACTCCACGACTATTTCAAATGCAAAAAATGTATACAGAGGCTCCGTTCGAGTTTCCTAACACTAAGTCGTTATCAGGCATTTAAACAAATTTGAAACACTAATAATTCAGTAAATAATTAAAAGTGAAAAGTATAATGGGGTGTTTTAACAACATTTCTCCTAAAATTCGAATATTTGTACAATGGATGGTAATGTACCCCAATTCTTTCTTGTGTCCCCGTAAAAGAGTATAAATTTGAAGCAAGTAATTTCCAGTAACGACCATCTTGCAGCAAAATTCAAAAACATATATCCGTTTTAATCTCTTTTGAATTATTTTATGAATTTCAAATTATTAGCCCCGACAAGACGTAATATGTGTAAGTTATTTTATACTTTCCTGTAAAAAGAACTATAAGTAATATGCACATCATCGTACATATGACCATACCTTAGCAAAGCAATGTAACCTACAAGAGTTTTCTGTTTTAAATAACTCAATATTATTAATAATAATTTTAATTATTTTGAGACCAAAGACTGCAGTGCATAAAAATTGTATATAGTATTTATAAAAAAAAAAAAAAAAATTGCAAGTTCTACACTTATGAAAACTTATGTATTTCTTGCGACAATGCGAGCCTAACACATCCTAACCATTTTTATTTTAATCGAATGCAGAGTTCACATGCTAGCGCACTTCAAATAATTTGAGTCTATAGGTCGTTATGATAAAGAATTTTTCTTTATGTTTCTGTAAAAGAACTATGAGTTCTATATTGTAAAGTTCATATTCGAACTTTATTCCAATCATTTTCGAACTTTTAGTTTTTCTTAAGTGGCATCAGGAGGCTACGGAGATTAGAATAAAAAATGGCAGAAAAAAGTGGTGAACGAATGTTTATAACGAGCGGGCTTCAAAAGCCAGTTGGAAATGTTATATTTAGAATGTGTATATATTTATATGTGATAATGTGTGTATTTGTAAATATTTTTGTGCAGTTTCCTACTAAATTTACAAATTGAAAAGTTTATGCAGAGTCATCTTTTAAAATGTGTTCCACCTTTTTTTTGGATCTAGTCGCATATGATAATAATCATTCACGACGACGAATCCTTACTTATATTCATCAAAATTTATACAGGTCGTATGATCGTGACCTACATACCTGCTAAAGTTAGCAGGTAATAGTAGTATTAACTCAATCGGAAAAGGCGTTTAAACGTTACCGCACTTCGGACTACTTGAGCCCTTAGATCGTAATGATAAAAAACTTTTTTGTGTGTGTACCTGTAGACGAACTAAAGCGTCTATACGCTATCATGTTTACTGTAACACATGCACAAACATAAACAGATCACTGTAGAAATAGCAAAAATAAATTCAGGAGACATTAAAATGTATAAATATACGAAAACCTCAAAGTTGATTTTTTCATGATTACAATACTTTCCTTACACAGTATCTATAAAAGTGACAGAATGAAATAATAGCCTATCCACCGTTCCCTTCGACATATTTATGTTATTCTAATCTATTAATTTATTTTATTAGGGTCAATTTCGTAGTTTAGTTTTCGTGCTACTATTTCCAATGTAACAATTCTCAAAAAGCATATTTATATCGAAAATTTTCAATTTTACTATGTTGATAAAATCTTAAATCACATTTATATGAAATTTTGCTCTATTCTGCCATATTAAGAAATTCGCATATTTTCAATAACTTACGGAATTTTTATATTGGAAAATTCATAGTCAATTATATTCATGCCTCCATGACTGTATTCTAAATAATATTTCAAAAGTGGTCTGACACCTTTACGATGAAAATATCCCTCAAAATTGAGGTTTATGGGAAATTTTGCCCTATTCTGCCATGTTAAGAAATTCGTAAATTTCCAATAATTTGCGAAATTTTCAAAGTAGCATGTTTATAGTTAATGATGTTTATTCCGGCACCAAAACTGATATTTTAAAACTGTTCTAACATTTTTACAGTAAACATTTTATATTTAGTGGACGTTTAAATGAAATTTTGCCCTATTCTTCCATGTTAAGAAAATCGTAAATTTATAATGAAGTTTTTTAATTCGAATGTTGCAAATGAATAGGGTTCTTGTCAGTGTCGAAAGTAATATTTTAAAACTGATCTGACTTTTCTGAGAGAATTCGTTCTTGAGATATTGTGTACACAGACTAACAAACTAACAGACACCCTACAGATGGACACCATACAAATTTTATCATTTTCGGATTCCGCACACCTGAAAACGTGTAAAAGTTAAAAATCCGAGGTCGAAAATTTTCACGATTACCTAAGTTCCCCATACCTATAGTATGATGGGGAACTAATATAATATACATTAAAAAGTTAACTGAAAAAATCGCTCTCTTCATCGTAATATGTTTAGAAATATCAAAGAGTCCCCAACCCTATTTTTAACATATTCCAACAAGGTTGAAAGTGCTTGCATGTTTGTTCGTTGTCTAACTCTCGTAATTATTAATGGAATATTTCTTGAGATTGATATATATTACTCAATTTTCACTATTAAAAATGGAGTAAATACCACTTCTGATTTGTGTACAGGGACACCCATAAGTATTCCAAAGCAGTGCGCCCTATGAGAGGTCTTTCTATAAACCATATTTTAATAACTTCCCTGTGCTCAAACTTTAATGAAATTGAAATATGTTAATCATATACACAAAAGAATACTTTCAATAATATAAAGTGCAATTAACATTAAGATTTATAGGGCCGCATAAAAATATTCTCATATATTAAGGACTATATAATGAAACAGCTGGAATTACATTTCCATTGTTGTTAAGCATATTAACATTTTCTAACAATGTTTAAAGAGACTTGGCACCTTTGACGGCACCACTGAAGTAGGTATCATATAAAAGCTTATATTTCAATTTAATATTTATAAAATGAACTACTTTAGGTTTTTTCAATAAAATATATATTCAGGCAACAATTCTTGGGATTTCTGATACATTTTTTAGAGATTTGAAATCTTTAAATTGTCTTTTCTCAGTTTGCAATTTTTCATGAATTCATATGATCTTCAAAATCTAAAATTTCTATATCTATTTGAGTTCACTATCGGTTGTTCCCTATTGAAAATGGAGTGAAAATGGAGGGATTTTCTCAGCTAGCTTGTGTGCAGGGACACTCGAAAGTATTCCAAAGCATTTTGTTCTATGAGAGGTATTTCTATAAACCATATTTTAATAATTTAATTTACGCAAATATTAATAAAATTGAAATATATTATTCAAGTTTACTATCGGATATTTTCTATCGAAAATAGAGTAAATATCACCACTGGTTTGTATGCAGGTACACCCGAAAGTATTCCAAAGCATTGCGTTCTATGAGAGATATTTCTATAAATCAAATTTTAATTACTTTGCATAATTCTTAATGAAATTCAAATATATTATTCATATGCACAAAAGAATGTTTAGTATACTGTACGATTAGCATTAAATTTACAGACAGAAATATTCAATTTCGTTAAGGGTTATTATTGGAAATTTTCTGGAATTGCATTTTCGTTTACATTAAATTTTTTAATACTTTCTAACCATGTTTAACTGCGAATATGATTTCAATTTGCGTATTTGTCTGTCTGACTGTCTATCTGTCCGTCTGCCTGCCGTGTAAATATTTTCAGAAATTTTGAAAACTAATATATGTTATTCAGGTTTACTATAGAATGTCAATAAACTATATACACATGAATTTCCGTATGTAAATATCAATGCAAAAATCCCTTAACGGGTTAAAAGTTTGTGACGCAGCACTGTACTTTATGGCTATAAGAATTAGAAATACGGGTCTTAAAAATAATGATATCAAATTTTCAGTGACGCTTTGATATTAATTAAATTATACATAGATTTTCTTATTTGAATTTGCTTTTTCCTTTTATTTATATTTACAGTGTAAACGTTATTTTCAACATAAAATAATATATAGCATTTACTCATTGATACCTTTCCATTCACATCTTTTATACTATGAAAGCATGTGTTTTAAAAGAAATTATATGAAATTCCAGTAACGCAGTGGTGTTACATTAAATGATTTGTTTTTAAATTTCACTGCAATTATTTTGTTTTGCATATTAAAGTATGTGTGCACATTGAAATATTGCTTTTAATTTTCAAATACGCTGTCAAATATATCACTTTCATTAAGCTTATATTATGTACTGAAATATATTTATTTCAATGAATTATTCTATCTTTTGCGTCACGCCATCCAAAACTGTAAGTAAAATATATGGAAATGTTTACTTTGTGTCATTTCATCCAAATAAATTGAAAATGCATGCAAATAGATATTGTGCTGCAAAGAAAAAAATTGTGAACATTTTTTCAGTTTTGGATGGCGTGACGCAAAAGATAGAATAATTCATTGAAATAAATATATTTCAGTACATAATATAAGCTTAATGAAAGTGATATATTTGACAGCATATTTGAAAATTAAAAGCAATATTTCAATGTGCATACATACTTTAATATGCAAAACAAAATAATTGCAGTGACATTTAAAAACAAATCATTTAATGTAATACCACTGCGTTACTGAAATTTCATATAATTTCTTTTAAAACACATGCTTTCATAGTATAAAAGATGTGAATGGAAAGGTATCAATGAGTAAATGCTATATATTATTTTATGTTGAAAATAACGTTTACACTGTAAATATAAATAAAAAGAAAAAGCAAATTCAAATAAGAAAATCTATGTATAATTTAATTAATATCAAAGCGTCACTGAAAATTTGATATAATTATTTTTAAGACCCGTATTTCTAATTCTTATAGCCATAAAGTACAGTGCTGCGTCACAAACTTTTAACCCGTTAAGGGTTTTTTGCATTGATATCATTACTTTTTAGGGGTTAATGATCAAAACGTAAAATTAAAGGAGCATGGTAATGAGTTATAACTCTGTATAAAAATTGTTGTTTTATAGGTCATACTCGAACAAAATAACAAACTAAATGAAATTTCAAAATTTTATAAAAAGTGATTAAAAAAAAAAAACTTTAAGAAAGAATATTTTTTGAGGGATGGAAACATGCAACATTACAAAGGCATAATATAGTACATTTTAAAAATGACAAAAATTTCTACAAATAAAAAAAATAAATAAATAAGATTTATTATTTTATTCAATATTCAATTTCTTATATAGCTCATAGGTTCAACTATTTCTTAGATAGTCCAACAGAAAATTCAAAATAAATGTTTAAAAAAAATAATTTGTGTACGAAAGTTTTTGTAAAAAAGTGTTACGAATAAGTTTCTAAAGAGTTTTCACCACATCGATTTTAGTTAGATAAATATTTTGTTATTTTTAAATTGTAGATGCATAAAGTAAAACTGTTTAAGGATATGACAGTAATTTTCCAAAATACCTAGCACCATTGGGATGAGGTTCAGATCCTGCCTTGGAAACTCTGATAATTCTAAAAAAGCTGCTTAATCAATTTGAGAGAGATTTTGTTTGGTTTAAAATTAATTCAGCTGGGGAAAATAGGAGGGGGGTTACCAGTTAGATCACTTAGAAATTTTAATAGGGAAATCGCTTTTTAGAAAAAAATTTCTAAAAAACATGCATTAACACGTTAACTGCCGTGTCACCCGTATTCGGGTGACAGCAAAAGTTCTCATCAGGCCACGTCACCCGTATTCGGGTGACAGCAAGAGTTCTCATCAGGCCACGTCGGGTGACTCCTTCCAAAGGATTTCCGAACATATTTAGATAAATATATGACAGGAGATAATAATACTGTTGAATTTTTTATTATGAAACTAGAATGTATTTGGCAGATTCTGAAAGTGATTGCGATCACTAGACTCTTTTGGTTGCTTTGGAATCGGATTTTGAAAAAAATTCAGTGAAACTCAAAAAAGGTTTGGGGGCGGAGTAACAGCAGGCGAAGGTCTTCACGAAAAAGGCCCCTGGCCAAATGGTTCAACGTGCAAATTTCCCGATTGTTTTATTATGAAACTAAAATGTATTTGGCAGATTCTGAAAGTGATTGCGATCACTAGACTCTTTTGGTTGCTTTGGAATCGGATTTTGAATAAAATTCAGTGAAACTCAAAAAAGGTTTGGGGGCGGAGTAACAGCAGGCGAAGGTCTTCACGAAAAAGGCCCCCTTGCCAAATGGTTCAACGTGCAAAATTCCCGATGGTGTTTTTATGAAACTAGAATATATTTCGCAGATTCTGAAAGAGATTGCGATCGTTAGACTCTTTTAGTTGCTTTGGAATCGTCGTTTGAAGATGGGTATGTGAAACTCGGAAAAAAATTTTGAGAGCGTAGGAACGGCTGCCGAAGGTCTGCGTAAAAAGGCCACCCGGGCCAAATGTTTCACCGTGCAAAATTCCCGATGGTGTTTTTATGAAACTAGAATATATTTCGCAGATTCTGAAAGTGATTGCGATCGTTAGACTCTTTTAGTTGCTTTGGAATCGTCGTTTGAAGATGGGTATGTATAACTCGGAAATGTATACTCTGCTCGTGCAGAGTAATAACGTGATAAATGAGGATCGTAATAGATATCGGGGTGAGAGTACCGAAAGAAATGTAAACAGACATGCGGTAGCAGAGCACACATCTTACAGTGGCACGGGTGGCCTGACGGGGATTTTGTTGTAAACACGCGTGGCAGTCAACGTGTTAAAATGTTATGCATCTAGTTTTATTCTATCTGATTAAACATACTGTACATAGTCCCCACATTCTTCCTAGTATTTCGGAATCACTTTAGAATTTCTAAAAATTTTCTAAAACGTAGTGTAGGGATTTTGGACTTTGCCTCATTTTCGAAAATTGGGTTATGGGGGTATAAAGTGTATATGAGAGATCTAACTTTAAAATTTTAATTGATAAGGATTTTTTAGCACTTTGAGAAATCTTCTAAATATAATCACTTAAAATGTTTCCAGCGATACTTTTTTAAGGTTGGTTGTTTGTAGGTTTTAAGGCCAATTGACTGCGCTAGGGTCCTAGGCCTAAGTACATTGCCCCCCGTGAGGTCTTTCTAAGGGGTCGTAACTCGTATATATGCAAGTTTCGGAGAAAAAACACTGAAGGAACGGCTAGGTCGAAGAGTGCGGATGGGATCGAATCCGGCACTTCCAATCCACCAGCTTTTCAGCGCAGAACCGCTCGTGGGGCATTTTTTAAAGAAGCTTATATATATTCTAAAAGTCCCATTTTTCTTCCCAAATCTATAGGAAACGCCTTGAAAGTTTTGAAAACGTAAAAAGCGTGCATATTAAATATGAGTCTAAGTAGAACTTTAAATGAGCTCCTAATCCCCCTCATATTCGACATTTTAATGTTTGCCTCCTAAGGTTTCTTCTATCTCAATTCAGCTTCGATTTCTTTTTTTCTTTTCCTTTCTTTTCTCTTTCTTTTTTTTTTTTAAATAAACCAAACGAGATCAAACCACGTGATCCTGAAATAGGAACATAATGGAGACTATTTTCAGTTTATTTAATTAAAAAAAAAAAAAAAAAAAAAAAAAAAAAAAAAAACAGAGGCAAACAAAATATATTAAAAAAATTTTTGTTTGTAGAAGACATTTCCGGCAAACTACAAAAAGAACTTCATTTGTTTAAAATTTCAAAGATGTGCCTTTCGCCCCCCTGTTTTTACAGTTCAAATTTCCAAACAAAACAAAGATCCTTCAAACTGATTAAGCTCCCCCTCCCCCCCGCCTCCTTTTTTTTTTTTTTTTTTTTTTTTTTTTTTACAGTTTTTAAATTTTCCAAGGTGTTCTCGAGATACGGGGGACGACTTTAAACGAAAAATTTTCTTTCTTATTTTCCTAACAAATAGTTATAGAGAAAAACATTTTGTGTTAAAATGTTGTTTTGAAAAGGTCTTTCCATCAAACTAACAGAGATTCCCCCTCCCTCCACCCAAATTTCACATTTATAAAACTAAAATTTGCCCATCACTGAGTCCTTATGCCCCCTCTCTTCCCCTACTATGCACATTTCTATTATTCTTAACTAAACAAAATTCCGTAAAAATTCTCGTAGACGTGTTTCACAGTTTTTAGAAATTCCGAAAATTACTAGATAAAAACAAATTGAATAATTCGTATTCGACACTGTTTGGCGAGATTTTGTATGAACTTTGGAAATACACTTTTCTAAAATCGATGAAATTAAATTCATATAAAAATTCTACAGAACAACTTGATTAGTTTTTTATATAATACAAAATGAGTTTAAATCAGTTTAATTTAAAGTTGTTTTCGTAAAGAATTTGCCTTTACGATTTTTATAATATAATGCAAACTCAAGTTACTGTAACAATGTTTGTGTTAACAGTAATTATTAAGCTAAGGAAAAATCATTTAATTTAATATAAGTATTATTCGTTATTATTGTTGGTTTGGCCACGACTTTTAAGTTTTTAAACTGATTAATAGATTATTTTTACAAAGTGAAAACAGTTACATATTATAATTTTACTTAATTTTTTGTGTTTAATTAAAAGCTTAAAATTGCCTCAGTTTACATCGTAACACATTTAAGATTTTATGGATAGGAATTTATGGATAGGATTTTATTGTATAGGAAAGTTATATTAAAAAATAAACAAGTACTTACAGAAATTTCAGAACAATATGTTGTACTAAATAATGAATAACAGAGGTTTTTAAAAAATATGTGATAGTAAAAAAAAAAAAAAAAATATCCTTTGTAATGGAAATAAACATCCTTGAATCCTATTTGAACCTCTATGTCATTTAATAATTTGAATGATATCATTCACCAAAAAAAAAAAAAAAAAAATTCCTCAAAGTTTTATGTCATATTTTTTAGAATAGTGTGTACAATATTTACAATGTTATTATTAATTTCTAATTTAAAAGTTGCAGATGTATGGTAATTTCAATTTTATTTTATATCACTATTATATCTAAGAAATAAGTATATACGAGTTAAGGAGGATATTTTTTTTTTTTTTTCTGGAGTAGTTTTATTGTTATATTTATGCCACCTCCCTACTGTTAAATTTAAGAAAGAAAGAAAGAAACGCGAATAATTTTTTAGGTATAGATTTGATTTAAAAGAGAAAAATAAATAATAATAGAAAAATCTTTAAAAAGTGAAATTTTTATACTGGTAAATATTTAAGTAGTATAGTTTGTTATGAATTTAATTTAAAAAAATCTTAATCTATTTAAAATTTTATTATAGCTTAACATTTTGTAATTTATATATATATACTAGAAACTTAATGAGCAAATTAATTATTTTCAAATTCTGTTTTAAGAATTTTTTCAATCCGTAGTTTAAGTGATTTATCACCTAATTTTGAAAAAATTACAAATATTTGCATATGATTATCATATTATTTGTCATTTTTATGAAAATAAAGAACAAATTTTTTGTTGTTGCAATCACTTTTTAAAATAAAACCAATTTTGAAAGTTAACAAAGTATCAGCATGAAAACAATGTAAATACAATGAATATTTTTGATAAACAAATGTCATATAAAATACAAGTACCTAAATAAATAACTAATTTAATATATATATTAAAAAAAGAATTTTTTTTTTTTTTTTTTTTGTTTGTGTTTTTTGTGTTTTTTTTTTTTTTTTTTTTTTTTTTTTGACGCCAGTTCCCGATAGAGGGAGCCAAAACGATTGTTTGATATTGAGTATTTCAGATAGAAAAGAAGACTGTATTCGTCCGCGAAACTGCCACATCACGGTATTTTCGGAGTAAAAAATAGTTCGATTTTTAAACTGAGTTATAAAAAAAACAAGAGTTTTCCTTGGGAAAAGGGAGATGTCAGGCACATCAGATAAAAGCGATTAATATCATATATCAATTAAATGACATTCGGTCGAGCCATATTTGAGAAAAATTTGTTCCTTACATACGCCGCCCATTTACAACTTAAATGAGCCAATTCATATCTCGAAATATATTGCACGCAGAAATGTAGCGATTTCAGGGTAGGATTAGACAGAAGGTGAAATACTATTTTGAAAATATCAGAACATAACCTTCCATATATCCTGAGATATTAAGCGTCGGCTTTCAGCGGTTTCTTTGATCTAAAAATTCTTGTATATACAAGTGTCGCAGTTTCGTTCGTTTTTCCGTTTCCGCTGAGTGTCGTGGCGTTCGTTTGTTTTTGCGCTTGCGTCACTTGAGACTCTGCCGAGTCTCTTGATAGTGTTCATGTGTAGAATTCGTAACACAAAATGAAATACACTTTCAGCAATTCCCAAGCATAGTTCCAATACATCCAAATACTCGTAAATGAATGATGAATGATTGCCATTACCACAACCTACACAAAACATGCTTTTATGCGTATAAAAAATCTGTTCATTTCATTTTGTTTAGGGCAGCCTATAGATGTCGCACTGTACTTATGAGAAATTTCGCTCACAGACGTAATGTATTTCAATTCTCTTGGATGACCATGTACACAATCCCTTTGTCTGATCTGAACGAATAGTTTAGTGTAGCATCACTATATGATACGGATTTAGAATACCGAATTTGGACTTCCTGCTACTATTAGTTCCCCATCATACTATAGGTATGGGGAACTTAGGTAATCGTGAAAATTTTCGACCTCGGATTTTTAACTTTTACACGTTTTCAGGTGTGAGGAATCCGAAAATGATAAAATTTGTATGGTGTCCATCTGTAGGGTGTCTGTTAGTTTGTTAGTCTGTGTACACAATATCTCAAGAACAAATTGTCTCAGAAAAGTCAGATCAGTTTTTAAATATTACTTTCGACACTGACAAGAACCCTATTCATTTGCAACATTCGAATTAAAAAACTTCATTATAAATTTACGATTTTCTTAACATGGGAGAATAGGGCAAAATTGTAAATTGTAAATTGTAAATTTTTCATATAAATATGAAATTGTAAATTTTTCATATAAATATGAATTTTGAGGATTATTGCATTGGAAATAGTAGCATGAAAACTAAACAACGGAATTGACCCCGATAAAATAAATTAATAGATTAGAATAAGATAAATATATCGAAGTGAATGGTGGATAGCCTATTAGGCGGGGATTTCATTCTGTCACTGTATCAAGCTTTTGTCAAATTCATTTCTTTTAACATGATTATATGTCTCAAACTAGAAATTTATGAGAACATAAATATGATGGGGATCTCAGCAGAGTCCACCTATGCCAACTAGTTTTTTCTTGAGATGTGCTAATAACACACACAGAAAGAGACCAACAGCTAAAAACATGATTTTTGAATTCAGAGGATCTCAAAACGTGTAAATATAACAAAAGCTAATTTTCATAAATTTGACTCAAAAATAATACTTTCTCTATACTATGTATATGGTTAAGAGAATGTATAAAGAAAAAGAATTTGAAAATTCACTTTTAGTACATAAATTATTCATAAATTTTATTTGTTAAGCTATCAATGAGTACTCTCGTATGTATTCACTCGGGGAAAGACAGACATTACAGGTTAAAATAGCCGTCTTTCCCTGAATGAAAAAGAATCCCTCCCCCCCCCCCTCCCATGCTGATCAGTCTGTGCCTTATTACAAAATCTATAGTAATTACAATTTCTCACTTTTAATACAACCCCTTAAGACTTCGCGAAAAACGCTAGAATTTTCAAATTGCAATAACTCAGCGAAATTTTCACTTAGAAAGATGATTTTTTTTTTCCTTCTTAGACTGAGAAGAATATTTTTCTAAATATAAGTCCTGTGATAGGAGTGGCAATATAAAAATTAAATTTCGTATTTAATATGTATCACCCGGTATATATATTCAAGCATGCTTTCATGTGTTTGTTATTGTCTTGATTTATCTTCTTCTTAATTAGATTGGTGGTGACTTTGGGTTTGATTACATTAATTGTTTAGTGTGAAGGTTTTCTTAAATTTGAATAATTTCAATATTTTAATAACAATTTAATATCTATATTTATCTACCTATCTATATATATAGAGAGAGATATAATTTTTACAAAAATAATATATTGTATGATAATGAATAAAAACTTTGTAAGCAAACAATATATATATATATATATATATATAGTAATTCATAATTTACATATTGTGAGATAAATTATTCTAAAGTAACACTTCTTATTTACATGAAGAAAATCCTAAATATTTTTAATCCTACTTAGTTTAACTCTGTGAAACTGTACGATTTGTTTTATAATTTCTCAGAAAATTATTTAATATTATCAGGACTGAGGACTGTTAGTCTCAATCTACGGATTTTTACGATACCAGTTTTACGATAGTTGGACATTTATCGAAATCGAAAATTTATCGAAAATATAATTGAATAATTTGAAAGCAATATTATAATTTGAAAAAAAAAAAAAATAATAATAATAATAATCCTCCGTACTAAAATAAATTCTGCTTTTGCAAGTATTTGATCAAAATCTTTTTTTTCCAAAGAAAAATAAAAGAAAATCAATAATAATCAGTTCCGAAACGGACAGTATCGAAAAAGTTTTTTTTTTCTTTTTTTTTTTTTTTTTTTTGAAATAATTTTGAATTACGAAATGAAAAGCGCGCGTGAAAAATGAAATAAAAAATAAAATAAGATTTATAAATGGACAATATTTAAGCTCGTGGTCTCAGTTCAATGATATAATAAGAAAAATATGACGACATTAGTCGAATGAAATTACCTTTTTTTTTTTTTTTTTTTTTTTTTTAATCTTATCGAAATTTGTTTTTTTTCGTTTTGTTTCTTACTTAGATCATTATTTTATGTGTCACTCAAGATTTTCCAACAATTTGAAAAGGTTTTCTTTTTTTTTTTTTTAGAAATCTTTAATCATCAACCTTAATTCATTTTAGATAATTTGGAGTGAAAGGCTGATTTTTATACCAACTACGTGAAAAATACCAGAGCCGGGAATCGGGTAAAAAAAAAAAAAAATTGAAAAGTGTTTAAATTTGTTCCCATGCTCTCATATTTTTAAATATTTTTAGAATTCATTGAAAATAAAAAGAAATTGAACATTATTATTATTTTTTATTATTTTAATTATGATTAGTTTCCCATAAAAAATATTTTTACAAAATAAATTTCTTTAGACTAAATAGGCTGGCTTCAAGAAGCGATTTAACAAGTCTGCTTCGCATTCAGGGGTGAAACTGTTCAGCGTCTTCAACACCATTATCTTTATTTAAATAATAATAATAATAATAATAATAATAATAATGTATCTTTATACTGATATTTTGTGATTAAATAGGATAAAGATTAGATTATTGTTTAAAAAAAAAAAAAAAAAAAAAAAAAAAAAAAGGTGAAAGAGTTTCACTAAAACACGGAACTCTTTTACTCCTGCTAGCATTCCAGTGCATGTCAACAGATATATATATATTTTTTCATTTGACAAATTTTACATCCACCTATTTTTCTATTTTAAACAGTAAACCGTGCCCATTTGATTAATTTTACGCACTTATTTTTAAATCATTCAAACTTTATCATCAGCAACCGATCCTTCAAATACCAATTATATTTTTACCAACGTAAATTCAGGGGTTGGAAACGCATACACAAAGTCACTTTATCTCTTCTTTTTCTTTAGTGTGTTGTTTTAGAAAAACGCTAAAAAGCGGGACTTAGTTTATTATTATTATTATTATTATTAAACAATAATTCTTGTTTGGTGTATTTCAACAAATCTTTGTTTTTAATTAAATTTAATGTAAGCTTGGTCTCGCAAACTTAAAATGAACAATATCTTGCCAACGGATCCCATTAATTTCTTTGTTTTAATTTTTTATTTCACGCGCAAAAAAAACAAAAACAAAAACAGGTAGAACAGTTAATATAGATTATATCTAGAAATTATTTTTTTTTTTAAAACAAGAGGCTTTATCTTCCTGTGTCAACTTAGAATTTCTAAGTTTCTCTTTACAATATCACACGTGGAAATTTTGTGGTAAAATTCTTGTTATTATAAAGAGTGCTTATTAATCTTTGAATTGTTTCATTTGTTTATTTATTTATTTATTTATTTTTTATGCTGATACATTTAAAAAATGTTTCTAATAAAAAGACTGACGACTCTCCAGATGAGCATTTTATTTTCTATTCAAACATTTACATTAAACTGTTTTAACTTGTACATACATATCAAATGACATTATATAGTTTTTATTTTTTTTAAACATATATAGTACAAAACATGTAGATCTAAACACAAATACATTATAAATTCACAATTTATTTACAACAGACTATGTACGAGATTCAAATAAATTCTCTGTAGTAAAACACATAAAATTTTCCATGACATAAATCAGGCTTCGCACGGTTCCTAAAATTTTACGCTCATTTTATTATAGTGTCACCAATGTTTTAAAACAATACTTTTTTGTATATAACATTTCAATATTAAAATAGCCAATAAAAATTTCTTTTTCACGATCGTGGCAGTAATATAATGAAAATCGAATAAAATTTTTGGAATGCTGCGAGGCTTCCGTAAATGCATTCCTGAAAACTGGCATTTATAGGTGAACAGTTATCATTATTCGTAATTTAAAATAATATGCATTCAGATTTTGATGGATTATATGCTTGAATTTTCTCATTCATCAGCTAAAATGCCATTGTTGTCTATGTCCAGAAAAAAAAAAATCTAGATTTGAATGAAATGATAGCTGTAAAAGCTTTAGTCACCGGTTCATAAATGTTTTAGAAGATTCGTGCATTCAAAATTAACATAAAAATGACAAGAGGTTTTATGAAAAGGACGTACGAAAAGAAAATGATAGTATAAAGCTACACAATTATGAAGTTGAAAAAAAAAAAATAAATAAATAAACCTGCCAAAAAAAAAAAAAAAAAAGCTATAAATGATTATGAACATAAATTTTGTGAATGAAAAGAGTATTTAAGAACTTTTTTTTCTTCCTTAAAGTGCATTTTGTAGAGACTATAATTTTCATCAATTATGTTATTAAAAAAAAAAAAAAAAAAAAAAAAAAAAAAACGCGTATTAAGCAATTTAGAATAGAAATTAAGCCTCAGTGTAATTTCATGGGAATTACAGGAATATCTGTCATATAAAAATTTCAGAATTTACCCTAAGATTTCGTTTTATGAATTAAAGTGTTGGTTTAAATTTTGTTAGAATACTTGCATAAGGTTCTACACTGCTTTCAATGCTTTTTTAAAGGCAGGTTTGGGTACGATTATTATTATCTTGTCAAGTTCTGTGAGTTTTGAATTATAATCCAGATTAATTTTTCAGCAATGCATTTATTTTAAGTTAGTTTTAAACACGTGAGAAAAGCATGGTAAATATAAAACTTACATAGAATGAACTTTCTTTTTTCTTTTTTTACACTAAACCTAGACAACAAATTAGATGCGTATGCTTTAATTATTTAAAGCAGATACAGGAAGCTGAAATTTCTTCGAAATGTACATTAAATGGAAACTTAAACAAAACTTCTCAGGGTATATTGAAGAATGATTAATCTTTGTACCTTAAAAATGAAAATTAAATGTAAAACGTATGAAATGAAGTTAAAATGACGACGTCAAACTATTCATTCTAAATATTTCAGCACAGAATCCACGATGTACACACACACACACACACATATATATGTATATATATACATATATATATATATATTAGTGATATTAGACGCTGAAAAATAAGATGTTAGAAGAGAAAATTTTCAGTGCGTTGTTGTTTTGAAATAGAATATACTCAAAATTTACATATTAAACCTTCTATGTAGTTTTAATATAGAGATCTGCAATATGGAATTTTAATTACAACTAAATATTTTTAAACCGTCATAAAATGTAGGTAAAATATTATGAGGTATTAATAAATAATAAAAAAAAATATCTTGATAAATTTCTTAAGAAAAATGTATTTATTTATTTATTTTTTCCCTAAGCAAAATATTCACATTGCTTTGTTATCATAATATTCATATGAAGTTCTTTATTTTATTTCTGTTTGACCCAGTAAATAAATAATTTATTGTACAATATATATATATACATATATATATGCATATATATGAGGAGAAACATTCAAACCGTGTCTTTTCCTTCGGATACAATTTTTCAGACAACACAAGAACTAATAAATTTAAAAATAACTAAACTTAAAACCTATTTGTCATTTGTTTAGATGTATTAGTAGTTACTAGGAAAATATGTAGACATATTTCAGAAGATATGTAGACATACTATTTTTTCTGATAAGTTAAGAGAAAAATCACTAACACAATTTTTTTATTTTTGGAGAAAACACGGTTTGAATGTTTGCTCTTCATAGACATATATATATATATATGTATGTAAAACAAAACACTTAAAGGAAGTAATTTAATAGGCCTCTCCACTTATCGTCCCCAGAAGCCGGAGCCAATGTTATTCCATGGAGAATTTCGCCCCATTATAACTTATTAACTAATATATATTTTTAAATTCCGTTTTCACATTCAGAAACTTCACAACTATTAAAAACAATTCATCGCTTTGTAAAAATTATTTCTTAAAGATTTAATATTTTACTTTGAGATTGTAAAATGTGAATTTTCCCAATGTGAAATTTTTCATTTTGAGCTTAAAAATGAAATCTTAAAAATAAAAAAAATCAATTTTTAGAAAGCGATAAATTGTTTAATAGTTGTGAAGTTTCGGAAAGTAAAAACGGAATTAAAAATATGTATTAGTTAACGAATTATAATGGGGCAAAATTTCCCATAGAATAACATTGGTTTCGGCTTTCGGAGACAGGTAGAGGGCCCCCTTAAACCAAAAAATCTCCATTAAAAATTAATTAAAGAAAAGGATAAAATTAGAAAATCATCAGACATATTTTTTTTTATAAATCTTGGAAACAAATAATTACTTATCTTTATTACCTGGATTCAGTCAAGATACCAAAATAAAGTAAAAAAAAAAAAAAAAAAAAACTAACTTCGAATAATGATGAATAAAAATTAAATTAAAAAAACATTCTAAAATGCAAGAACACTTAACAGGTGTTTCGGGTTCAAATAATTAAGAACGACCTTTTTTGGGGGCGAAACAGGTAGACATGAGTGCAGTGTGAATTGCAGTACATATTTGTTCGTTATTGCTTTCATGCTGCATTCGGGTCCACTTATTTTACACCTGATGAAGGGTCATTCTTAATTATTTAGTATCCTGAAATAATTGTTGCATGTTCTTATATGGTGTTTGTTTCCAAATTTTTTGTTCTTCATACCAAACTGTACGTTAATTTTAATGGTACGATGAAAGATTACTGTGAAGTAAGCAATAAAATATAAAGACTCAAATGTATATATCAAAACAGTTAAACATGTTTGATAAATGTTTATTTTTACATTAAGAAAAGAAGGAAAAAAGTGTTAACGACAATGATCATTAAATAACGTGCTGTACCCGTTTTCAGGTGATAAATAGCAGACGTCCATCCAATCGCATACATACAATGACAACACAAATATCGTCGAAAGGAGAAAAGATTGCGATTCGAAATTCAAAATTCTTAAATATCAGTAAAAACTGAACACAAAATAACACATTCGACTAGCATAATTGTAGCGCTTTAAAAATATGCCAAATTAATTCGGATCAAAATCTGTATATAACAGTACTTTTGTCATATCCCCGGAACTACAAAAAATGGATGCCATTAATGCTATGTGCCTGAACTTATGCGTGCATTGCAAAGTGCAGTATTAGTTAGTCACTAAATAAAATCAATTTAGATTTAGAAAAATTTATTTTTTCTTGAAAATCCTCTCTATCTATAGAAATTGACACTTTTAAAATTTGAGAAATTTATATTCATAATTTCATATTATGATTTAGCATGAAAAAACCGTAGTGATTTTTAAAGGTTTTTATTTTTGCAAAAAATACATCAAATTCAATTTTCTTTATATCAATCAATAGTTTATCCCTTAAAAATAAATGTTTTATCTGTTTTTCTTTATCTTTCACGCGTGCGTTAGTTATCATTTTGGCATGATTTTCATCTGTGCGATCTCATATACGGGAAGAAACAATGCCGCAAGAGAATATACGCAACGCGAGACCAATATCCTAACTTCTTTTTCAATTTACATTGCAATCTTTTCTTACACCTCCATTCGACATAATGTGTTAACATTTTTCAAGAGTGTGGAAAAAAAAATAAATATGAAACGTGTAGAGGAAGCCTACATACACAGAAAAATCCAACGAAAAGGAACTGAAAATCCCGCACAAAGTTTTATGTGTGGCGCGAACCTGGCAGATATCTCTAGTGGAATTTTAACTGAAGAATACCGAAAAGGATGAGAATAAAAGTTATTCTCCAAAAACAAAAGATCACTGTTCCCATAAGCACACGTTTTTCGCGTGAATTCTTAATCTACTTGTACCACTAGAGGGCTCTTATGTTGGAATGTGATGTCGCGCCACCTGGTTTCTTCAGCGGGAAACGGGCACGAAGTGTCGCTATTCACTCGTGGAGAAGATAGTTGGATATTCTACAGATGATCCGGCGAGTCGAACATTTTCACAGGAATGAGATTAGTCTGCTGCGATGTTGATTCTATAAAGATAAAAATAAAAATTTAACAGAAGAAATTTACTAATCTAAAATTTTAATTCTTTTTTTTTTCCCTTCATTTATTTAATAAACTTCATAAAATAATGAATTATTTCATTTCTATTTCCATGAAAAAAAAGAATAATAATAATAATAATAATAATAAATAAAATAAAATAAGATAATAGAAAACATACCGATATATAATTTAAACTCTCCTGTAATAATTACCTTCTGTATCTAATTATTTAAAAATTTTGCTTTAATAAATATTTCTAAAGGTTTGTTTACAGTTTTTCTGTGCGTCTACTTGGACTTCACAATTTAAATTAGTTTTTAAAATCGATGATTTTTTTTTTATGTGTTTTCTCTTTATAAGTACAAAACTTACATAATATGAGAACATACAATTATTTAAATAATATATATATAGGGTAGGTGCTCCAGTGATTGGCATGCTCCAGTAATTGACATCTATTCCGAAATAATTAATAAATAAGAAAAATAATAAAATCATATATTTTACATATAAGAATTTTAATATTTTATGTCAAACACTGGAGCATATGGTGCTAATAATTGGTAAAATGAATAATTAGCAGTGTGGAACACTGGAACATACGGGGCTAATTACTGATAAAATGAAATACTGGCAGTGTCAATTACTGAAACATAAAAATTCATAAAAAAAAAAATAATAATTGTTATCAAATGTATATATTTTAACATATATGTGGTTCTGAATGTCTTTCATGCCATATGCACTAACTTAAGATTTCTAAAAATATTTTCTGATGACTACAGCATTAAAAAATATCAGAGATTGCTCTAAAAGTGTCAATCACTGATGCACTTACCCTACATATTAAAAAAAAAAAAAAAAAAAAAAAAAACTGAATGTAAACATAAAAGAAATTATTAATAAAATAATACGTACACTACTCTAATATTACTATTGAAAATGTTAATTTTAAATCACATTAAGTGATCATAATTTGCTTTTCCTCAATGACTTCTATAATTTGAGAGTTTTAAATGCTGTTTTGTATTTCTAATTTTTTGCTTTCTATGTAAAGTGGAGGGGGAAGGGGGATGCCCTATATTTTACAGGTGCATAATTTGTCTTTTTCAATTATTAACAAAATATTTGGGAGATAGTTATCACCAAATTAATGTGTAAATTAATCAATTAAAAAAAAAAAAGTGGAGAAAAAATTCTGCTTTTACATAGATAAGGGGAAAAAAACTTTCTAAGGAACTCTGCGTGTTTTCTCTATTTTAAAAATAAACAATATATATATATACAGAATGTAAAATAAAATTGGTAACGTTACTCTTATATACCAGAAACGTTTCTGATATTTAAAAGTTTGAAGTAAGTTCCTGAGATTAACAGGTTTCCTGCCCCCCCCCCTTCCTTTAAACGATCTTGATATCAGGAATTTAATAGTATTTTTCATTTAATAAGAATATTTTGCCAAAATAATAGCTAAGATACCTATTATTACCAATATACCTATCAATATATTATACCTATTGGTACTTATTAACACCTATTATTTTGTATTATTCTAAATTTTTAAGAAAATTTTTAAAAATCTATATAATATTTCTCTAACGTGGACCATTTACAATTATTTTTTGTCTAACCGATACGATAGTGGTTTAATTAATAAAATACACGAGGAGAAAAAATATTTAAAATGAACAATATTTAAGCTCGCGAACTTAGCTCAATGAACTAATAAGAAAAAATGACGATATTTGTCTGATGATATTATTTTACGGAAAAATGTATTTTTAAAAGTTGTTTCTTCAGAATCTTTGCAAGCGTCATTTTAAACCTAGCAATACTTTAAAGATATATATACAAAATGCGAATTATTATTATAAATTGACTAAAGAATACAATCATAAAAAATATAATCAAAATAGAAATTAGTTAATATATATATATATATATATATATATATATATATATATATAGAGAGAGAGAGAGAGATAATAAAAAGTCATCACCAACACGGCTAAAAAAATTTAAAAAGCGCGTCGTGGGAGTTCTAAAACTGTACTACCTGTAGAAGTATGAAAACTGGGTCTTGAACCATCAATTTATTTCGAAACCTATCTTTGAATGATTTTGGTTTCACTATTGCACAATATTGGTTTGGTTCTATTAATAATTATTGGCTTCTGGTAAATTAATATTTTAATTAGGGGGGGGGGGGGAATTGGTACAATATTTATGAGTTTCAAATTTTAAAAGTAAATAAGAAAAGAAATAGAGTGCGAAAATTTCGCACGGGTTTGTCAGTTAAAAATAATCCAATTATCAGCGCAATTGCAGCTTGTATAAGAGAAATGATATATAAATAAAATTTTTACTGATATATTTGATGGTTATTGATATATTTCAGGAATATTACTGGAAATTATTTAGCAACTAATTACCTCAAATTTCGCAGGAACATTTCGGCCTTAAAATAAATAAATAAATACAGTGTAGGCTGTTTTTATGTTATATGCTGTATTTATGTTAATAAAGTGCTTTATTTTTACAGAAATTTTTGCAGTGTAGTGGATTTGATTATTTTTAAAAGACATTTTAAAAGCTTTTTAAAATAGCACAAAACTCATTTATTTTGTTGTAAGTTACAAATAACTCAAATATCCTTAGTACTGGTCCATTTCTTACAGAAAATTTTCTTTCCTAATATCTAACATTTTATTTTAATTTAAATGATTTTTTTTTTCATTTATTATAAATAGATTATTTTTCTATTTATATATTAAAGTTCTTTTTTTTTTTTAATTTATTTTAAAATATTATATCGACCTGAATTATCCTGCTTGAGAAAAATATTCTTATCATAATACTAAAACATTCATGGTTCGTACATGAAGTTTAATATCCTAAATTATTTTTTACAATGTAGATATCTATTGAGATTTAACCAATATATTTAATCGAATAGTTATTCTACATGTATTAAAATAAGAAACAAGTTTTGATTTTTAACCGACTTCAAAAAAAGAAGGAAGGTTCTCAATTCAAACCGTATGTTTTTTTTATGTTTGTTAGCTCATGACTTCTGAACGGATGGTCCGATTTTGATAATTTTTGTTTTGTTGAAAAGGTCTTGGTCTGAAATAGGTCCCATTGTAATATCTTTACGATCTAAAGAAAATACAGGGTGCCCAAAAAAAATCAGTCCCAACTCTTTTAACTGCTAAACGGCTGCAGCTATAGTGATAAAAATGGTATGTAGGTATAGCAAAGTGGTCATGCAGTACAAGGTTAAACCGCTTGCAGCGCCACCTTGCGGAAAATAGCGGCGTTAGTGTTCCTATCTCGAAAATAGATCTAGAAAAAAAAGTGAATTACAAAGTTGAAGAGTATCATCAAGTATGTCATCTAAAACCATTGAACACATTTTGTGAAATCTAGAAGTTTCTATTCAGAAAAAGTGACGTTATGTTTTGTGTTAGATCTAATATTTTCAGTTATTTTATGTAATGTTTCAATATTGCATATATTTAAAATAATGCAATTTCAATTTGAGATTTGCTTTTACATTCCTTCAGATTACATTTACATATAATCTGGAATACTTTAATGTCTGGAGTACTCGGCATGTGCATTTGTAGTCGGCAGCAAAATTATACGAGCGCTAGCAATAATTCCTATATAAAAGTGTAAACTTAATACTGTTTTTTTTTTAAATAAATCCTTGTCGAATCATATTCTTAGACTAACTAAGAACATGACTCGACAAGGATTTATTTAACAAAGCGGTATTAAGTGTAAATTTTTTACACAGTAATTATTTGAAGTCGGTTCTATTTTTTTTACAAAAAGATTTTATTAAATTAGTTGTTTATTGAAAACTAAACCTTTTTAATGGTTGGTTGTGTGGGTTAAGGCAATTGCCTACACTAGGATTCTATGCCTATGAATGCCCTCAATGGGGATCATTCTAACCAGTCTTATCCTGTATTTATACGAGTTTCGAAAAAAAAAAAAACCGCGGAAAACTCTGAACGGGTAGGTGGTCGAGCGTGACCTAGGATAGAACTCGGTACCTTCCGTCTACCAGCTTTTGAGCGCTGATATAGGCTAAATCTTATTAATGAGAATATTTAAAAATTTGATGCATATATATATATATATATATATATATATATAGATATAGATATTCTGCTGCCGGGAAATTTCGCGTTATTGAGCAATGAATATGCAACCTAATAGATTAGTAGTTAACTTACCTTGACAAGGACCCGCATGTTTTACTTCTAGCAATACCCCGTGTTTGCATGCATCCTGCATCATATGGCACCAAGTCTGGTAAGTGTAGTTGTTGGTGGCACAGAGGGACTCTGTCCTTGGAGTTTTACACTGTTTCGGACACGTGACACATCGAGGTGGACCACCATTAGGATCGATGAGACAACGTTTACCTTTACGGCAGCGGATATTTTCACAGGATGCATTGGCTGTAATGAAATTTAATAAAAAGGTAGATTAAAAAGAGTTCATACACATGTGACTTTTATCATACTCATAGCAATAGTTACTGTTCAATAACGCGCATTGTAAGAGATAGATATAGTCGACATGAACTTACTTAGAAAACCACAATCTTGGTTAAATTTCGCACATCATTTAAATGGCTACAATTAAAAAATAATCTTCATCAATTTTTTTTCATCAATAAAAAAAGAAAAAATAAGATAAAGATAAATTTTTACCCCTTCTCAAAAGAGAGAGAGAGAGAGAGAGAGAGAAAGGTCTAATTCCGGTTAGAAGTTAAATTATGATATTAATATAATAAGAACATTAAATAATTAAAAAAATTAGTTTTTGCTTTTTTGCATAAGAATCATCGGAACTGAAACACAGAAACGAAAAAACGTAACTATCTTAAAAAATGACACTCGACAAAGTGATTTATTTTATGCACAAGGTCAGATAATAGTAAAAACAGTGACCAAAAAAGAAAAAAAATCAGTGTATTTCAAAAAGCTGGAAATTTCAGTAAAGATAGTAAATATTTTGTCAGTGCAGAAATGATAGGGTTTCCTGGATATTAAAGCTACCAAACTGATAGTACTTTCGAATAATATCTAGAAATATATTTTACAGATTATTATAGATATTATATTATTAATGGCTTAAGTTATCATATAAGCGCATATGAATTCTGAAAAATGACCCGGAAATTCAAAGTTGTGATTAAGGTATGAACACCAGTGGTGGACACTGCACCAGTAGTTGCTACATTTAAACTCTAAAAATAAGCTTTCTAAATTGGACATAGTATTAACTCGCATTCAAGTACATTACTACAAACTTTTTGCTGTTAATGTCTTAAACTATGAAGATTTTAAGCCATCAGTTCTAAAATGAGATCCGTTTTATCCAAACAGAGCAAACTTTTTGAGATCTTATGGTTATTTCTTATTGTTTTGAAAAAGATTATTCAAGTTTTAAAGATTTTTAATGAATTATTTCCAGTTCATTTTTTCACAACATTTTTTTTTCATAAATTTAAAATAAATATGTGAAAACCATTTGTGATGTTAAATACTGATTTTGTAATAGAATATGACATTTTTATTGATATTCATTTCCGGTACCATAGTATGTCCTCATTGCCACTAGTGGACAGCTCTGTTCATTACTGAATCACCTGATTTTGAGCGAAAAAACCGGTAGTCGGCACAAATTCGGTATGTGGAGCGGAATATCAATTCATTTCACTCAAAATCGGATAAAAATACAAGGACCTGCCGTTAAAAATTTAGAATTAAACGTATTTAAGGTATTTTTAAAAAATAAAAAGTATTTCATCAGGAATTTAATATATTATTGTGCAAAGAGTTGTATGATGAGATCATAAACTTATTCGCGATTAAGTGAATAGGTATTAATTTATCTGGGGAGTTCGACCTTTGCAATAACGTAAATACAGAACATATATTAAATTTAATTATGCATATGATTGTGATATCAATTACTCTGAATAGTTCTTTAATGCTTTAAAAAAACTATTTTCAGGGCCTTTTTTTACTTTTCTTTTAATTTGTCTCCTTATACCCAAGTTAAAATCCATGCTAGTACCAGCAAAGAAAATAGGCTAGTTATTGCTATGTTTTGCTTTGCCTGCTAGATTTTCATGCTGTTATATGCTTTATAATGCTAGCCAGCATAAAATGCTATATTAGCTAGCTTACACAGCAATAGCACGACAAGCTATGTACAAGCATTTTATGCTTATTTGTTGTTTAAGCTTTTCCAAAGCCTGGAGAGGTATTACCTTAACAAGCTATTATGTGCTTTTCTATGCTTGCCAGCGTAATATGTTATGTCGGCAGCTTAAGTAGAAATAGCATGGCATGCTAGATGCCAGTGAGAAGTGAGAAAATAGCAACAAAAAAGCATCTGTTGGTTGTGAATTACTGCTAGTATAGCAGAAATTTCAAGCAAATAGTAGTCATAATTACTGCTGGACCAGCAACATACTATTCAAGCAACAGAAGCTGGATTATGTATGCTGGACAAGCAATAAACTGTGCCAATACACACCATGACTTGCTGGTAATTTTGGTGGAACCAGCAAATATTTTTGGTATTTTATGCTATTTTACTTGCTGGGATACAGCATTTAATGCTAGACTAGCAAACAAATACCAGGAAGAATTTTAACTTGGGTAAAGACTCTTTTTTTCACGTCTTTTAAGAAAAAAGAAATACATTTAACAGAAACTTTGCATAAAATGAAGTCACTCTAGAAATTATTTTAACTCGTTATTATTATTATTTTTTTTTTCATTATGAAAGAATTTTCAAAATTCTGTAATTTCAAAATTTAGCGATACAGATATATCCCACGAGACTGATTCTACAGAAAACTTGGATGGCCTCACCATGTCCCCACCAGATGATATGTTCAAATTAGTATGCATTGTTTACGAATGAAGAAAAGTTTAAGAAAGTAAAATTATCGTTTGTAATAAATTTATGCGAAAATCAATTCTGGTTTTAAATATGTTTGCATGTTATGGAACTTTGTCAATGTGGTTGAAATTTCATTAAAAAGGTTTGAGATAGACTTAATTATTAAAATCTTAAGTTACTTGCCAGACGCTGGTATATTCTTTAAATTTACTTGCTATTAACCCCTTGAACTGCAATTTATTTTCAGTCAGTACTACTCATGCAGACAATTTAATTTTCTTAGTGTTAAAAGGAGGGATTGATATAGAAACTTACGATTTTGTTGCTTAAATAATTTGTTATTATTAAAAATAATATTTGTTTCACACATTTATATGAATATTTATTGTTATATATACATATAAGAACATAATTAGTGTCGGCAAATTCATGACGAGCTGGACTCGTCATTTCAGTTCAAGGGGTTAATTTTGTAATTTTTTAAGCTGACAGCTAAAACAAATAGTGTTTTCGCTTAATATTTTTAAGGAACATTTTTGATTCGTCGGTTTTTATGTAGTTTTTATCACAATTTTGCTGGTTTTGTGAAGGACTGTTAAGGGTTTTAAGACACACGATTTTTTTTAATGATCAGTCTTCGAACACGAATATCATTTTATAGACACCAGAAATGCCATTGTTTTACAATCAGCAGATAGAATTGACGTTTTTTGGAGGTTATTAATAAAATGTGATATTTTTGCAGTTATTTGCAGAAATTCAACAACTCGTTCGTCAATTAAAAAAAATTAACTGCAGATTATAACTAAAATATACGGGATCTTTTCTTTGCTGATATTTTTTGAAATAGAATATTATTTTACAAAAGATTATATCGACAAAAGTCAGAAAAAACATCATGAAAGGTTTAAAAAGCTGACAGTTAATTTAAGGCTCTTTTTTTTATACCTAGTTTTATATACAGACGAACCTCATTAGCGTGGATTACTTTTAACATGAACTATTTCCCCAATCCCCATCAAAACGAAGATTAGTTTAGTTATATGAACATTAGTTACTGATAGAATGAACAACTGATAACATGAACAAATTTTTTATCCCCCTTGAGATTCACGTTAACGAGGTTCCACTGTGTATATATATATATATATTAAATTATTTAATTCCTTTACAATACTCAGCAAATGAGAGAAAGATGAAAATACCAACAATGAATTTAATAATTAGATGTATTACGTATAAATTTATTGTCACAATTACCATTTAAGTAAATTTCACTGAATAGTAAAAACATGTTAAAGTACTTACGCAGAAGAGAAATGACGTATATCACTTAAACCTAAACTATAAGTTAGTTGTCTGAATCCATTAGTCCAGTAAATTCATGCAACACAAGATAAGAATTGAAAGAAATTAACCAAAATGACTATTGAAATAAAAAGGAATGCATGAAGGAAAAATGGAGTTAAAAATGCTGAAATCCAGTACCGATCTCATCAGGAAACTAGCAGTACTGTCAACAATAAATGCAAGATTTCGAATATTGTATAGCTTTTCAGCAATATACAACACTAGTTTCAATCTTGCATTAAAAAAAAAAAAGAAAGAAAGAAAGATATATAAAAGGAAATTGGCGGATAAAATAACTTAACCATAATGAAAATTGGAATTCGTGAAAGGTGCTGGCCACATGTAAATCAAATCCAAATCGAATAAAAGTCCGGGCGGTTGCCAAAACGAACAAACTGTAAAGAAATAATTAAAAGTAGAGAATCGATTAATCGAAAGTTTCTGAAATGAAATAAATGTAAGCATGAAGTGATAAATATTGTTCTTAAAATTTAAAAGCTGAATTCACAATTAAATAATATTCTAGAGGTAAATTTAAGTATAAATAAGATTAAAACGATTTTCACAGTAGGGCATACGTTCGACTCAACGTATGAGCGCGCCATCTAACGTGGAAAAAATAAGTTACTATTAAGTGATTTAAGAAAAAGTGTACGATAGATGTTCTATTTATATGAGTGTAATTTATAGTCTTAAGCTAACATAAGAAAAGGCCAACAAGTGATAATTAAGTTATTATGATTAGGAAATTGGTGAATAATTTTAATTTTAAAAATTATTATTGTTATTAATATTATTATTATTATTATGAAATAGGAAATTGGTGAATAATTTTAAGTTTAAAATTTTAATAATTATTATTAGTAATAATAGTCTTAAACTAACAAAAGAATAGGTCAACAAGTGATGATAAAGTCATTATGATTAGGAAATTGGTGAATAATTTTAAAATTTAATAATATTATTCTTATTAATATTATTATTATAATTATTATTAATAATTTTAATAATTATTGTTATTAGTATAATTATTATTGTGAAGTATTATTAGTATTTACGTTTAGTATGAACACATCAAATTTGAATGATATCTAGTTTTTTTTTTTTTTTAATTAAGCAAATGAATTATATATTGTTGAAACTTAAACAATATCAACCAGAAAGAGATGATGTATCCTGCAATTGCAATAAAACCAAGCTTCTATTTTTTTTTTTTTTTTTAAATTAAATTCGGCAACCCACCCAACCAACCAGCCAAACAACTCCACCCTTCCTCCTTAATCAAACATCTGGCCTCCCATCCGCCACATGTTAATTATTACTATTTTTTTTTTTTTTTTTTTTTTTTTTTAATATAGAAATGTACACATACATATATATATATACATATATATATATATATATACACATATATACACATACACAAATACATTTTTTTTTTTTTTTTTTTTTTTTTTTGAGACAATGAACACTTATTGATAAATAATCGAATAAATAAATCTCTTAGGATAACCCATAGCAGTAGCAGTTTTAATTAAATTGTTAATATTCTTGTTTTTGTTATGAGATGAACAAAGTCTGTTTATTCGAAATAGATGATTAAGAATAATATTTCTGTATACAGATAAATGAAGACAGGAATTAAAATGTGTAAATAAATTTACTTTAAAGCAGAAATCTTTGCGTTTATCATATAGATCAGTAGATATTTTACCATCATTTAATTTAAGATGTAAATCTAAAAAGCTAATACAATTATTGTTAATATAATTATGTGTTAGTGTAAGGTGAGATGGATATTGAAATTTTAATAAAGATGGAGTAGAGTTATTAACATAAAAAATTATAATATCATCAATGTATCTATAAATAATGACATTATCATTACAGAAACTTTGTTCATAATGGTATAGATATAAGTCAGCTAACAGACTTGAGCTACATCCCCCTTGTGGGATACCGACCTTTTGGATATAAATAGTGTTGTTATGTAGAATAAAATTATTGTGAATAATAAAATTTAAAAGAGTTTTAAAGGAAGCTGCACTAAAGTATTTAGGAAGAGAAAGTTCACTTTTAAATCGCAAATAAAGGTTGTAAATAATTTGATGAAGATCAGTTAAATTAATATTATTAAACAAGTCAGCAAAATCATAAGTATTAATATCAATAACATTGTTCATAGTTTGTACAATTTCTCTGAGTTGATAGCTATTTTTAAGACAATAGAAATTGTTGGATTTACTAATGAAGTTATAAATTTGTTTAAGAATATCAAGGAGGATTTTATTAGCATTATTGTTATATGTATTACAACCAATAGTAACAGTTCTGAATTTAATGGGATTTTTATGAAATTTAGGAATAAGGACAATATAAGGATAATTGAAATTATTAAATGGAAGCTTTAATAATTTATAAAAGTTATGAATTTTTCTATTATTAATTTTAATGTCACTACAGGTGGGATGAAAGTTAGCACTTGAAGAAATGGTTTTTTCAAGTAGAGAAAGATAATATTTTTTACATATTATGGCATAGTTATTCGGAGATTTATCAACATAAGTAATAACATAGTTTTGTTTGAGTACATGAATAGAATTAAATAGATCGGATTTACTGTAATAAGTTAAATGTGTTTTATATTTTATTAATTCATTTTTCAGTTTCGAAATCACTAAAACTTTCCATTGATTAAAATATTCAATAGGTTTATTATAGGAAATAGATATTTTATAGATAAACAAGTCAATATCAAAAGTTAATTGCTGTAAAATCTGTGGAATATTAGTTTTTGAAGGAAGTCTAAATTTTGTGCCATAATGCATAAGTTTTTTTAAATTGCGGTTATTAACAAATTCAAGATCTCCAGTAATTATATGTCCATGGTTCTTGTCTACATATTTTTCATAAGAAGGATCATCACAACTACAGGATACACCAGTAGAAAAGGTAGATTTTGACACTGAATTATAATTGAATAACAATCGACCAAGAGTAATAGGATATTTAAATGTACGAGAAATTTGTAAATCATTGATGGGAAACATACAAGATTTATCATTAATAATTGAAGTGATGTTGATTTTATTAAATATTTGATTTGAAAAATTAATAATTAACTGAGAATTAGATTGTATTTTTTGAGGTTTTTTAGAAATTTTGAGATTGAATTGTTTAATTCGAAATAAAATTATATCATAAAAAATGTCAGAAAAGTGTTGATTATAACTATGGTTTTGAAATTCATGTAGATAATTAGTTAAAAACTTTTTTTTTAATAGCAAATATAGACTTTCTTACAGAGAGCCAATTATAATTATCAAGATAATTTGACTGCAATTCATTTTTTGATATTGCATGAACAGAAGATTTTTTACCACGTTTGAATCTAGTGGTTTTCTGGTTGATACTATGATTAAGTTCATTGTAAATAGGGGAATAATCATGGAGGGGATTAATATTTGAATAAACCTTTACAACTTTATTGAAATACTCATGATTCAGACCATAAGGATAAATAGTATTAAAATATTTCATAAAATGGGATTCATAGAATAACCTTTCAGTTTTATTTTTTTGAATCTTTATAATTTCAATGGTGCATGAACAGAAATCGTGTTGATTAAAATGTTTTAACTCAAGAGTAGATTTAAGAGGAATGCTATTAGAAGATAATTTTTTGGAGTCTGAGCGGTGTTGATTTATTCGTAAATGTAAAGGAGAAGAGGTTTCACCAATATATTGCATAGTACATATGCCGCAACTAAGTTTATAAATTACATTATATGCCTGACAAAAAGGAATCAATTTATTATTATCACAAAGTTGGGATTTCAGCGCATTAGGGCAAGTTTTGCATCGAGACGATTCACATTTCCTAAAAACAAGTTTGGAAGGAGGAGGCAATAGGTAACTTGATAACGATCCAGGAATGTCCCTATAAACATTCCTGTACCGAGCACAATACTGTTTATTAACAAAGTATTTTATATATATATGTGTGTGTGTATTAAGTCTTTTCTTAACTATCTGTAAAAGTTTTAGAAATTTGAAGATCATGAATTCACGAAGAAAAGGCAAACTGAAAAGACGGTATTTAAAGATTTTAAATTGTAAAACATGTACCAAAAAACAAAAGAATTGTTGCCTGAATCTATATTTTATTGAACAAACCTAATGCAGATCAGTTTATAAATATTAAATGGAAATATAAGCTTTTATATGATACCTACTTCAATGATGCCGTCAAAGGTGCCAAGACAATTTTATAAAGTATCAATTCAGTGTTTTGTTTCTTTTTTTAGATCAGTCTTCGAACACGAATTTTTATTAGACAGACATAAGAAAAGGCCTTTGTTTCACAAACAATTGATAGAATTGGCGCTTTTTGTCAGCTATTAACGAAATGTAATACTTTTGCATAGTCAATTGCCTAAGTGCAACATTTAGACCGCTACTGGTTAAGAAAAAGTTAACTGCAACTGTTCACTGAAATATATGAGATCTTTCCTTCACTCATATTTTATAAAATAGATTATTGTTTTACCGTTAATTAACAATTTCAAGTTTCTGACAAAGTTGGCTCTCAAAACAAGTAATTATTTTGCAGCAATTCAACAAAATTTCTTTGCTTTCGATGTTTAATTTCCGAAATATCCCGTATTTTTTAGAGCTGTTTCATAAATTTGGGATCATTTCGTTGCCAATCGATTTAGTTAATGTTTAATTGGAGAAATAAGCAATTTTTGTGTAATCGATTAATAATATTCCTTATTATGATGCCCACTGGAGAAAGAAAAGTGGCAATTTATGTAATTTCTTATGTGACAGCTTTATTTCGTGTAGTTACCACGTGACGAACGAATATTTTCAGGCCTAGTTTAAGGCTATAGATAATATCACTAAATACATTTTAAGGTATATTGCAATATCTGGTGTATTATTTTAGTTTATTGAAATTAAGTTATTTTACTAAACCAAAAATTTGAATTAATTTATTAAAACAATAATTTAAGAATGAACATAAAGCAAGATTTATAAACATCATCTTTTTTTTTTTTTTGTTCTTTTTAATGATGAAAAAGTATATCTAACTTTAAATGAAGAAAAATCCTGCGGCTCGCATTGATTACTAACACTTTCCAACTGTATGTACTCGTTGCATCGTTTAACCTTCTTTGGTTGCGTTACAGACAGACCAATCGAATTCCTAGTTACTCTTAAACATTGTTGAAAAGTGTGAGAAATGCTTAGCACAATGCAATTCTAGTATTTTATGATTGTAACTCATAAGGTAACTGAATATTTTATTGTAGCTCAGTAAGTCTGAACGCTAAACATCATGTACTATACAAAACATCATTTTAGTATATTACTCAATTCAATTATGATTTGTGTAAAATAAAGTTATTTAAATGTGATTTATAAAAATGTCTCTATAAAATGCAATGCATTGGCATTATTTTAGGTGCTTCTGTACACAAACCAGTTGTACAGGGACTATAGATGGCATTTTAAATAGGGAACATTCCATAATGAATTTGGAAAACATATATCATTTTGAAAAAATTCCGAAAGTATTTACGGACGCTGGAAGCGGGAGGACGGACAGATAGACAGACGGAGTGTCAGACAAATAGGTAGACTAATTCAAATCTTATTCACTCTTAAAGATTGTTAGAAAATGTTAAAATGCTTAATAAATATTAAAATGCAATTCCAGTTATTTCTTTTTATTGCTCTTAATATATCTGAATATTGTTATGGAGCCCAGTGAAACGTAATGCTAATCCTACTATGTACTATTGAAAGCATTCTTTTGTGCATATGAATAACACATTTCCATTTCATTAAGATTTGTGTAAAGTAAAGTTCCTCTTATAGAACGCAATGCTTTAGAATACTTTCGGGTATCCCTGTACACAAACCAGTGGTGGTATTTACTCCATTTTCAACACGGAACATCCGATAGTGAGATTGAATAACATATTTCAATTTCATTAAAATGTGTGCAAAGTAATATGGTTTATAAAAAAAAGGGGGGGGGAGGGGGGTTATAGAAATACATCTCATGGAACGCAGCACTTTGGAATATTTTCGGTTGTTCCTGTATAGAAACTATTACTGGTATTTACACAATTTTCAATAGGAAACATCTGATGGTGAACTTGAATAACATATAATAGTTTCAAGAAATTCTATTAATATATACAGGAGGTTAGAGCGCGGACAGACAGACGAATGGACAGACAAACCGAATAAGCACTTTTCAAATTTGTTGGAAAGTGTTAAACATAGTTAATAAGAAAAAATATTTACTAAGATACTAAGAAAATTGTATATAAAAATTTAACAGATATAAAAGGTGAGAATAATAATACATAATACGTCAGAAAAACGTATAATGGAATATATTCCTTTAACTCTATAGAACGTACTTTAAAGAAAAACTTAAAGGAGAGGGGAGAATACATTTTTTTTATTATAAAAACGAAAGGAATTTTATAATGATCTAATGTCAAATAAAAACTAAATTAGGAAAATTAAGGGTGACACAGAGACGGAAAAGGTGTTTAGCACTAAATGAAAAATAAATTTAGGAAATATAAAGTAGGAACATCATACCTAAATTATGGAAATTTTTTTAAAATAAAAGAATTTAAATACCCATTAAGAGAAAAGAAAGTAATTAAAACGAGGCTTTTAAAGGTGTTTACTTAAAGTTAAATTTTAATTATGATATTTTGTGGCGTATATTAAAAATATATATTCCAGTGTGATCTATGACAAACTAAATTCATATTAACGAAATAATTATCGATTGCGTTTCAATATAAAAATAATATTTTTTGAAATTAGTTCCGATCTTAAATTGGTTCCACTTTGAAGTGCTTGAAATTTAGATGGATTAGTGAATCAGCGAAAATTATTTTGTTGGGTTTAGGACGATTTGTAAATTTATATCAATTAAAACTTTCCAATTTCTACTACACTCCTTAGCACTAAATGAAAAATAAATTTAGGAAATATAAAGTAGGAACATCATACCTAAATTATGGAAATTTTTTTAAAATAAAAGAATTTAAATACCCATTAAGAGAAAAGAAAGTAATAAAAACGAGGCTTTTAAAGGTGTTTACTTAAAGTTAAATTTTAATTATGATATTTTGTGGCGTATATTAAAAATATATATTCCAGTGTGATCTATGACAAACTAAATTCATATTAACGAAATAATTATCGATTGCGTTTCAATATAAAAATAATATTTTTTGAAATTAGTTCCGATCTTAAATTGGTTCCGCTTTGAAGTGCTTGAAATTTAGATGGATTAGTGAATCAGCGAAAATTATTTTGTTGGGTTTAGGACGATTTGTAAATTTATATCAATTAAAACTTTCCAATTTCTACTACACTCCTTCTCATATTTATAAGGACACTTTATATTTTGAAATAACTAATGTAAAAATAATTGTGAACAAGATTATACTAAGTGCACTTAATATATCTAGTATTCTAAAAACCAAAATTGCTATAATTTTTTTTAATATGAAACAAAATTAATAAAAAATAATGCAAAATGTGTTTTTCTCCACGTTTTCAGATGTTCATAATTATAGGGACAATCAAGATTTTTTCGTTTTATTTAACTTACTAGCTGATAAATTACTGTTGGCATGCGAATTTGTTAACTACTGGGCTAGATTAATTCATATATAAGCCTTCAATTTTTCTTGGACGGACATTACTGATAATTCCTCGAAAAAAAGAACGTTCAAGTAGTGAAGTATGATAAATGTGTTTTTTAAGTGGGAGGATAATTTCAATCCGCCGAATTTCTAATGAAATTCGAAGGTCTAAAATTGCTGAAGGAAATGTGATCAAACGTTGAACTGCTGGTTCGATAGGAGAGAGATCTAATGCAAAATCAGAGTTGTTTTACAGAGATCGAAGACTCATAATTCCTCTTACTGTTCTACTCATAATGACTGCTGCTGAATTTGCTCGTAATTTTTAACGAGAGGTTAGGGTCCACATTTATGCATGATTAAATTAATTAATAATATGTTAAAATGAATAAAAAACCTGTAATAATCAATCAGCATTTAATGGGGGAAAGAACGTCTGTGTTAAAGTTGAATGAAGACAATATTAAATGGTAAAATGTTGCATTTTCGGATGAAAAACATTTTATTCTTGATTAACCAAATGGTTTTAACAGTTACTGGCACGATCTGAAGATAGCGAAAGACAGAGCAGATTTTTTAAAGGCAGATATGAATCGGGCACTTTAACGGTGGATATATGGTGCTCTGGGGAGCTGCTTCTACTGAAGGCAGAATGAATTTAGTAATTTTTTCTATTATTATGAACATCAAGAGAATATCCGCAAATTTTAAACGTGGAATTATCAGATTTTTGTTAGATTTTGGGGGGTAATAACATTTTTTTCAACAAGACTTACATTTTTGCTCTAGTTTTAGAGCAATAGGAAATAGTTTGAAGAAAGAAACTTCTGTATTATTGCCTTTCCTATGGCCTAAAAGTTGAAAAAACCTTAACTTATGATATTAGAAAAGCGCATGCAAGTGGAAAGCAATTTTAAATAGTTTAAATGTATTAAGAATATCATATATGCTATATAAAATGGTATTGAAACTGAATATTAAAAAAAAATGTATATATATATATATACCAGAGATAATTTGTAGCTGTTTAACCCTAAAAAGAGACCCCATAAAATATTAATTTAAAGAATAACTGAAAACAATTACTAAAATTCGAGCTGTCCTTATAATTGTGAAAACCTGAAAAATCAACTTTTTACCATATTTAAAGTTTTTTAAGATAGAAAAACGATAAAACTTTTTAAATATAGCCTATTAATGAAATTCAAATTAATTAAAAATATATTTGTTTAAATAATAGTGTTCAGTGTTTAGTTAATATAGAAAAACGGGTGTCCTTATAATTATGAGAAGGACTGTATATATAGCCAGACACGTGCAATAATTAGTGGTATCTGAGAATACCACCCTCTTAAGTTAATACTTGCGTATGAGAGGGAATCAGAGTCATTAAAACTCTTTAGGAACTTTTGAAATTATGGAGGATATTTTTTGAAATTTACTTGAACTTTTATACATACGGGTTTTCCGAATCTGCTAAATCAGAAAATAAGTGCTATTATATTTAGTGCATTGCGACTTTCACGTTGCACTCTTGCCTATATTTACTAGAGCCCCTAAATAAAATAATAGGCCGGCGCATCACCGCCATTTTTTTGCCTCCGAAGAGGACAGCATTCCCGCTTGGCGTCCTTATCGCTTCCCTAATGATTTTAAGCAATCTTGATCTGAAGCTAATCCGGTCAAAATAAGAGCAATAAACAACAATAATATTCCTAAAAACGCATTTTTTTCACAGTACATTCTCAGGATGTCATTTTATTCTGAGGATATCCTATGGATGTACTGGGATAAGATATGTTGTTAGGGCGGTTTTTGTTTCTTTTACAAAATGTCGCCAAAACTCAAATACACAGTAATAGAAGGTATGTGAACACTTTATATTAACTTCTTGAATGATTATAGTAGTTTATCGCTAAACAAACTTCCATATCATAGTTTACTTTGCTAAAATTATGAAATATAATAAAACAAGTTACTCTAAAGTAATGTAAGACGATAAAAAAAAAAAAAAAAAATGTTTGTCGTTTGTTTATCAGAGAAGCGCGCTGGGTACATGTGGCAACCCAAAGGCAAGAAAATGCCGGATGCGCCAGCTCGTATATATAGGAGCCTCAATATTTACACTTTTAATGAAGGGTCGCGATTAATTATTTCCATACGTTAAGACTGTTGCGTGTTTGACTATTTTATGGTGTTTATTCACAAATTTTTTCTTCGTAATTCTACAGAAATATTTCGATGCTTTTAAATCAGTTTTCTTTCACTATCATTTATGTTTATTCTGTGTTATATGTTTATTTCGTGAATCTGGCTCACGTAAAGTATCAGAAATACACTTTTTTTCAATGAAACAATTTCATTAATTGTATTCATTAAAAATTATTAAATAAAATAAAGATTCTTTCGCTCTCTCTCCCTCTCTCTCTTTTTTTCTTTTCTTTTTTTTTTTTTTTTTTTTCTTTTGTGTTTTTCCTTTCTTTTCTAACTTTATTTAATTTTTAGTAGATATTAAATTTCGATAAAAATAAACAGCTTTTAAATTGAAATTTACAAGAAAGGGAAATAAAATGTTAAAATATTTTCAACTTATTGTATCTCAAACATTAGTGCTATGAGTAAATTACAAACCCTTGTGTATGCTCATATATTGAGACAGTATCTGCACAGTAAAGAAGAAAATATTCGACGTCATCATTAATGAAATATTAACGCCGAATTAATCATACTGTAATAATTTATATTTCTAAAAATTGTTTTGTGTGAAATTTTTAGTGACTGAAAAAATCCCAGAATCAAACATCTCATGTACGTGCTCTGTTTTGAATTTACATAAACATGAAAGAAAAATTTCGCAAAAAGCAACAAGTTACAAAGACACTGTGATTTAATCGTAATTAGATTTTTGACTTCCAAAGTTTTGTATTTTATGTTAATATATCCCATTTATGATACTGCATTTTAGGAATTATATGAGTAATAAGTGCACGATTTACCGTATCTTCTAAAAGGCCTTAGAACTTTTTTTCTTTTTACTTTCTGCTTTTCGTTCTATCTAACAACATCATTAGACTTTTTTTTTTTTTATATTAGGCTATATTAGGCTATACATTATCAAAAGAATGTTCGTTTTATCTGGCAATAAATTACAAACTCTTTCCTAGCTTTCCCATAAAGAATTTAACATCTAATGGAAACCATGCGTGTCGAACACTTCAAATGACTTGCTATTATTTTAATAGGTAAGAAGTTAAAAGAAAAAAAATGAAAAATGTTTAAACTCCAGGCTAACTTCAATGACAGTAATTCAGCAGCTGTTAAATACCACTAAATTGAAGTTCATGGTTTTTCCATGTGTTCTTATTTAATATGTAAATCAGAGACTTGATTTTACTCGTAATTAGCGATATTGTCGGGCAAACCGAAAGAAAAAGTTGTCTCTCAACTTGTTGGTTAGCTGTTCGTAGTTTCAATGACCTTGCAAGGCAGACTGCTTTTATGCCTTCTTTTTTTTCAAGCTCTCTAATATCTTCTTATTTTCTCTTTTTTTACGACGGAAGTTAACGCTTTTTTAAATTTATCTTTATTCGCTCTCGGAATTTTAATGAATTACGAATTTTCGAAAATATCTTTATTATTTATGCGATTATAAACGATATTCATTTTTTTTTTTTTTTTTTTTTTTTTTTTTTATGCATCTACTCTCTTATTATGAATCTGTTTTTTTTAATATACGATTTTGTAATTCAACAATATATTTTAATTCTGCTTTTTATGAGTATTTTATTTTAAATTGTTCAAAAAGAAATTTAAACCTGAACATTATTGTTACCGTTGAAGCATTATTAGATAAATGTTTTCCGATCTGATAAAGTAGATGCAGACGTTCGAAAGTAAATCAGAATATTTCAATGCGATGTTTTGTTATATTATTAAAAAAAAAAAAAAAAGAACGTCTGAAATCAGTACTGTGTGTGTCCACAACGCTGAGCTATGAGAGCCTGTACACGTCATACAGGTTCTGAATGCAGTCCTGGGGAATGACATTCCAGATGGCTTCGACTTGACGCCGAATTTCTACCGTACTGTGCGCCCCACCAGTTGTACGAGCCAGTCGCCGACCACTGAAATCCCAGACATGCTCGATGGGCGACATATCCGGGGAATAAGCAGGCCATGGAAGAAGTGAAACATGTCGTGCTTTGAAGAAGGCTTGTACAGTCTGAGGAACATGTGTACGGGTATTATTTTGCTGAAATACTGCACCCGGAATGCGTCCGGATGCACCCGGAATGAAAGAATGGGAAGGGCCTCTGGCTCCAAAATTTCTCTTATGTATCGATCACTGTAGAGGTTGCCCGCAATGTGCACTAGATGGGATCGACAATCATACCCAATAGTTCCCCACAGCATGATGCTAGGCGTTTATGCAGTATGACGCTGGATAACATACAACATCATTTTTTATTATTTTTTTTTTTCTTTCTTTCTATCTTTTTTCTATCTTTTTTTTTTTTAAGAACCATTTAGATTTTGCATTTTTTTCAAATGGAAAAATTTTTCACTAATTAAATATCGAAAAGGGGTCCAAATTGTTATAACTGAATCCTCTTAAATTTCATAGTATAAATTTATTTATTACTAGCCGCCTTCGGCTACTAGCTGGCTCGCGATTTTTGAAAAATTTCACCGTATTACACTCCCTCTTTCCACCCCTCCTAATAATTTTACACTTTCGAAAATATCCGCAATCGATTTATCAGGCCTTAAACAATAAAATTCCAATTTTAAACGCTGTAACTCTTTTTTAACCTTTTCGCCCCCATGCCCCCCCCCCACAAGCCCATCCTAATAATTTTACACTTTCAAAAATATCCGTAACCGAAATATTGGGCGTTAGAACCAAATATTTCGAAATTTCTATGCCATATCTCAATTCAATATACAGCAAAATATAAAAGAAAACTTAATCTTACATTGTCGTTTGGTCACGTGAGTCGTGATAAATGTAATTCCCAATAAAAATGTAACTGTTTTGTTTATTCAGTTATTTTGGTGAAAATTGAAATGTAGCTTTATAAGATGCTGTCTAACCCGAATATTAATATCTATGTACGTGAGTGAAATTTTGAAAAAGTTTGAAAATTGAAAATTTCCCCCCACTATAAAGCGTGTGACATCGTATCTTAATTGATTGCAAACATTTCCTTTTTCATCGCAGGCAATCGTCTGGCAGCTTAAAATAAATGTTTCCACCTAAATTTTATGTTTTAGTTAATTTAAAAAAAATGTAATTGTTGTATCGATAAGCCGTTTGGACCCCTAGATTCAGAAAAATCGCCCCTTTCATTTAGTACCGAAATCGAATTAATATTTCTCATTTATTTTCCACTTTTTCTGCTTTTAACTTCATTAAAATATCTACCTTTGTGCAACCGCAGTGAATTCTCAGTCATTGAGATCGCTTTTTGATTAGACATGGTCGACATTTTAATTAATATATCCGCAACTGATTAAAAATTTTTAATTATTTTTTCACTGTCCTCCCAGGAAGGCTTCTGAGCACCTGCATGTCAATTTTTGTACTTCCACGTTCAGTGGGGGCTGAACGTAGTCAGACATTTTCTTTTATTATTATAGATTTATCCTCTATTTTGTATAAGTTCACGTGCTGAACAATAAGTCAAAAAAAAAAAAAAAAAGTTAAATGAATTTAATGTTTTGATTTTTATGTAAAACTTGATCGCCGGCTATCTTCAAAAAAGGTGACGTACCCTTAGCGATAGTGCCGGTAGCGTAACGTGCCCCTAGCGTAAGGGGTTGGAATTAAGAAAGAAAGAATAGAAGAAGCTGTGCCCTTAGCGTAAATTATAATTATCAAATTTCATGACCATTTCAGTGAACAGTGGTTGGATAATCCCAGAATTTCTCCATATTTATGGAATGTATATATGGACAAAGTCATCGATTTATTATTCTGTGGAAATCTGGTATTGCAGGTTATCACTACTTTGAAATTGAAAACATCTTACATTTATTTGCTTATAAATAAACTCATTAAAAAAGATGCAGTATATGCAGATTACATCATAAGGTATGCAAAAGTGGTTGGTCATCCGGCTATACAGGAAAAAAAATCTATATTCATGTCGACGAAAAAATAAAAACAATATTCAGTAAATTGGAAGAAAATGGAGACGTGGGACAGAAGTTACAGTGAAATGACAACTGACAGTACATTAATTTTTTATTACATACCAATATTAACACGGCAACGAAAAATATTCTTGCAACTTTTTAATTGTATATAGCATGACAACGACGAACATTCTTGCAGTTTTGTTACGCACTGCTTCAATTTTTACTTTCTCTAACCCATATATATGGTAGAGAAAGAATTGACAATAAAACTGTTCCTAAACCTATTTTATATTATTTTAAAAGTAAGTTGAACTTTTTTATCGTACCTTATTGATTTTCCGACTTAATTTGCAATCTATCTTTATAGTATTGAAATGCACAGTAAGAAAAAGTTGTGTGAGTGAAACACCAGATTGTTTTATTGTACGAATATGACAACAAAGGACATACCTTCAGATTTTAAACGCCCCTATTTTGCGATAATTTACTCCTGAAACCAAATAGTCAATCCTAAGCCTGGATGTAGTGTGAAGGAAAGTTGAAAAGTTCATTATTATTTATTTTTTTTTTAACTTATACAGGTTTACTCTAAAAGCACGTCACCGAAGGGGGATAACATTTACACTTAGGACACGGGTTTATAGATTTGCGCTAAGGGCACAGCCCTTCAAGTAAGTGTAAAAATTGAAAGTTTATGCGATGCGTGTGGCATCTATAAAAAATGTTTATAAGAAAGAGAATAGAATAAAGAAATCAACTACGTTGGTTGCATTTTGTTTTTATAGCTTGAGTTTTTGAATTTCAATTTAAGTATTATCTGCCGTAGAAATAATTTCCTGTGTTAAATATGCAGGGAATTGTTATGCGAGCACAAATTGATGCTACTTTATCATTTTTTAAAGTGTAGATAATAATTATTGGCGTCCGCTTTAGTTACAAGATTTTATCAGTAAGAGAAAAGTCGGGAATTTGCGGTGTCTATTTCGTGGCTTTACATAAAACAAATAACAATGCGAAACATCAATAAAAGAAACAGAAAAAAAATTCTGTATTCTTTCTTTTTTAGAGGACCTCGGATTTGGAAGTACTTTTTATTCTGAGTTAATTATTGTCTTTCTCGACACTGTATGAAGAAACTTAATTCCTAAAAACATAAGGGTAGATATATCTTTTAAAAAGTATTACCTTTGCATTTTCCTCGGTATGCTTGTGGAACAGCCTTACCCTTCATGCAAGCAGCTTGCCTAATGTGGCACGTGCTGCTGTATGTAACATTATCAGCACCACACACATAATCTCCAAAACTATTGGACGAGCAGTACCCTTGGCATCGTACGCAGTGGGGTCGTAAAACTTGATCCAAAAGACAAGTCTTGCGGCCCGAACATTGTACTTTGTCACAGCTCTCTATAAAAATAAAATAAAAATCTGAGAATAAACATGTATCTCCAAATTATATTATTTATATATATATATATATATATATATAAGTACTATTCTGATGTTAAAAACAATCCGCTTCTCGTAGAAAAATGAAAGAATACATTCAATTGTCTATATATGTTAACAATTGTGCTTTAAAATTAATATGATATATAATCGTCAAAACATTTAAAGCATATGGAATGTATAATGTTGATTTTTAACCACATGCAAAAACAATAAATAGGTGTTCAGAATTCTAATAACTCTGAATTTTGACAATAGATGGCAGCACTATGCAATTTTATGACTCTTTAGAATATAAAACTTTGATTTAAATTCATTCTTTTTATTGATATTTTAATGTGTTTTAAACGCAAAATTAATTCATTTTTTCTTTTATTATTATTTATTTCATTTATGTTTTCAATTAATTGTTAGTTATACTTTAAATAATTTCTTTTTCAATTTGCTGTGAAGCAGTTATGTTTCTGCAGACCTATTCTAGTTTGTTCTTTTTGTTGTGTTCTAGCGGTATGCTAGAAAAATTCTATTCTAACGTATGAGCTGAAATAAAGTCAATAATTCATGTTTGTATTCAACTCGGTTTATTTATTCAAGCTTTTATTCATTGTTTCAAAAATATGATGTTATTAATTCAATTGAAAGGAAGGTGAGTCCTTCAAATTCATTTTAAGCTGATTTATGATTTAATATAATTTAAACCAGCGATTTTCAAAACCATACAGTCCACAATTCTATTCAAAATCCCTCCATATTTTTGGCCGTCTAGAGCCGGAGATACATTAAATTATGAAATCTTTTAGTAAAAATTAAATTTTGCAAACTTTAAAAAAAAAAAAAAATGTTCTAATGGCTTCGAAACTTGAAAAACTAAAAGCAAAAAGAACTATTATTCGGTCGTCAGTGACTAAATTTGAAAACAAAGCGACAAAAGCTTTGGAAGCGGATCCTTTAGACATTCTAGAAATAAAAATTTTGAAAGGTCATTTGCATGAAAGGCAAACTCAATTAGAACAAATTAATAATGAAGTTGAGGAAGTTATTTCTGATTTAGATGAATTAAAAAAGGAAATTGAAGATAATGAAAAATGGACAGAGAAACTTACTCGTATAAAATATCACATAGAGTCAAGATTAGAACTTTCTTGTTTTCAGAACACTAAAGTTGTAACACAGGTTAATGAAAATTCTTGTTCTGTTTCGAAGCAATCTATTCACCTTCCAAAATTTGATTTGCCACATTTCTCTGGCAATTTGGAAGACTGGTTAAGCTTCAAGCAAATATTCGTAACCACTATTCATGAGAATACTCAGCTTTCCGATTTGCAAAAACTACAATATTTAAAAGCGTCTGTTATTGGATCGGCCAATAAGTTAATAAAAGGCTTTCCAATAACTGAAGCAAGTTATAAGGAAGCTTGGGCAACACTAATTTCTAGATTCGATAATAAAAAAAATCTAGCTTATGCCCAGTTAAACAAATTCTTTAATTCGAAATCTTTGAAACCAAATTGTCGGAAATCTATGCTAGATTTATTAGATAGCTGTAATGAAGCAATACGTAACTTGAAATGTTTAGGATTTGAATTTAATTTATTTGTGGATTTAATTCTTGTTTATAATTTGCAAACAAAATTGGATGATAATTTAAAGAAGCAATGGGAATTATCTTTAGATAGTGATTCTTTTCCCACCTATGATGAATTTATTTTGTTCCTTGAAAAACAAGCGAGAAGCTTGCAAGATATTGTTGATAGTACTTATTCTAAATCTGAAAGTAAACAAAAAGTAGTATTTAAAAAATCTGTTTCTAATGCTGTAATATCTAATTCAGATATAAAATCCAATAATTCTATCTGTTCAGAATGCTCGGAATCGCATGCACTTTTCAAGTGCCCACACTTTCTTAAAAAATCTGTTGAAGATAGATGGAATATTGTGAAGGGTAAAAAACTATGCATAAATTGTTTACGTGGTAATCATTTCGTTAATAAATGTTTGATTTCGACAAAATGTCGACAGTGTAATGCTAAGCACCATACACTTCTCCATTTCGAGAAAAATACAGTTAATTTTCCACCTGTTATTGAAAATACTAATCTCAACATTGAAAGTCCATCCTTTGTCAACTCTAGTTGTTTAACCAGTACCCAAGAGAGTTGTCAAACTTTATTATCGACAGCTATGGTTCTTGTAAAATCAAATACTGGAAGGTTTGTGCCATGTAGAGTCATGGTGGATTCAGGAAGTCAAAAATCATTAATTTCCAGTTCTTGTGCAAAAAAATTAGGGTTACCTATGAAAACCACAAATCATAGAATCTCGGGTGTAAATAATATTGTTGCAGAAACTGCTCTTTTTGAAGTTAATATTATTTTAAAGTCTTATTATAGTAATGAAATCTTGATGTGAATGCTTTAATAGTAAATAATGTTACGGTAAATCTTCCTAATTTTGTTGTTCGAAAATCTTCATGGCCTCATTTGGAAGGTCTATCTTTAGCAGATCCTAAATTTTATGTTTCGAGTCCAGTTGAAATTTTGCTTGGTGCAGATTTATTTCCCTTAATAATTTTAGGGCAATCTATTCTGGGTCCTAAAGGTACTCCATGTGCTTTAAATTCCAAATTGGGATGGTTACTCTCGGGTGTCATACATGCAAACAATTTTCAGCATTCTAAAACTGTCCTTAGTTGCCATGCTACAGTTCAGTTAACTTATGATCTTCAGAAATTTTGGTAAATTGAGTCCCTTCCTGATGCAACACCAATTCACAGTTCTGAAGAAAAACACACTAAAACTGTTAGACGAATTCAGTCTGGAAGGTACATGGTGGATCTTCCCTTTAAAGAAGCTCCAAATTTAGGTGACTCACAATCAAATGCTTTAAAACGGTTTTATTTGTTAGAATCCAAACTTAATAAAAATCATGAGCTTAAGGAGCAATACCATGCCTTTATGCAAGAATATATTGACTTACATCATATGGAACCAGTCCCAAATTCTGAAATTGATTCTAAAGATTATTTTTACATGCCTCATCATGGGGTTTTGAAAGAAGATAGTACAACTACTAAATTGAGGGTGGTATTTGATGCCTCGGCTAAAGGAACATCAGGCCACTCTTTAAACGACTTTCTTGAAATAGGTCCAAAGTTGCAACCAGATTTGTTTAAACTTCTTCTTAAGTTTAGAACATATTCCATAGACTTAACCGGAGACATCGCCAAAATGTACAGACAGATATTGGTAAACCCCAAACATGTTGACTTTCAGCGAATCTTTTGGCGATTCCAGCCACATGAATCTATTGCGAGTTTCAGATTATTGACTGTAACATATGGCACAGCCTGTGCCCCATTCCTGGCTATAAGGACATTGCACGAACTAGCCAAAGATTATAGTTCAGAATTTCCTATTGCTGCGCAGTCAATTTTCGAGAACTTTTATGTGGACGATTATCTTGGTGGGTCGCATTCAATTGATGCAGCAAAACAATTGGTCAAAAACCTAAATCACGTTTTAAATCAAGGAGGCTTTACACTTAGAAAATGGGCTTCCAATGTACCCGCAGTCATTGAAAATCTACCAGAAGATCTTAAATCCACTAGGCAAAATGTAAAATTTTCCGAAGATTCCTCCCAAAAAATCTTAGGCCTAGTTTGGAATTCGGCAGAAGACTTATTGAAAATTCATTTGAATGGCGTCAAATCGGTGCATACCAAGCGAGAATTGTTATCAATGATAGCTCAAATCTTTGATCCTTTTGGGATTTTAGCTCCAACCACGATCATGTTAAAAATCATGATGCAAGAGCTTTGGAAGGATAAGTGTGCTTGGGATGATCAAATCCCAGATTCAATTTTGAAAACTTGGCAAGAATTTGATTCTCAAATTGAACTCTTAAAGTCCATTGGCATACCAAGATATCTGAACTGTGAAACATCTCCAGAGAACCACATAGAGATCCATGGGTTTTGTGATGGATCTGGCAAGGCCTACGCTGCAGTGGTATACCTTCGGACACTATCTTCTCTAGGTGAGATTTCAGTTAACTTTGTCGCTGCAAAAACTAGAGTTAATCCTTTAAAACATGTCACGCTTCCCAGAATTGAGTTATGTGCTGCATTCTTGCAATTTATTTGTGGTCCGATTCACAAATTGCTTTAAATTGGATTGAATCTCCTCCAACCAAAGGAAATCAGTTCGTAACAAATCGAGCAAACAAAATCAAATCACTTGTCCCACAAGCAGTGTGGACTTATGTTGAGAGTTCGTCAAATCCGGCACACTGTGCCTCAAGAGGCATTCTACCGAAGAGTCTTTTGCATCACAAATTGTGGTGGCTTGGGCCTGAATGGCTTAGTGCTAGTGTCAAGTTACTATTATTCCTAGTCAAATCTTCAAATGTTAAGTCAAAAAATTCTGAAGAAAATTTAAGTCATGTTGCAACATCTAGTCATAAAACCTTTCCTGATTTTCTACTCAAATTCTCTTCTTTTTCAAAACTTTGCAGAATCCTTGCATTGTGTTTGAGATTCATTTATAACATTCGTAGTTGTAATCGTAATTCTAGACGTATTGGACTTGTCAGTACGCCTGAAGTTTCAAGTGCTATTACACATATTCTTAAATTGATTCAAGAACAAGAGTTTTCGTTAGAGCTGAATTTGCTCAGGAAAAATCAACCTTTACCAACCAACAACAAATATTTATCCTTAAATATATTTCTAGATGATCAAGGTTTAATTAGAGTTGGCGGACGGTTGTCCAGACATCAGTCACTTAATCAAGATCAGAAATATCCAGTGCTTTTATCGAGAAATCATTTCATTACAAAATTAATTGTTGAGCAATATCATAAAAAACACTTTCATGCTGATGCACAACTGATTCTTTCCCTAATTAGACAAAAGTATTGGATACTAAATGGTCGCTCTTACATTCGTCGAATTCTAAATGAATGTATTTTGTGCAAACGTTTGAAGAAACAAACTTGCCAACAAATTATGGGTGAGTTGCCAGTCAAACGTATAACTCCAACTCGACCTTTTTCAAAGGTGGGACTAGATTTTGCTGGCCCACTCATCACTAAACCAAATGTGCCTAGATCTAAAGTTAAATTGAAGTCATATATTTGTGTTTTTGTCTGCATGTGCACAAAAGCGGTGCACCTAGAAGCTGTTTCAGATTTATCTTCATCAGTTTTCTTAGCATCCCTAAAACGATTTGTTTCTAGAAGAGGACTGCCATCAGACATATTCAGTGACAACGGAAAAAATTTCAGAGGAGTTGCTAACTATCTTAAGCAACTAATTCGAATCATTAGTTCTGAAAATGTTCAAAATTTTGCTACCAGAAACTTCATCAATTGGCATTTTATCCCACCATATTCCCCTCATTTCGGTGGACTGTGGGAATCTGCTGTTAAATTGACGAAAAGTCACCTACTTAAAGCTTGTAAGGCTACCATTCTAAATTTTGAAGAGCTTACTACTCTTTTATGTCAAATAGAAGCCTGCTTAAACTCCAGACCATTAACACCACTTTCTTCAGATCCATCTGATGTTAGAGCCCTCACTCCCGGACATTTCCTGATAGGAGTTCCACTCCTTGAGATTCCTGATAGGAGTTCCACTCCTTGAGATTCCTGAAAGTGGGAATTCACCAAATCTCACTTTATCTTCTCGTTGGACTCTAATCCAGCGAATGAAGCAAGACTTCTGGAAGAGATGGTCTAGAGACTATCTACATCAACTGCAAAATCGACCTAAATGGTTCACTCCACGAACTGATCTTCAAGTTGGGGACTTGGTTGCTATTCATGATTCACAATCTATTCCTCTCCAGTGGAAGCTGGGTAGAATTATTCGTACCTATCCAGGACCTGATAATAGAGTTCGTGTAGTCAGCATTTGGACTCAGAGTGGTGAAATTCAACGCCCTATTACTAAAGTGACACTCCTTCTCCCGGTGGGGGAGAATGTTCAGAATTCTAATAACTCTGAATTTTGACAATAGATGGCAGCACTATGCAATTTTATGACTCTTTAGAATATAAAACTTTGATTTAAATTCATTCTTTTTATTGATATTTTAATGTGTTTTAAACGCAAAATTAATTCATTTTTTTCTTTTATTATTATTTATTTCATTTATGTTTTCAATTAATTGTTAGTTATAATAATTATAATTTCTTCATTTATGTTTTCAATTAATTGTTAGTTATAATAATTATAATTTCTTTTTCAATTTGCTGTGAAGCAGTTATGTTTCTGCAGACCTATTCTAGTTTGTTCTTTTTGTTGTGTTCTAGCGGTATGCTAGAAAAATTCTATTCTAACGTATGAGCTGAAATAAAGTCAATAATTCATGTTTGTATTCAACTCGGTTTATTTATTCAAGCTTTTATTCATTGTTTCAAAAATATGATGTTATTAATTCAATTGAAAGGAAGGTGAGTCCTTCAAATTCATTTTAAGCTGATTTATGATTTAATATAATTTAAACCAGCGATTTTCAAAACCATACAGTCCACAATTCTATTCAAAATCCCTCCAATAGGAATATAACTAAAGAGAAAAGAGTTCTAACAGATGACGTCACGAGCATGTTTGCTGAGGGACAGTTGACCCAACTGACCCATTTTATCATTGCGGAATAGTGTTACAAATTTATTGTAACACAGTGTTGTAAATGTATTTGTAAAAGCATAAAAAAAATCGACTACTACGCTTCCAAAAGCATGGAAAAATTAACGTTGTCCTTCAGCAAAGTACTGTTTCTAAGAAGAAAGTCACGTGGTTGTTAGAACTCTATAGCATTTAAAAATAACTAAGCGTTTAAATTTTATGTACCAGAAAAAATGATATACTGCGAAAGAAATGTTTAAAGTATTCATACTAAAATTTCTAAAGAGGAATTCATTTGAAAGAAAAAATATACGATGATGTCAAAAAACGACAGAAAACATTCAACTGGTTTAACATCAAATCACTATATATATACATGCAATATGTACATGGGAACGATGGAGAATATTGAATAGTCGGGTAAAATGGAATACCGTTATATCTCACCTGCGCGGAGCTGCAACCTATTGGAAGCACATCAAACATAAAATAATATAGAAAAACAACTATTTCTTATTATTTGCATTTTTTTTTTTTTTTTTTTTTTTTTTTTGAATGTTGATAATTTTTTGAATACTGTTTATTTTTAATAATGATTTCAAATAAAATGTTTATATTGCAATTATTCATGATTTTCTATAAAAACAATACTTTTTTATATATTATTCTTTAAGGAAATGAGTATTATATATATTTCCTTTCATAACTATTCCATACTAACCGCTTGGTCCATATTACCCCAAATTTTTTTAGCTAAAAATTTTGCATGTAAATTCTATTTTTCGTGACATAAAACATTCAAAATTCATTAACAAAACTAAAATTTTGCAATAGTCGAATCCACAATACTTAAAATACTTTAGTTTATTATGATGAGTTTAAATAGAAATGACATTCCATATTCACCTACTTTCCATTATATATATATACTGTTAATTTCAAGATATTTTTATATGTGCTTTTAATGACACTAATATTCTCTTAAATATATAGAGAATTCAAATTTTGGTACTTACAGAAGTAATAAATATTTAAAATACTTCAGTTTATTATGATGAGTTCAAATAGAAAGGACATTCCGTATTCACCTACTATCCATTATATGTATATAAATATACTGTTAATTTCAAGATATAATTTTATTGATGAAATGTGGTTTTAATGGCTCTAATATTCTCTTAAATATGTATAGAATTCAAATTTTGGTACTTTTAGCAGTAATGTAAATTTAGTAAACTGTTAAGCATCTGGTATCAGAAAAAAGACAAATGAAATTGCCATAATACAAATAATTATATGATAATTTTAACCTTGCTCTTTTCAGTAGCAAGTCTTAACTTATGAAATAATAAAAAATTGAGGCTACTTACTTTGACATTTGCCAAAATATTCCACTGTGAGCTGCTTGTTTTTCCTGCACTGCCTTTTCAATAGCCTGCAGATGTGTTTGTATGTTTTACCATCTGATCCACATACTTCACCCATTTGGCGTTTCTTGCGCGAGCAACTCGGAGAACAAACGCAGGCCGGCCTTTGCTTCCTCAGTATGCATTTCATACCTTTTCCACATTGAACACCTTCACAGGACACTGAAATGGTGAAATGATTTACCGTTATTAACTATGTATAAATATGTGAAATTTTGTTTGTAAAATATATAAACAGGTAGAAATAGCAGCGAGTTGACTTCTGCAGTGTATGTGTGTAGTCACTGCGATTCAAAGTTTTTCAGAAATCTATTCTGAGCTATTGCACTGTGGAGATTGTGTTCTATCTAAGCGATTAAACTTTATTCGTGAGCTAGCGAAGATTTCTGCTCTGGAATACTTGATGTCACTTGCTTTACTTCTGTGGAACAAGTGACGGTTTTCTTGGGCTGTTCCAGAGAACATTTGTCGAATAGTGATTTTTTTTTTTTTTTTTTTTTTTTACTAGTGACAGTTTCATTGTACTGCAATCAGAATATTCGATAAATTAACAGTACTATTGGACTGTTTCGAGAATAAATTGTAATCACAGTTTTGTTGTACTGATTCAAGAAGTTACGTTGAATAATGAGCATTCATCAACTAAAATCTGTCTGTCTTTTTATGAACTACTTTTTCACAAAATAAAGTCGGCAAGTTTTTCGTAACAATATATATATATATTGTATATGGATTAATTTATTTAAAGACATATAGTTGGCGACTTATACGATATTCATTACCTTTTAATATTAAATTATGAACAATTAATTGAATTTTCCTATCACTATTTTAATATTTGTTTGATTATTAAACTGTTTATTTAAAAAATAAATATTTTTTAGTTTCGTTTGTTTTATTTCATTTCTTTACGTTTCAATTAAATTATGTTACCAATTATCATTCCTAATTGAACCTACGCTGTCTAATTTTTTAAAAGTGTTAACTAATGTGTTTGGCTTCAGGATTTCTGCTAAAAATTTTTATGAATGTAAGTTTCATTCTATTTTATTTATTTATTTATTTATTTATTCAATCCTGTAAGTTTTATATCCCCTTTATATAAATTTAATGGTTTAAAGTTTGTTTCTGGTTTTTATTTGTAGCTTCTTTATAGATGTAATTGGGCTTTGATCTCTGTTAAATTTTGTCAATTACGTTTACAGAGTCAGAGAAATTACATCTATTTTGCTTACAATGTTCAACCAAAGTACTTGATAAAATATTGATATTGTATGCTTTCATTAATTGCATTCTCTTTATTTTATTTTATTTATTTTCACTATTTTTTCTCGTTCATCATGTGTTTTGTATCATTTCAACCTATGCAATGTTTGAAAAGGTTTTCATAATGTATATATTTATCATACTACTGCGTTTATTTTAGTTTCATTTTAGTAGTTTTTCATCTTAATAATAAATAAATAAATGATTAAATAAAATAATTTATTTTCTGCTATGTTTTAACTTTATTTATTAAAGAACTAAATAACCAATTTAATTATTTATTGCAAGTTCTTAAGAATCATTCTTTTTAAATACACTGCAATTGAATAGTTATATGATGATATACTAGTTTTGTTTTCTGCCTGTGTAATTTTCATACCATAATTTTTTACTAAAAATTTAATTTCACCTTTAATAAGCCCAAAGCTTATTATTTAACTTCAAACAGGAATATTTATTTAATTTATTCTTTTTGGAATCACTAAAGTATCCACAATATGTGAAAAGAAAAGATAATTTATTTAGGTCTCTTTTTGTCTAGACAAAATAAAATCGCTACAAAGCGAGTTTCTCTTCCTCTCTCTCTTTTTTAAATTGAACTGGTTATATGTGCACAAAACAAATCAACTGATGGCAAACAATGAAGTCACTTATTATGTATTTGGGGAAGTTTGAAGACATAGGAAGTGTTCATAATAATTGTTTACGAATTTTCTTTTCCTTTGAAGAATAAATAATTACAAGATTTAAAAAAAAAAAAAAAAATACCAAGTTTTTAAATTTTCTGTTGAATCATATAACTTGACATATTATCCGAATAACTACAAATGCATTGTCATCGTATTCTGAGCTATTCTAAAAGTTTCAAATGTATAGCTGGTCGGGAAGTTAGCTAAAAGTCGATTGCAAGATTTTTACTGGACAAACAAGAAAGCGAGTTGAAAGCGATACATATATATATATATATATATATATATATATATAACATTGGTTTTAAAAATAAAATATTAATCCTTTTAGAAAAACATACTATATTAGCATTTTATCAACGTGTAGAAAATTTTTAGTTATAATGACGTTAATTTTTGTGGGATGGCTAATTTAACTTTTTATAATTTTTTAATGTTCACGTTTAATTAAATGTATTTATTTTTTTTTTTTTTTTGTCGATAGAAAATGAACTCGTATTTTTTTTCTTTTGGAAACAATTAAATTATAGCTAATATTCAAATGGCTAATTTCAAAGCTATTAGGCAGTTATTATTTTCATATTCAAATTAATTAAAAGAAAAATAATCAAAAATTCGAAAATCGGGCTTCGAGATATTGCGTTGCCATCGTTGTCTCAGATATTCTAAAAGTATCAAATGTCTAGCTAGTCGAGAAGTTAGTTAAAAATCTATTGCAAGATTTGTACTGGACAAACAAACAAGCAAGAAAGTGAGTTAATAAAAACATGGCAAAATAGAGTTGATTACACTTGATTACGGCAAAACTACAAGAAAGGAGTGCGTAATTATTTCTTATGTACAATCTCATAAAATCTTTGTTACTTTTATGATAAACATTAAAGGATACGAAACTGTCACAGTGTTTGAAAGGTTTTTTTTTTTTTTTTTTTTTTTTTTACTACATCAAATATATAAATACACTTTTACAATTAGCTCAGTATATAGAATTAAATAAAAGATTATTATTTTTTTTTTCTCTCAATTTCCCCCTTGAGATTTCAGAAACAGATAATAATAAATTAAAGAAAACGATAGTCAATTTTGTGGTGGTAGATACTCAACTATAAGTGATTATTTATTACTAATCTGTCAGTTTAAAAAAACCACAAGAAAGAATTTTAAATTGAAAATACTTGTCTTAAGTTTTGCAATTATTTTGAAGAAATATATCGGCCAAAAAAAAAAAAAAAAAAAAAGATAATTAATGTTATGATTTTTTTTTTTTAACTGAATTAAAAAATCTGAAAAAATAAATAAATAAATAAATAAATAAAATAAAATAAAATCACGTTCATTATGTAATTTCAGACATCCTTAGAAAATTTAAGTAAAATATTTTTGTTTTACTTCAGTTTCTCGTGACCTAAAGCTTTAAGTCATTTTATATAAATACAGTCAGCATTTCATCACCAGAATAGTAAATACTCCAAAGATTGGTCGAAATCGCATACTTTTATGATATTGTACTAGTGAATTAATAATGAATAATAATAATAACAATAATATAAAAGTTCTTATAAATATACTTCAGCGTTTCTTTCACAAATCATAAGATTATCGTTATTTGTATATATATATATATATATTTAAATTAATCTTAAAAAAAAAAAAAAAAACATGAAATACGATTGTATTTTTACGCATACCTTTATATATTCCGCCTAAAAAAAAAAAAAAAAAAATCACACAAAACATCAAATCTCTCTTTTAAATTTGTCAATTTCTTCACGTGTACTTTGAACAAAATAATTGGAGTATATTTTGATAAGACTAAAGATTTCTTCTTTCCTAAAACATTTGTTCAAAAATAAAATAGTTTTCCGTGTACTTAAGAACTACGTACGAGAGTAGAATGTACTTTTCTAAATAAGCCTTGTACTTTTCTAAATAAGCCTTATACTTTTCTTCAGTAGCTCAATAGACTTTTCACCAAAAAAAATCAATTGGCTCTCCACCAATTGCTAAAATAGCATTATTAGTGAATGTTCAAAAGAGACGTTACAATGTTGCTAAAATAAATTCTCACGGAGTTTTAGACAGACACAAGAAATAAAAGAAATGTGTGAAAGTGGGCTTGTGAATGATTTTCCACAAATCAATATGTTTCCTTTATGTATTTACACTTATATTTTGGATTGTATTTGAAAAATACTACAATATTTTGTTATATACATTTATTTTATTTCAGATGTAAGAAAGTGTTTTGGCTATGCTAGTATAAACTTATAAAAATAAAATAAAAATAAAACGAATCTATTTTTATCATTCTTTCAAATCTTCAGAAAACTAATAGAAAATGTTAAAAGCACAAAATATTTCATATTGCATAAAAAAGAAAAATAATAATAATAAATAAAATGAAACTTTGTAATAGTTTATAAATTTTAACAGCAAGAAAAAAGCGATATGGGCAAATAATAACATTTCACTTTGACAGGATTTTCAATATTTCATTCTATGAGTGTTTGAAAAAGAGAAGATTATAGATTTCATTATTATAGTACTCTTGAGTAAAAACAGTGTAAAAACTTTAATTAAAAAAGAAAATAGCAAAAGTATGCTTTCAAAAATAGCAATGGAAAAGGAAGTACATCGCTTAGTTTTTATTAAACTAGAAACTTTATAGCTTAAGAAGCTGAAATCACATTCTGAAATTATGCAACTGAATATTATAATCATATTCTGTATAGAAAAGAATGAAATTACTGGAATTTTTACAATAAGAAGACATTTTTTGAAATATTCTTATATTTCACAATTAAAAAAAGTTTATTTATTATTTTCTGCGTAATGATTCAATCTTTTACAGAATTTTTATATATTTTGAACCTTCAATTTAAAAATTGCATGATGGCATTTACTCGAGCATTCACTATATATCTCTTACTTATAATTTTTTATCTTTTTATTTATCCTCAGTTGAATATATGGATTTTTTTTGGGGGGGGGAGGGGGGAGGCAGTGCCTGATTTAAGGCAGAGCATTCGGGGCACGTACCCTGGGCCCTCATAGTGAAGGGGCCCCAAAGAAATTCCATCATACATTTAAAAAAAATAGTTTAAATGAAAAATTTCCTAATTTTGCTACAATGATCGTTGTTTTTTGTTTTTTGTTAATGGATGGAGGAATTACTGTGCTGTTTTATAAAGCGTGATGATCTTTCAAGGAAACTATCAACTCATCCGAAAAATTTAAATATTTTCGCTAAAAGCAAATACAACTGTATACAACCGATACTCGCATTCCAAACTTTTACTAAGGCTAACTAAATCCGAGGTACGCACCACAGTGCAAGATACACGAAGCGACGTACGTCGATCCGATAGACAAGCGACGGATCTTGTTTAGCCTTTCTCTTACCAACAAAATGAAAAGGGAAGTGAATTTTTAGACGGCTGAATCGGAAATAAGCGGTTTGTTTTGTTTGTTGTAATATTAAAGTACGAGAAAAAGGGTCCTACTGAACATGAGTGCCCTGGGCCTCCAAGAGAGTAAATCGGTCCTTGGGGGTAGGTGGTGGTGGGGGGGGGGGACACATTAATTATAATGACCAAAATATATATATATACATATTGAGTTATCATAGACTTATTTATAACAAATTCGTTATGTAAACACTCACTACGAGCATCTACATTACATGTGGTGATTTTTGGGAGTACACCTCGAACAACGGAATACGCAAGCATGAGTCCAGGGATGATTTTTGCTATTTTTATTCAAAACTTAACAAAAAAGTTGAAATTCAAATAAATTAAAAATTATTACAAAATGCTCGCCTCCGAGCATACTTCAAAAACATGCTACACAATTTTAGCACCAAGTCTCTCTATCTTTTTTTGAGTCTCTTCCTTCCGAGCACACCTTCGGAGGGGGAGGGGCATACCCCACACGAAGCACTGATTCGTTGGTCGTGATATCACTCTACCCGTGACATCATTTTCGTCCAATCTTGGTCTACCCGAAACTCGGAGAAATGTCGGTAGCAACAAAAGGCCATGCGTGAAATCGGAAACTATTGATGTCACCGCTTCCATAGAAATATAAATTTTTTTCACACAAAGCATCTGTCGCTCAGACAGCTTCCCATGGCTCCGTTCTGTCTGGTCACACGACCCCTGACCTTTTGGAATGTTTGTAACCTTCACTCCAGCACAGCTTCCTCCCTCCTAAAAGACCATTTTACGGCCTTCAGGATGTAAAATGGGCTCCAGAAGACTCAGGTGCCTCCTCCCATTATCAAACATGCAACATCAGAGAGTTGAGCTAGCCCCCCCAAAAAAATTTTTCGAAACAACCCCCTGAACTTTTATAGAACTAAAAATAATCTTAAAAATAAATTTTCTAGTCTTACACCTTGCATAATTACTAGATCCCAAGGTCTCATTTCACATTATATAAAAAAAACAATTAAACATTCACATGCAATTTCGTGATGACAATCAAAGGTTCTACCCCTAACAAAATTTTAAAAGTCAAACACTGAAATTTCACAATTACACAATAAAATTTCATGAAAAAGAAAGAAAAATAATTCATAATCAATACATTCAAACTTTTTTTTTCGGAATACAAATGAAAGAAAAAAAAAATAAATAAATAAATATTTACAAACAGTCCAAAAACACTACCTAAAACCAAGGCTTTTTTTTTTTTTTTTTTTTTTTTTTTTATTCTTCGTGCATGCGACTTAACGCATCTGCATTCAAATGCTTTTTTCCGCTCTTATGCTCGACTGTGAAGTTGTATTGTTGTAAGCATAAGGCCCATCTCGTCAAACGTGAATTTGTGCCCATCATTTTTTTAAGATAAACTAAAGGGTTATGATCGGTTTGAAGAACGAATTTTTGTCCATCTAAATAATGATTTAGTTTTTTCACCCCAAAAATGACTGCCGCTAATTCGCGTTCAATGGTACTATAATTACGCTCCGCCTTGGAGAATTTTTTGCTCAAATAAACAATTGGGTGTTCCTCGTTATTCCCGAAATTTTGAGCTAGGACCACACCCGCCCCTACAAGACTTGCATCAGTCTGAACAATGAAGTCTTTTGAAAAGTCCGCAGCATAGAGTACCGGTCCCTTAGTTAGATCTAATTTTAGTACCTTAAATGCCTGATCACATTCCTGACTCCACTCAATTTTTTCCCTCTTATTTTTCCGTTTTAACAAATCCGTCAAAGGCGCAGCTTTTGTCGCATAATCCTTTATATATTTATGGTAAAATCCGGTCAGACCTAAAAATGACCTTACATGCGTCTTTGTCTTTGGAATGGGAAATTCTTGGATAGTTTGGATTTTCGCGTCACTCGGCGACCTCTTTCCTGACCCCACTTCGTGCCCTAAAAATTTTACATGGTCCTGGGCGAATAAACACTTTGCCGGTTTCACTTTTAGATTTGCCTCCTCCAAACGTTGTAACACAATGTCCAGATGGAGCTCCCAACTGGATGAAAACACAGCCAGATCATCCACATATGGTCTCACAAAACTCTCTAAATCCCCTAGCACCTCACTAATTAATTTACAAAAATTAAATGGAGCATTCACTAAGCCAAACATCATTTTTTTTTGGAATAAACTCACCGAAAGGGGTTACAAACGCCGCATACCTTTGCGCATGTTTCGTTAACGGGATTTGGAAATACCCCTTCGTCAGATCCATTACTGAGATATATTTTGCAGTGCTCACTTCCTCAACTACCTCCTCAATATTCGGTAACGGGAAAAATTGCACTTGGGTTTTGGCATTGAGGGCCCTATAATCGACACACGGCCTAGGGTCTTTCCCCGGACTCTCTACAAGAATCATAGGCGATGCGTAATCTGACTGATCCACCTCAATCACCCCTAACTCTAACAGCCTGGAAATCTCCTTCCGCATAATTTCTAACAGCCGCGGAGACATGCGATAGGGTTTTGCACGAATCAGCTTATCATCTGTCAAAATGATATCCATCCCTACCTTATGGGTCGTACCAGGGTCGTTAGAAAACACCGTTTTATGCTTTACTAGGACATTTTGTAAAGTTGCCAAATTCCCTTCCGAAACCTTATTACCCAAATTACTCCCCTTAATTAAGTCTGTCAAGTCGAAATGATTAGGGTCCGAAATCGGATACGGGATAGATGCATCCTCCTCAATTTCCTCGCCACCCTCTTCCAAAATTAAGTTGACATGCTCTGGGCGTTTATGATAAGGTTTCATTAAATTCACGTGGAAAATCGTGTCCTTACATCTCCTTCCCGGAAGATCTACCGTATAGTTCGTATCGGATATTACCCCCGTAACTACACCTGGACCTAGCCACTGTACTGCCATTTTATGTGGTTTTGCAGTAGCCAAAACCAACACCGAGTCTCCCACCTTAAATTTTCGGGACACTGCATTTTGGTCGTACCACAATTTTCTTTTTTGTTGACATTCTGTCATGCGCTCCCCTGCCAAATCTTGACATCTTTTTAAGCGCTCATTTAAATCCAAAATATACTCTACTACATTTTGATTAATTTCCTCTTCCTGCATCCAATTTTCGTAAACAATGGTATGAGGCATCCTCAAATTCTTCCCAAAAATAAGCTCTGAAGGAGAAAATCCCGTGCTCTCATGCGGCACCGTCCTCAACGCGAAAAGAGCCATAGGCAGATTTTCTTCCCAATCGCTTTTCGTTTCGAGACATAATGCTTTGAGAATGCTCTTAAGAGTGGAATGCATTCTTTCCACCTGATTAGATTGCGGATGACAGACAGAAGAATGATTGATTTTGATATCATACTTCTCAAAAAACGCTGTCGATAAGTCACTCGTGAAATAAGCACCTTGATCGCAGACTAACTCTCTAGGAAATCCGGTCTTCGCGAAAATTTGCATCAATGCATTGCTCACTGACCTCGAAGTTACGTTTTCCACAGGAATAGCATCCGGGAATTTTGAAGCGACGCAAACAGCCGTTATCGCAAAACGATTATTTTTGTTACTCGTTACCAGCGGACCTATAGCGTCAATCGACAGACGTCTGAACGGTTCAGAAATAATCGGTACTAATCTCAACGGAGCTTTCTTCTTATCCCCTTTTTGTCCTACTTTTTGACAAATTTCACAAGTTTTGACATACTCTTCTATTTCCTGATAGCAATTTGGCCAAAAGAAATTAGTCAACACCCTCTGCTTAGTTTTACACGAGCCTAAATGCCCTGACACAGAATCATGACACAGGTTTAGAATCGCTGCCCTAAATTTCTTTGGCACGCACAACTGCATCCTGTTTTGGTTACGCTTAGAATCCGATATTCGAATTAACCGCTCATTTTTTATCTTAAATTCCTTTCCCGCTTCATTCCTAGCTTTTTCCCAACAATTTTTCAACGTGTCACACGCAGTTTGCTCTTTTTGAAACTCTTCAGCTGAAACCCCGATTAATGGACACCTGTCTGTTTCTTTTAACACAGGAAGAACAACTTTATTTTCTGCACTAGTCTCCTCTAACGACTCGCTTATCAAACCCGGTTCCTCCTCAAAATTCTGAATTTTTCTCTGAGTTGGCTTTTCATTATTTATTTCGGACTGCGCACTCTTAATCCTTTCTTGCTCACGTTTCTGACTTCGCGTTATCGCATTAATTGGATAAACAATTTTTTTATTGGACTCAATTAACTCTGCGGTTTTATTGCCTAGAAGATATATTCCCTGACTCAAATTAGCCGGTTTTACAGCCGCTTTTGTAATGACCTCTCCGAATTCTCCTTTTAAAACGATTTTCGCCAAAGGTAAACACCTACACGTTTCGTCAAACGGTTGCTTAATCCATACCTGTTCCGGCAGTAAATCCTCAACAGAAATCATATTCCTTTCGCACACGTCAATGTTTGAGCCACTATCTCTCAAGAATTCGCGCTCTTGTCCATTTATTTCTAATTTACCTATATAAGGCTCAAAACCAACACCTAAAATTTCGCCCGCACTTAAGTTATTGATCGGATTTGTTCTGCGATTAGGGTTTTGTGGGCAGTTAGGTCGAATATGGCCCCTTTCCGAGCACAAATAGCACACAATTTTACTATTTCTATCAAAATCACGATCTTTAGATTCGATTTTATCCCCTTTTAATTTTCCTGAGTCTTTTTTGTCGCCCTTAGCTGACTCAGCTTTCGGATTACTCCCACAATCATGCTTACCTGACCCGAATTTCTGACCGTCTTTCCCAAATGAATTTCTACCCTTCGTAAAACGCTGAAAAGGCTTATATTCTCTTTTCCCATTCTCCTTTCTAACCGCGTCATACTTGTCGCACTTCTCCGCCAAATCCGAAGCTTCGTTGATTTCTTCCCATACATCTACAAAATGTTGTTTGATTTCGCATGGTACCCTTTTCTTTAACTGCTCCGTGAGCATCAATTCCTTTAATGACTCTAAATCTTTAATTTCTAACGTCTCAAGCCATTATCTAGGTACCCTCTCAAATCGTGAACTAAATCAACCCACAATTCTTCACTTTTTTTGTTGTGCGATTAAAATTTCGTTCTTAGCGCACGCGCACTCAATCTGAACCTATTCATCAACACTTTTTTTACATGTTGAAAGTTATCAGCCTCTGACTCGTCTAATTTCATAATTATTTGTACGACGTCGCACGGCAATAAAGGGATAAGTTGCGACATCCAGTCCTGTTCGCTAACATTTTCTTTACGTGCTAGTCTTTCAAATATCGTGAAAAAAAGAGAAATATCCATTTGTTTTGGGTCAAATTTCGGAGCTATGTCCTTTAATTTAATTTTCTTCAAAACCGTCTCTTGAACTAAACTCCCGGACCCTACGCTACTAGTTTCTGCAGCGCTCTGGATTCTGAGTTTCTCAAGTTCAAAATTTCGTTCGGCCTCTTCTTTTTCTTTTTGTAGTTTCAATTCGCTTTCTTTCTGTTCCAAAATCCCTTCTATTAGCGCCTTCGCAACCCCTTCATCATAATTAGCCGCCTTTTCAATGGCTTCCCTGATTTCTAGTTTTTTGCTTTTATCTGTTAGCCCCGAAACACCAAATTCATCTGCTAACTCTAACAATACATTTTTAGTATACTTAATGAGAAATGCCATAATTACAAAATACAATTTCACTAATTACTGAAAAAAAAATGCACATGTAATAAAAACAATAAACAAATCAAATACCATGAAAATATAGACAAAAGTAACACTTTGATTATCACCTACGAAAATCTTTAAACACCTTTTCTCTAAACATTAACTACAATATTTACCCAGATACAATAAACAGTACCTATATTTAGTTAAAATAAACAACTAGAGAAAAAAAAATCCTAGAATTTTTACCAGTAGACAAATCAACTAATTTCCAGTATACTCCTATATAAACAGTTACAGCATCCACAATCCTTACGTTGCTTTTAAAAAGAATTTAGAATTATAATCTTATCGAAACTTTTAAACAACAATTTAAAGTTACCAAGCTCCCCGTTACAATAAACAGAACTTTAACGATAAATTTATCTCTCAAGTAAACGCCCCGTTAAGTCATGAAATTACTCTTTTCAACCGCCTTAACTATTAACTTGACTTCGAGATATCCGTGCTTAAAATTTTACACATAAAAACTAAATTCTTACTCTTAAAGCTTCGTAACTACATGCATTGTTACAAAAAAAAAAAATAAATAAATAAACAAAAACTATCATCCCACAACTCAATCTCTGACACTTTGCATATCTGAAAATGAAAGAAAACATACCTGAAAAACCTCCTTGATTGACATCTCCAGGGAATTCAGCAGCACAGGGAAGAAGCGAAGTCCTTTTAAACCTTTCCACGCTATTGTCACAGGCATCAATAATCTCCAGTAAATCTCAGGGATTCCAGTTGTCACCGGGCTCACAGCAAACGTTCTTTTATACTTTTTCACCACAAACACATAGAAGACAGAGTTCGATGTTTTTTTTCTTCTAAAAACAACATCCCACCGCTGCCACCAATTTATATTTTTAATTAAAGCTGTGGTGATTTTTGGGAGTACACCTCGAACAACGGAATACGCAAGCATGAGTCCAGGGATGATTTTTGCTATTTTTATTCAAAACTTAACAAAAAAGTTGAAATTCAAATAAATTAAAAATTATTACAAAATGCTCGCCTCCGAGCATACTTCAAAAACATGCTACACAATTTTAGCACCAAGTCTCTCTATCTTTTTTTGAGTCTCTTCCTTCCGAGCACACCTTCGGAGGGGGAGGGGCATACCCCACACGAAGCACTGATTCGTTGGTCGTGATATCACTCTACCCGTGACATCATTTCCGTCCAATCTTGGTCTACCCGAAACTCGGAGAAATGTCGGTAGCAACAAAAGGCCATGCGTGAAATCGGAAACTATTGATGTCACCGCTTCCATAGAAATATAAAAATTTTTTCACACAAAGCATCTGTCGCTCAGACAGCTTCCCATGGCTCCGTTCTGTCTGGTCACACGACCCCTGACCTTTTGGAATGTTTGTAACCTTCACTCCAGCACATACAAATGATTTTGAAGTTTATCTAATTAAATTTAAACCGATATTAAAAAAAAAAAAAAAAAAAAAAAAAAAAAGTCTTTCTGAATTAAATGAGAATTCGTGGAAGAAGACTGGCCATCAAAAATCCTGTTTTTTTTTTATGCAATAATTTTTCTTTAATTTTAAAATATAAAATCAATTAAAATACGAATTTTCACTTTTTATATGGTTTGTATTCCTTTCATAAATTAGATTGAAAGAATGCTTTCCATGAACTTAAGTATATATATATTTATTTTACTTAAAATAAGATATATTAGAAAGTGGGGTATGTAAACTATTCTATACTTATGGATGGTAAGAAGAGCCGTGCTCAAAAATCATCATATGTTATGTGTAATATTTTACTGAATCCAAAAACATAAAATCCATCATATTACAAAATGTCAATTTTTATATACATGTAAAAGTACTTCTAGAAAATTGATCAAAAGAAAATTTTCGATGAACTTAATTATATATTAGGTTGATTTCCTTAGAAATCGACCTATTGCAGTCACTTCGTTTACCTATCTATCTATCTATCTATCTATCTATCTATCTATCTCTATATATAATGGAAATTTTGTCATCGATAACTCCCAAAATAATACTCCAAACCGAGCCAAATTCGGTTAGCGAACTTATCTTACAAATATCTTGGATGGGTTCGTTAACCAAGTTGCTCCGCCATTTTGTTTTCAAGTACCGGACACTTCAAAATTTCAAATCCACACTATAAAAAGTGTATTTAAAATCGGATTTACTACAATTTTGATGTATAAATAGACCATATAAGGGTCTCATCCAAGTTTATAAATGAATTTTAACTACCATGAAGTGGCGGATATTTTAAACTAAGCGAGACCACTTAAAATCAGGCTATCACTTGAAAATTTATCACCACGATAACTTTTGAAATACTGAATCGATTCGTACCAAAGTTATACAGTGAACTTATCATACAAATATCTTGGATGGACAACTTGTTCCGATCATTTTTTTCCAATTTGTGGCCACTTAAAATCAGGCTGCCACTTGAAAATATGGCATCACGATAACTTTTGAAACACTAAACTGATTCAAACCAAAGTTGGACAGTAAACGTATCATACAAATATCTTGAATGAGCAACTTGTTCCGATATTTTTTTCCAAGTTGTGGCCACTTGAAATCAGGCAGCCACTTAAAAATGTGCCATCACTATAACTTTTGAAACACTAAACTGATTCAAACCAAAGTTGGATAGTGAACTTATTATACGAATATCAGGGAAGATTTCACTAGGCAAGTTGTACCGCCATTTTATTTACAAGTGGCAGCCACTTGAAAATTCGTTATTATGATAACTTTTGTAATACTGAGTCAATTCTAGGCACGAGAGTGCAGAAAATAAAAAAAAGAGGAAACACGCGTGTTCATAAAATTAATTTTAAAAGAAAAGTAACGCGCGCGGGGGAAACTATACAAATGTACGTTCATAAAATTTATTTCAAATGAAAAATAATGCTCACAGGAAAAAACTACACAAAATATTTTAAAAGTGACAGTTAAACTAAAAGAATAATGCACATCAACACAATAAAACATGTGTTAAAAAAAAAAAAAAAAAAAAAAAAAAAAAAAAGTTAGATAGCAATCAACATTTAATCATAGGCTGGTGGTGGAAAATGGGAAAGGGGGGGGGGGGGTAAAAAGTAGTTCATGAGAGAAATATTAAACACAAATCTACTTCTTTATGGGTTCTAGAATATCACAAAGTAAGTTTAAAAATAATATTGTGGATACATAAGTATTCAAAAATAAAAGGCTTCCCGCAGAATGTTTGATCTGCAATGGTTAGAGATGAAAATGGGGGTGGGGAGTGGGGGAAATTACATGAGTGAGAAATATTGAATAATTCTGTTCTTTTATATATTATAGAATTTGATAAAGCATGTTTAAAGTGAATATTGACATTTATATTTTGGATGGAAAAAGATTGAGAATCTAAAGTTTTTCGTGGAGCGTTTGAACACTGATCGTTATTGGAGTTTGATTTTAACAAAGTAAAAAACCGCGGAATTAACGAAAATCGCAAAAAAGCGGAAAATCGCGGATCCGCGGAAAATTCTCATGCCTGCAGTTCGGATCAAATGTGTGCAACGAACTTATTATTCAAATATCTTAGATAAGTTCGCTGAGCATCTCATTCAGCCCTTTTGTTTCCAAGTGATGGCAACTTGAAATCATGGTGCCTCTTGAAAACCTCTTATCACTGTAACTTTTGAAATACTGAATTAATTCTAACCAAAGTTGGGCATTGAACTTGTACAAATATCTTGGATGATTTCGTTGGGCAAGTTGCTCTGCCATTTTTTTTTTTTTTCAAGTTTCAGCCACTTAGGCTGTCATTTGAAAATTTCTTATCACGATAACTTTTGAAATACTGAATTAATTCCAACCGAAGTTGGACAGTGAACTTAGTATAGAAATATCTTGAAAGATTTCTCTGGGCAAGTTGCTCCGCAATTTTGTTTCCAAGTTGCGGCTACTTAAAATCAGACTACTACTTGAAAATTTGTCATAACATTAACTTTCGGAATACTGAACTATTTCGAACCAAAGTTGGACGGTGATCTAATTCTCCAAATATCTTGGATGAATTCGCTGGGTAACTTGCTCCGTCACATTGTATCCAAGTGGCAGCCACTTGAAAATTTATTATCACGATAACTTTTGAAATACTTGATAAATTCGAACCAAAGATGGACAGTCGACTTATCATTCAAATATCTTAAATCATTTCGGTTCACATGTTGCTCCGCATTTTGTTTCCAAGCTTCCACCACTTGAACGTTGCCACTTGAGAAGAACTTTGTCATCACGATAACTTTTGAAATACTGATTTTACTCGAACCAAAGTTGGACAGTGGACTTATCTTACAAATATTTTGGATTAATTGAATGAGAAACTTGTTCCGACTTGTTGTTTTATTTCCAACTGGTTTCCACATAATTTGTCAACACGACAACTTTTCAAATACTGAAGTAACTTGAGCTAAATTTGTAGAATAGTCTTATCTGAGAAGTGCATTTGATATGTTTGTTTGTTAAATTGATCCGCCATCATGTTACCAAGTGCCGGTCATTAGAAAATTTTAAATTCACATAAAAAAGATATTTATGAACTGATTTTCTTAAAACTACATATGTACATAGCAATATCAATATTTCTCCCAAGTGCATTAATAAATTGTAGCCACCATTTTGTTTCAAAATAGCGGCTATTTGATAAGAAAAAATATAAATCAATCTACCTTTCTGAATGAGCCAGATGGACTTTATTTTATTTTATTATTTATTTACTTTACGGTAAATGGAATATATTAAAAATTGTGGCACAAAAATTATTTTGTATTTATGTAAATCGATTGGAATTATTTGAATAGATAAGTATGTATTGATATTCTATATAAAAATCTGTAATATGGTAACTAATGTTTACAGTATTATTTATTTAAATAATTTAATTTCTTTATAAACAAATTTATTAATAATTTAAAACGATTGCATTTTATTAATAATCAATTATTTACTAAATAAAAATAATAGTAATTATTATTATTATTATTATATTATAGAAATTAAATTTTGAAACATTGTATAGAACTTCGTTAATTTTACATAACAAACAATCTTTATTAATATAAATGGATAAGAAATTATTACAATTATGATCACATTGATATTAATAATTAATGTATATTCATACTTTCTGATATTTAACTTTACAAACGATAATTATATCAGGATTTTTTTTTTTTTTTTTTTTTTTTTTTTTTTAAACAAGGAACATCTTGTATAAATATAATCCTACAGTAATTTATTCTATATAAATATATAATCTTATAGCAAATTGCTTTTAATTAACTTTAAGAACAAGCATGGCGATATGAAAAACAATATCCAATAATATTGCATATATATTCTAATTTACATGCTTTTAATAATCATTTGATTTGTTATTTCAGTTTTTTACGTTTAATTTTTTGTCCCTGTTGTATTTAAAAAATTATATATATACATATAATGTATATGTGTTGTTGGATTTAAAGTTATCACTGCATTATCTATTAATGTTTTGTCCTATTATTTCATTCTACGCATATTATTAGATTTGAGTATATTATAACAATTTTGTTAGTAATAATTATAACTACTAGGTAACATTTGTGGATTTAAAAAAACTATTTCAGCTTTAAAATGGAGTACATGAAAAATAGTTGATAAATATCATAGGTATAAATTAACATCATAGTAATTGTATATTTTAAAATGTAAGGTTATTTATGAAGGTATTTAACACAACAATTGATTTATTACATCAAAAGAAAATTCATTTTAATTAGTATTATTAAATAATATGAAATATTATCTAACACAAATACTGACGCCTTTAAAATTATTCAACCCGTCTCTCCTTTTCTGAATACTGGGTCTACGTGGAAATGGTTGCTGTATGGTAACATATTATAATTAGCCGGTTTCATAGTATAAAGTTTTAGATTTTTCGCGGTTTTGTTGTAATTATATTTACTGATGACCAATCTGAATGCTTGATTTTTAATTTTTAACTTTGTTAACTGTTTAAAAAGTTCAATCTTATTGTCTCTCACATAAATATTGTGTCGTGTTCAATACTGTTAAATTATTACTTCTTCATGTAAATTAATATATGAATAATGTTTTTTTTTTTTTTTTTTTTTTTTTTTACATCTTAAATGTCTTTTAATCCAATGTATAAATCTTTAAGCTGTTGTGCAATGATAGTGATTTTTTTATGTTCTCATATATCTCTGTAACTGTTTCAGAAACAACTCTTTCATTACTACATTCCTGATATAATTCCCCTTGATAAGATATAGAAGTTTTTGGGGGAATTTTAAAGTTGTTGTTATTATTATTATTATTTTACATTTATTAACTTATTCAATATATTTTACTTTAAATTATGCTTACTTCCATATCTAATTATTTATTGATCAGTTGAAGTCTTCCTTCCTTGTGTTTAATCACTATAATGATCAATTACTATATATATATATACTTAATAGTGTTTTGACGCACTTAATTTTTTTTTAATTATATTTTTTTCGTTCAAAATATTTCAATTTTCTACTTAGTTTTATTTAATATTGTTAATTTTGCGAGAATTCTGAATATTGTGTCCTTGTCTTGTACTGCATTTTGGTGAAATCTTATCACTCACAAACAGACACATACACACACCCCTGCATATATAATAATGTAAATTTTACAAATTTCATTTTATTTTTTAAAAGAGCACAGAAAACTCTTATTTAAAAGGAAGGGGAAAAAAATGTATAGTGATAAAACTTTTTACAGTGTAAAAATGGTCTATCCGTAAATTATAATTATCATTAAACAAATTCAATTATAATTATGTTTTGTATTTAAATAAAATTTAAAAGAATGCTTGGAAGGTGAATAATAAAAAGGTACTTTTCTCGAGTAAAATCTCTTTTGCCGGAGTTCCATTTCCAATTGATTAACGAGCCTAAAGTGTTAAACTAGCATATAACATATGCAAATTCATGCGCCCTCTGTAAAAGTGCTGCACGTGTCAAGGTCAGGAAGTTTATAAAGCTATACCTGGGTCGAAGCTCTCGTAATAAGCGAAACGGTCTCTTTATTCTGTCAATCGTTTTATTTTGATGCGATTCTGAATTGTGACTTCCTTTTAACAGTTTCATCCGAATAGGATTGTTTATAATGCTCTTGCTACTCTTCATTTAGTATTAAGAAATTCTCTCGGCTTCCATTTTATGCTACAGTTAATTTTATCACTATGAGATTAAATTTATTACTTTCTTCTATATGTAATATAGAGAAAGTATTGGATTCATGAAAATTTTCGACCTCCGTTTTTTGACGGATCTACACGTTTTGGGATGTCCTGAACACGAATTGATAGTTTTTAAAAAATGTCTGTCTGTCTGTCTGTCTGTCTGTGTGTGTGTCTGTCTGTATCATTTTTTTGTGGACGTTGTATCTCACGAACCAATGAATGAAATTTAACCAAACTTGGTATTTAGTTGCACCCTGACATGAACTGGTGCCCATTAGATTTGGGGATCAATAGCTCAACAGGTGGCGCTGTGATCGCATTTTATGCAAATTTTTAACATGGCAGCATAGGACAAAATTCCGTATAAATGGGCATAATGAGAGTTATTTTAAACTTGTGATAGTAAAATTAATATGAATTATTGATAATAGTAGTAGTTAACTAGGAAAAAAAATTTGTGCATGGGGGGGCATCGGTTCCCCCCCTGGGGGGGAAGTACCCCCCGGGGGGGGGTTAAATTTTGAAGATGGGTATCATTCGAAAGATCTCGTCAATACCTTTAAAACGAATGGTTGAACCATAAATCTGTGATAATTTAAAACAAAGTTATCGATTTTTTTTACTTTTAACAAAAAAAAAAAAAAAAAAAAAAAATCGTATATATATATATATTTTTTTTTAAACGAAATTTTACCAAACTTGGTATTTAGTTGGTCCCCGACATAAACTGGTGCTGATTATATTTGGGGATCAATAGCTCAACAGGAGGCGCTGTGATAGCATTTTATCTAAATTTTTAACATGGCAGAATAGGACAAAAATTCGTATAAATGTGCATAATAAGAGTTATTTTACACTTGTGATTGTAAAATTAATATGAATTATTGATAATAGTAGTACGTAACTAGGAAAAAAATTTTGTGCATGGGGGGGGGGCATCGCTTCCCCCTGGGGGGGAAGTACCCCCCCCCCCCCGTCGGGGGTAAATTTTGAAGATGGGTATCATTCGAAAGATCTCGTCAATGCCTTTAAAACGAATGGTTGAACTATAAATCTGTGATAATTTAAAACAAAGTTATCGATTTTTTTTTACTTTTAACCAAAAAAAAAAAAAAAAAACTTAGAAAAAAATTCGCTTTTTTTTTTTTTTTTTTTTATATTGTTAGTGATTGAATATGTATTAATTTTTACAAAAAAAAAAAAAAAAAAAAAACCCTTAGAAAAAAAAAATCGTAATTTTTTTTTTTTTTTTTTTTTTTAATATTGTTACTGATTGAATATGTATAGGAAAATATAGAAGAAAGTCTTGTGGTGGCCACAACATACTAGTTTTTATTATCCGCCGTGAAACATATGGAATTATTATTATTATTATTATTTTGCTACTTTTACGTTGATGTATGTATATATGTATGTGCGTAATTAAACGCGACAGCTTCTAAAACCATTTATTCGATTGAGCTCGAAATTGATAAGTATGTTAAACGTAACCGTCACACGAACTGCATAAATTTTTCCGAGTATAGAATTTACAGTTATTTTTACAGGGAGTACAATTTTATACGTTACGGTGTAAGGTCTGAAATTATCTATATGTTGTTTAATAGTGTGAAATTGTTTAAAAAAAAAAAAAAAAAGATTTATGTGTCATTACTTTGCTAAAGTATAATCCTTATGGGAAATAATGTATGCATTACTTATAATTCTTTATAGGAAAGTATGAAAAGGTTGACACCTATTGCATCTTATGAGTTATGGTAATTTAAAGTTAATAAAATATTTAAAACAGCATATGTTTTAGAATTCGCTACTTAGAATTCGCGTGCTTACCATTTGCAAAGACACACAAAAAAATTCGGATACGTTGAGGTTCATTGTATTAGCATTCGAAATTGGGAGAAATTTTCAGCACTCTATTACGATTCTTCCTTTTTATTATTTTTATTTTTTTATAATTTAAATTTATTTAAACATTCTTTAATTACGCAGTATTTGGATAGACGAATATAGTCATTCCATATTTGTAACACTGGGAGATAAGATAATTCACAGTCTACCGTTTGAGATTATTTTATATGATTATTGGACACTTCTGCTATTAAAATTAATACAAATATTTTGCGCCAGCATAACACTCAATTTTTACACTCATATTTTCGATTTATTTCACCTTACAAGGTTAAATTACTTAACATTGGTTTATATATTTAAAACAAATGGCGTAATCCTTTATATCACAAATTTTATATGTTTTAAAGTTGAAATGTCTCCAAAAAATTAAATTTGACTTCACGATCCTTTAATTCAAATTTTATAACCATACGTTCTTTATATATATATATATATATATAAATCATTAATTTTTCGGGACGTAGCTAAATTCTACATATATAATTTATTATTATTATTTTCTCGTGACATATTACAATTTCGCATAGCAAGGAAAAGAATTTATTAAAAAAAAAAAAAGAAAAAAAAAAAAAAAAGAAATTGTCACGTTTTATTTATGCTTTGTTTTGTGGATGAATAAATTCTGTAAAATTATTTGATTATTCAAGCTTTGTTTTCTGCATACGAAAGAACTATATAACAGTAGAACCTCGATCCATCGTTTTTCATGGGGTACGTGAAGAAAAAACGATGAAAGCGGGTTAAAATCAAAACACAAATAACACAATGTTTATGAAATAATACATGCTATATATATAGCATACTACTTATAAAAACTAATTTCCTACTCCCCAACTGTCAAAGAAATAAATCAATGTTCTAGAGCCTTAAATGATATTTATTTTTTAAAAAAAGTAATTTGATGTTGGGTTATTGTTCATTTTATAAATTAAACGGGAATTTTCTGGTAACATTTTCTGGTCATTTTCTGTAATTTCAAGTGCATATAAAATAATCTGGTGTGTCACTCACACGACTTTCTCTTACCCTGAAATTTAATACTATACATACAGGTTGGAGATTAAGAGGTAAGATAACGAGTACTGTTATGTAAATCTATGTTAAACAATTCGATTTAGGCTTCGGAAGAGTTTTATATGATAATTAGTTCTGTGTGAGGGGGCTACCGCCCCCTCAACCCCCCGTTTCATTAATACATTACATTTATATAGAGTATAATTCGGTTATTATAAATTATTTCTGTTTTTAAAAAATAATTTATTAAAATTATTATTTAAACAAATTATCTTTTATGATAATGCAGACGATTTCCATATTAGAGAAGTATTATAACACTAAATATCCAAAAAAAAAGTTGAATTTATTCTCAATATTACATTAAAAAAAAAAAAAAAAAAAGTTAAAAATGAAAAAAATCGATAACTTTATTTTAAATTATTGCAGATCGATGGTTCAACCATTCGTTTTAAAGGTATTGGCGAGCTCTTTTGAAAGATACCCATCATGGAAATTTACTCCCCTAGAGGGGGGGGACTTACCCCCCGGGGGGGGGGAGGCTCCTACATACACAATTTTTTTTCCAAGTTGATTATCTCTATTACAAAAAAATATGTATTCGTTTCATTTGGTTTAGTGCAGTCTATAGATGTTAAATAGTTACCTGCAATTTCCCCCTTAGACGTAATGTATTTGAATACTTTTGAGTGTCCCTGTACACGAACCATTTGCTTCATCTCAACGAAAAGCTTACTGTAGCATCCCTATATGACACACATTTAGAATACCAAGTTTGGAATTTCTGCTACTATTTGTCCTTGAGATATGCTGATAACAGACAGACACACAGTCAGACACACAGACAGACACATTCGCTAAAAACATGATTTTCGTAATCAGGGGAGCTCAGAACATGTCAATATAATAAAAACTAACGTTCCAAAATTTGACCCTAAAACAATACTTTCTTGACCCTATGGGTAAGAGAAAGTAAAAATCGTACATTTTCAAAAGCCGTATTTACGTCAGACACACTTGGCATTGGCGTAGGCTCAGCCTCGGGAATGTGAAAAAATGTAGTATCTGACCATACTGCATGTGCATGCATCCATTTTCGTCTTTACATAAAGTAGAATAACTTATTCTCCAAGCAACAACACACGATCCGTATTCAGTAATTCATACACATATATTGCAATATCTGCATAATCCCCGTTCTTCACCTAAACAGCATAACATTGAATAGTTGAGGTTGGTTGGGTTTTACATCGCACTAGTGCTACAATATGGGCAAATGGCGACGGTCTGGAACTCATATTTGAGGATGGTCCTGAGACATGCCATCACAATTTTCATTCTCCATGGAGGAGGTCTGTCCGCTTTAATATCTTATTTTAATTTTTTCTTTTCTTTCATAAACTTTATTTTGCTATTTGTATTTTTTTGGAATGATAATTGCCACTTTATTACATATTTTTATAACAAACTATTTTTATGCCAAGTTATTAAGATTACTCAATTAGGATTTTTTTTTTTTTTTTTTTTTTTTTGTAAGATACTTTTGTGCAGTTATTTTATGTTCAATTTTTTATTGCATATTCCTTGTAAAATGTTAATGATTATACAAAGTATACATATAATTATGTAATGTATATAAATATGTAATTTAAATGTGCTATATAAAATAAATGTATAAGTAAGAGTGAAAAGTAATTTTACGAATTACTTTAACAAATTAAATTTTTGTTGTTTTACAGTCTGCAGACTGTAAAATGAATAATAAAAAACTTTACAATAACATATGAAATCTATTTTGAAACTGTTGTAGATATTTGATAGTGCAAGATTACCTTTGAAAAAGACAATAAAATACTCATATTTTATTATGCAAAATTGTACGTTATTCTACATAAACAGTCAATACTGATAGACAAAATATTCATTAATTCATACGACAAAACGCATTCTATGAGACTGAATTATTCAATATTGTACAATCTGTAACTATAAGTATTATGTAATATGACATAGGAAGTAATATTGCATAATTCGTATTTCGAAATATGCGTTATTATACTAATGCTTATTTTGATTTTGCTCGATTTTTGATTGGTGTAATTTATTGCATTAAGTAAGGCGAATTCCTTAAGAGGCTTACACAAATAAATTTTGTGCGCTTCATTTACATAAGGTTAAATTTCTTTTTTTCTTAAACTATTATATCATTAATACCATTAATTGGTTTATTTGTCTGAATGCCCTGCAGTTAATAGGAAGAAAAAGGAAAATGCTGCTATAAAGTTTTAGATCAAAGGTGTGTTTATCCTCCATTTTAGTGTCTAGAAATAATACGACTGGTCGCCACCATTTCGTGACTAATTAGGAAAAGCAAATTATACAGACATTAAATAGAAGATTGCTGGGAAAAAAAAGATAGTAAAAATGCTTAGTTCTGCCTAAATTAGACAGGTTTTTGCTAATGACATATGGTATTGTTACGATAGGAAAGTTTGATGAAGTAAAAAGCAAATTTTAAAAATTCAAAAACAGGTCTTTTATTTGTATTTTCCTATTGCAAGAGAAAATGTCATATATAATGAGCCCATTTCTTTCAAACAGCTGCTATATTTATTAAGTTGATTTATTTAAGTATTTGAAGATTTACCCATCCAACTTATTTTTTTCTTTTATACTAATTAGAAGACGATAGCTATTACAGGAGTTTCTATAGTAATAACTATTATTATTTTTAAAACATCTGCATATATATATATATAGTGGCGTCTATTTTTTATCCTTAAAGCGTTATCTATTTGAAGTAATGCTACATAAATGCTAGTAATCATTTTAATTTAAAGTAAAATATGCATTTTGTGATATAATTTATGGAAACATTTTTTTTATTTATATTTTTATTTTATGGGTGCGTTTAAGTATTTAATGTCCTTTATGAAAATGCAATCTCTCATACTGATTTTTTTTAAACATGACTAACAATTACAGGTGGGTTTGAAGCTCTTAAATACAGAGTAAAAAAGTTTTTTATATAGAAAATTAGTTAAATCGAGGTTCGTATTTTATAATACTTTGAATACATAAAAATAAATTTCCAACTCATAAGCACTAATTTTGTATGAAAAATTGTTAATTTATACCTTTTAACCCCTTGAGGGGCGATGAGATATAGTTTATATCTGATTTTAATTCACAACTGCAATTCGGAAATTTTTACTAAAGTTAAGTTTTCTGCTTAGCCTAAAACAGTCATATATTTCTTTTCTTTTAATCTTGTTTTCAAATTCTAGTAGCACTTGATTTTAAATGATCGTAATTATATTGGATCTAAAAGAATTAAGAAAAATAAATTATACTCAATTTTGACAATTATTCTATTTTTCAAAAATAAAAAAAAAAGTCTTATTTCATTGAACGTCTTAAAGTCATAAAATATGAAAAAAAGGGAAGATTTTGTAAAATAAAATGAAAAATAAAATAATCATTAAAAAATTGACACTGAACTGATATTATAATTTCTACAAATCTCAATAATAGTTTCTATTATGCTATAATTATTTATACATTTTTTAATGACTTAAACCTTACTCTATATGCATATACGGTACTTCAAAATAATATTAAATCGGATCAAAATTTTCCCCTTTTCCATATTTTATAGCAATTTAGTATTTGTGAATAATAGCAGAAACAGTAATGATCCTAACTAACATTTACCTAAACTGTAAGGTTTCTGCTTGCATCGTCTTAAGGCATAGACTCCAACATTTTAATTTATTCAGGAGTATTTTTAGCTCCGCCTTTTTCTTCTTTTTTTCTTTTCTTACCACTGTAACAAAAGTAACAACGGTTAACTACCTTCCTTTCTAAGAGATGGCGATATTCGTCATTCTGGTAATGTGTGAATTATACCACTTATTTTTTAAGGATAAATTTATCTTATTTTATGGAAGTTATATATTAGAGACAATTTTTCTATAAATAATGTTATGTGGAGTAAAGGCGGGCTAAAAATACTCCTGAATAAATTAAATTATTGACACCTATGCTTGAAGGAAAAAGAAAAATCTTATTGAACTTTTTTTTTTTTGTTTTTTTTTTGTTTTTTTTTTTTTTGGTAAATACAGAATTTACTTTTGTTTTCAACTGTAGTTCGAGATTTGATAAAATTACATAGGTTTGATTTTCTTTTGAATATGATTTTCTTAAAAATTCAGAGACATTGGAGGTAAATTTTTAACAGTCACAAAAAAAAAAAAAAAAAAAAAAAAAAAAAGAAGATGAAAAAAAAAAATATATAATTATAATAAAAACAAAAATGCGCTATTTTTTAAAACATATTTCTAAATTGAAAACATATATTATTTTACAAAGAAATCTGGTAAGAAAAATGAAATGAAATGTATAGAAAAAAGAAATTAGTTCTTCAACTGAAGTTCAAATATGATAATCGAAATTTCTTATGGATATAATTGGTTTCTTCATACACCATAAAATCAATGCAAGCACTACATTAATTTTATGGTGTGGGAAAAGGTTTTTAACTATTATTGATATTTTGAAATATTATTGATATTTTGATTGCTTTATGATTGCTTGAACCACACAAAATTTCTCCACATTCGATAAGAATAAAACTGCAACAAAATGTTTGTACATGTGAGTAAAAAAAAATAAATAAATAAAAATTTTTTAAACTTAACCTTCCTCGCTTTCATGAAGTTTTCGGACAGTATTAGTGTTTTATAGCATAAAATTGTTGCTTGTGCCTGGGGGGACTCATGTCAAAGTTGTGCCTTGGGGGGGGGGGGGGGGGAGACTCATTGTCAAAGTTGTGCCTGGGGGGCATGTCAAAGTTGTGCCTTGGGGGGGACTCATTGTCAAAGTTGTGCCTTGGGGGGACTCATGTCAAAGTTGTGCCTTGGGGGAACTCATGTCAAAGTTGTACCTTGGGGGGGGGGGACTCATGTCAAAGTTGGGCCTTGGGGAGACTCATGTCAAAGTTGTGCCTGGGGGAGACTCATGTCAAAGTTGTGCCTTGGGGGGACTCATGTCAAAGTTGTGCCTTGGGGGGGACTCATGTCAAAGTTGTGCCTTGGGGGGGACTCATGTCAAAGTTGTGCCTTGGGGGGGGACTCATGTCAAAGTTGTGCCTTGGGGGGACTCATGTCAAAGTTGTACCTTGGGGGGGGGACTCATGTCAAAGTTGTGCCTTGGGGGGGACTCATGTCATAGTTGTGCCTTGGGGGGGGGACTCATGTCAATGTCATTTTGAAAAGATTTTGATGAAATTCTGGCAAAAGCAGAATTTAGTTTAGGACGGAGGACTATTAGTTTTTTTTTCTTCCTAATTATAACATCGCTTTCAAATTATTCAATTATGTTTTCGATAAATTTTAGATTTCGATAAATGTCCAACTATCGAAAAATGATTTTGACAATTGTGCAACTATCGAAAACGACAACGCAAAAATCGCTGTCTGAGACTAATAGGCCCTCAGTCCTAAAAAAGAAGGGGGGGGGGGAGTATAAGAAAATGTCGTTAAATGGAGAATATTTGGGAAACAAAAACAAGCTTTTCTAATAACGAAAACTGATTATTATTTTTTGAAGAGGCATATTGAGCAATTTTTTCAACAAAGAACAAAAATTCACCATAGAAAGACATGAGGTTACGTTATCGGCAGAGATACTCTACCAACCAATAAGTATTTGGATACTTTCGAATTTAGACATTTTGTTAAATATATAGAAAAGTTCTTTGGGAATCATCTTGAAACTTAGGTAGCGTAAAAAACACGTTATTCCTCATATGTATCAGCAAAAGTTGTGTCCTGAAAAGGAAAAGGGGACCAGTAAAAAATTAAAGAATGATGGATCACCCTGTAAAAAGTAATGCCTGAAATGCATTTTGGCCTGAAATGCCTGAAATGCATGTGATTAAGAGGAATTTTCTCATTATCTGTAAATTTTTTAAGAGACTTCCACATATATGCATGGAGATATAACGTTCTTTCTTTAAACATTGAAAAAAAAAAAAAAAAAAAAAAAAAAAAATTCCACTTTTTTAAATATAACACGCAGGGTATTAGACCCAAAGCAAAGACATTAAAAAAAAAAAAAAAAAAAATGGCATACTCTATTACACACAGTATACTGCAATCAGAATGCAAAAATGTTAAATATCTTACGAAATATGAGCATTTTTACTAAATAATTTTTATCTGCGCATGCGCTAGCTTTTAAAAAATTTCATTTGCATAATGTAATAGTCAGATGTATTGAGCAACTTTTATGAAAACCCCAAACAAATATCGTATAAATTTAAAGAGTTATAAGAGATAGAATGAAGAGAATTTCAGTTCTTCTAAAAAAAGGAAGATGATAGGGGTTTTTATGAATATTTATTTACAATCAGCGAATACTGTATTGCCATTGGGCATTGATTGGATCAAAATGAAAGTGTGAGAAAAAAATAAATCAAATTGAATCAAAATAAAAGTGTGAAATCAAACCCCTTATAGTTTAGCTTTTATTTTATGTCGAGGAAAATTAAATAAATAAACGTGTATTTTATTTGTTTATTTTGGTATCAAATATTTCTACCTTTTTAATCATTTTAAAGTTCAAATGGTGTTTTTATTTGATATCTTTTGATCCAAATATCCGATTGAACTAAAAAAATACAACGTTAGCTTGGAGCATCATAAAAAGGGTCCTACAACCAGCTCGGGATTTTACCAATCTAACGAAACAATTGGACAGAATTTGGCATGATACTTCACAGGAGCACATCTGCCAACTCTATCAATTATTACCAAGCCGAATAACTGCGTACATAAGGGCCAGAAGTGGACCAACGCGTTATTGACTTGTTTACTTTGTGAGGCCCTTTCTCTTGATTAAATCATTCAAATTTTCTGAAACTGTAATCAATTGTTTTTCTCCACATGTACATCACATCTACCAATTTCTGTCCCCACTTCTTGGTGTGTCTTTTTTTTTTTTTTTTTTTTTTTTTTTTATAGAGTGTATATCCGACAACATTTAATACATAAATTAAAATTTATAGAAAGGTTAGTAAATACATATTTATGTAAGCAGGTTTTAAAATTTGTAAAAAAAAAAAAAAAAAAATTGAAAGGGAAAGTTTTGCGTTTATAATATAAGATAAATTTTAATTGTAAAATATAGTTAATAATAATCTTTACATCTAAGATATTAATATTATTGTATTAAAATATTAAGACTATTTCTATGCTTATATAAATTAAAATTAACAATAAAAAAAACTTCAAAATAAATATTATAATAATAGATAATTTATTTTTTGTTTAAGAGAAGATCAATTTATTTTACATTCTATTAAATATTTAACTTAATAGATAATTTGTTTTAAGCAAATAGAAGACTAATTTACATAATGCAATATATAATAATTTTATGAATGAATATTATTTATTTAAATCAGTTCTAAGTTTACAAAAATAATGCATAAAGATTTATTTTGAAATATCTAGATACCACAAATTTCTTTATCAAAACTATAGCTAATATATTAATCTACATTTAATATGTATATATAAATTAACGTCACAGTAATCGTATATTGTAAAAAGTAAAGTCGTTTATGAAGCTGTTTAAGATAACAACTAATTTATTTTAATCAGTATGTTTAAATAATAAGAAATAAATGATCTAACATGATTATTGGTACCTTTGAAATTACTCAACTCATCTCTTCTTTTCTGAATATTGGGTACGTAACATGTACACGTAACACGTAATACACGTAAACATGATTGTTGTATGTATGGTAATATATTTACAATTAGCTACTTTTACAATATAAATTTTTAAGTTCTTCGCCACTTAATTGTAGTTATTGTTGATCAATCTAAATGTTTCATTTTTTTTTATTTATCCCTGAATTAACTGTTTAAAAAGCTTAATCTTATTGTCTCTAACATTAACATTGTGTTGTGTTCAATACTTTTAAATTATTTCTGCTCCATGTAAATTAATATACAAATGGATGATGTTGGATAATTTTTTTGGTGTCATTTTTTATTTTCATATATTAAATTTCTTCTAATTCATTGTTTAAATCTTTGAATTATAATTGTAGTACATATACTAAAACAATGTATTATTTTAATGTAACCAATTTAAATATCTCACACTATAACTGTAGAAAGTCTTTATAAAGTCTAAAAAGTTCCACAAAAACATTCTCAGTTCATACATTAAAACATTTCATCTAGTTATATATTTCTTCTATGAAATGTTTTAATGCATAAACTGAGAATGTTTTTGTGAAACTTTTTAGACTTGATAAAGACTTTTTACAGTTATAGTGTGAGATATTTAAATTGTTTATATTAAAATAATGCATTGTTTTAGTATATGTACTACAGTTATAATTTATACAATGTAATCTTTGAATTGTTGAGCAATGACAGTGGTTTTATTTTAAATGATCTCATATTTCACTCTCTCAGAAACAATTCATTATTTATTACTCTTCTGATATAACTACCCTTAATAAACCCTTTAGCAATTTTTTGTGAAATTTTAAATTACTTCTTCTACATTTATTAACTTTTTCAACATCTTTTGCTTTATATAAAGCTTCACTTCCATATGTAATTATTTATTGATTAATCCAAATCTTATTTTCTGTTGTTTAATCATTATAATGAATTATTATTATTATTATTATTATTATATGTTCTAAAATAATGATTGAAATTTTAAATTAATTCTTCTACATTTATTAACTTTTTCAACATCTTTTGCTTTATATAAAGCTTCACTTCCATATGTAATTGTTTATTGATTAATCCAAATCTTATTTTCTGTTGTTTAATCATTATAATGAATTATTATTATTATTATTATTATTATTATTATTATTATTATTATATGTTCAAAAATAACGATTGAAATTTTAAGTTAATTCTTCTACATTTATTAACTTTTTCAACATCTTTTGCTTTATATAAAGCTTCACTTCCATATGTAATTGTTTATTGATTAATCCAAATCTTATTTTCTGTTGTTTAATCATTATAATGAATTATTATTATTATTATTATTATATGTTCTAAAATAATGATTGAAATTTTAAATTAATTCTTCTACATTTATTAACTTTTTCAACATCTTTTGCTTTATATAAAGCTTCACTTCCATATGTAATTGTTTATTGATTAATCCAAATCTTATTTTCTGTTGTTTAATCATTATAATGAATTATTATTATTATTATATTTTCAAGAATAACGATTGAAATTTTAAATTAAAAATAAAATAAATAAATAAATAAAAAGAAAACTGTTTTTTGATTTTTCAATTAATTAATGCATGAATGAAAGTTAATTTTTAGATTAATCTATATATATATTTAAAATAATCTATAAAATAATCTTTTGTGACACACATTATTTATTTTATCCGATATTACCATACACATATTTAAATTTAAATTTTAATATACGAAATCTATATTTGAACATTTACAAAGCACTTTAAAATGTTAAAAGCACAATATACAGTTTACAATTATTTTAGAAGAAGTTTAGTTTGAAATTCATTTATGTTTGATCCACCGTTTGAATATTTAAGCCACATTTAAAAAATATTTAAGGCTATTATTCAAGGAATTATTTCAAATAATTCAGAAAATTGCTGTCCACCCCATCCTTTCAATTTTATTTTACTAGTTTTATTCAATTAGTCATTAGTATTACTTATAAATTATGTAGGCACTAAACCAGTGTATTTAAATTTAGCACAGAAGAAAAAATCATGACCCTAACTTGAAATACACATTGGGCCACTTTCAAACATTGTACTAATACATCAGAATTATTTTGTGTTTCCTTGTAAACAAAAGATAAACACCTTTCATACCACATATTTTGTGAAATATGTTTTCGAGCGTATAAAAAATATATGTGAAATTAGTTTTGTTTAGTGAAGTCTAATGTTAAACTGTACCTACCTAAAATTTCGCCCATAGTCGTAATGTATTTCGTTAATTTTATATGTCCCTATACGTGAATCATTTGTCCTATCTCAATGAAAAGTTTCAAGTTGTATCCCTATATGATACAGATTTAAAACGTCCAGCTTGAATTTCCCGCTAATATTTGCTCTTATTTATCTGATTTTCGGATTTAAGAGATCTCATCAGCTGTAAATAAGGCAGGAACTGAATTTGACCAAAAAGGAATACTTTCGAAAGTAAAAATGTATACTTTGAAGTCACATCAATGGAAATTTTAAATTATTTTTGTCATTAACACGCTTTTATTAGCTTCACCTGTATGTATGTTTCTATGTATGTTTGTAACCGCTCTGGGAGCAAACAAAAAATCTATATTGTAAAAAAAGACTTTCCCTACGTGAACGCTGTGGCTGTGAGGTAAAGCTCCGGGCCACGAACCTAAAGGTCTAACGTTCGAGCCCTGTCAGGGGAGTTTTTTTTTTTTTTTTAAATGGATTTTGTTTAATTCTAAATTATTTATTTCTCATTCCTTCATTATGTTATTTCACAATTCTTTTCTTGAAGGGTATTTTCTTCCTATTTACTCGCAGTTACTTATTGGAGAAAATTTCACTACAAATAAAGTAGTGTGAAAAAAAAAAAAGAAAAAAGTGTTCCGAAATAAATTAAAATGGTGGCATATATGTCTTTAATTAAATGAGACAAAAAAACTTTTCAGAAATAGTGGTTTGAAATAATTTGGAGAATTGGCAGCTCCGTCATTAGTGATGCCATTTTTTCACAAAAATATTCTGTAAAATAATCTCCTTAAATATGTAATTGTGATGAAAATTATTCTTCAAACAACAGTGGTGTGAAAAAAAAAAGGGGGGGGGAGTACTAATGATGTTACGGAATAAGTTGAAAATGTAGCAACACTCCATATTTCATGGTTCTCAGCAGTCAGTATTTTGTATACCACTTTTATATAAAGCAATCTTTATATTATTCTTCGAATATATTTGCTACAAACGATTGATGAAGATTGCTATAAAAAAAAAGTGGTATTCAAAATAGTGACTCCTGAGAACCTTGCATATTTAGTTTTCTGTCTTAATTTCCCTTTGAATACTTAAGCTATTTGTATAATGAACGAAAGCTTTTCATTCTATCTTACTATACATTGTCAACATTAAATAAAAGAAGAAGGGAAAAAAAAAAAAAAAAAGAGAGAAAATGTCAAAACATACTAACTCACTTGCTACTTCTTCCTCGCGTGGATTCACTGTTATTTTCTACTTTATTTACCAAGTGATTTGAATTAACATTTAACATTTAATGAACAATTGGATATGAAATTTAATTAATTTCAAATTCAACCAATTTAATATACAAATAAAATTTACGTCTGCCTCTTTAGTTGATCTGAAAAAGACAGTGAAATAATCGGTGATTGTAATTAGAATCATTTTGGATTATTTATTGGACTAGACTGTTTTTGTGTTCGAACGTTATTTTAATTGGAATGATTAAAATTTCGAAACAGCTGCCGAACATTCTTTTTTTTTTTTTTTTTTTTTACAGTAATTTAAAATTTATTGCAAGTACGGTCTTTACATTTAAATACTTCGTTTAATTCTGTAATTTATATGCACTTTATAAGCTAAAAGAAAGAAAGAATAATAACTATAATTTGATGTCTGGAAGAGGAAGATAAAGCACTTATCTACTGATTTTAGAAATAAAAATATGTCATTAAAATTCTAATGACATTTAATTCTGCCTAAACTTCCTATAAATACTCTGAATCGCTGTTAATATCTAAGATCACATGTTTTTTTTTTTTTTTCCACCCAATGGAGGTTTTTCTTTTTCTCTTGATAGAGCTTGTGCTTTGTCCAAAGAAAAATAATAACTCTCGCGTGACAGAGTACTGAACTTCGAAGTACTCTACGCATTATGAAAAAAAGTAAACCTTGTCTAATTTATAGCTCTCTAAGTAAAAAAAGATTTATGCAATGATTATAAACAAGTCTCTTTTCGGTTTGATGTTTTTTAACTCTAGGCACTCCTGAATAATCTCACGATTTACGAGTATTCGTGCACAATGTCCTTGGGAATGTTGAGAGAGTCATAAAATAGTTTGAACAGGGCTCCAGACGGCAATATAACGACCACAAATTAGTTAACTCTTACACAAATCACGTGTTTAACCCCATTCTAACCAAACTCGATTTCCCCCCCCCCTTCTAAGGTGTATTTTTGTGAAATTTGAACCCTGCATATTTACCAAAAAAAAAAAAAAAAATCTGTACCAAAACAGTATTTGTATAATGAAGCTAGCAATTTTTCTTTCTTTTCTTTTCTTTTCTTCTTCTTATTATTACTGTTATTATTGTTATTTGTTTAATGAGTATACAAGATTTGATGCTTTGTAAAATAAATAAATGATTAAAAAATTATTAATGCATAACAACTCACATTTGTTCATAAGAAGGAATTGTGATTTTTTGAGTTATAATTCATATATATATATATATATATATATTTAATTTATAATGTATTAAAAGAATAAATTATAAAAACTTTAGTAATAATGGTGAAATGAATCTGTTTTATCTTTTGACGTTATACAACTTTGCTGTAAATATATCTTCAGAGCCTGTTACAAATATAGTTTTATTTTTATGAAAATGTCGACTCTGTTGCATGTAGAAAGTGCTCAATAAATAAGAAGGCAGATTCTAGTCGATGAATAGAATACACTTTATTCAACTAATATTCTCCAGACAATCTATATAATTGCCGTTTGTACCACAGTTGTGAAGCAAATAGCGTTATAGACACGACAGAGCAGGAATACTGCTTGTTTATTACCGATGGCCATTAACTTATTGCACATTCGGCAACAAAATGCTCGGCTCGAAGTCTGAATACAAACTGACTGTTTCTGGGGGCAGTGATGCCAGATGGTCGAAAATTATTTCCCCAAACAGGTCTTCAAATTTCTCCAAATCAGGGTTTTTTTTTTTTCGAAAAAATCCCCAACTTGATTTCTACTAAAAAGGGAAAAAATTTTCAAAAAAAAAAAAAAAAAAATCAAGCAGATTTAAGTGGATTTAAGCTCAGTTTTTTCCCCAAATGAAGGCAATTTTTGAAAAAAATCCCCATATAACAATAAAGCTATTGAAAATCCCTGGTCGTATGGATAAATCATTACGTTGTGAACATTGACAGAAAGTTGAAGAACTCCCCAGATTTGTCCCCAAAAATTTTAGAATTCCCCAAAAAAGTCCCCACAAACATTTGGTCCCCAAAATTGTCCCCAGAAGCCTCAAAAATCCCCAAAATGGGGACAAAATCCCCAATCTGGCATGACTGTCTGGGGGTAGCTTTTCTCCTTTTATAGACTCGGCGGTCACTTGGCGATCATTCGAGAAAGTTCAGCAGAAGAAATTTCTGGAAACATCCCATAAATTCCTTAATAATACACAGCTGCCACAGACGACTCTTTTTTATTCTTTTCGTACCACTATTTAAAAAAAAAAAAAAAAAAAATCACAGGTAAATCTGCACTTTATTTGAATAAATTTATTATAAATTTTATGTTATGTATATAGCAGTACAGAAATAATAAAAAAAAGAGTCGCCTGTGGCAGCCCTGATAATAAAGATAGATCTTATTACTTACAAACTTACGCTTTGACTGCAGCACTCATGCTTACTTTATTCGCCTGATGAAGGGTCGTGTGTTTTTTCGACCCGAAACAATTGTTGCGAGTTTATTGCATTTTATAGTGTTTATTCAAAGTTTGTAAGTAATAATTTTTACAACGCCAGTTTTGTGGTGCTTCTTTATTAAAGATAGATCTTCCCGATCAACCCTAAATTACAGTTTTTGCCAAATCGCCAAGTTTAATACTAAATTGCCAAAGACCGATTTCTACAGATATTACTAGAGTGCTTTTTTTTATCTTGTACATTAAGTCTATTTTTTTCTGAAACAACAATTCAAATACTTAAAAGAGGTTTAAATAGAGAGGTTTGCAATAATACATATTCTATTAGACAAAAAAAAAAAAAACGAAGAAAAACCTGTTATTTTGCGCCATAATAGAAATTTCACACTCAAATGAAATTCATTGTAACCAAAAATTCATTTGCATGAAGGAGTAATGTTTGTGAAAGATTTTCTTGCTCAAAATTCTTACTTCTTATTCTCGTGCTCCTTTTTAACATGCGATTAATAGGAAGTTTGTGGAAACGACTAATTTTAAATATTACTATCCTCACAAGGAAGATATGCAATCTGGCATTCTTAAAAAATTGCAAAAAAAAAAAAATACCCAAGAAATTATTAACCTAATTATACATAATTCTAAAATAAGATTTTCGGCCCGATTCAAGTACAAAATACTAAAAAAATTATATTATATTTCGAGTAGTTCATGGATTAACTACAACCTAGAAATTAATAAATCAAATCAAATCAAATCAAAAATAAATAAGTAAATCTTAATTTGTAAACTAAAATACAAGAAATTGAATAAAATTAAAATAAATAATCGTTTTCAAATTATATAAATAATTATTAATTAGTTCAAATAATTAAACACATGTAAATTCAAAAATCGTACAACGAAATTCATATGTGTATTTTAGTAACGAATAACATTTATACTGATTTGCCTTGCTTAATGATTGGTAATTACAAAAACATTACTATTGTTATTAAGTCTGCATAAGTTTATAAGTATTTCAAAGTGTAATTTCTTTTAGGAAAATCCCTTTTAAATTAAATAAATTTTATCGCAGTGCGTATTATATGAAAAGGCGAATCCAACTACATGTTGAAATATTTTATAATCAGTTTAAATCAATTATTTGGACAATAGTAGTTTTTCAAAGTTGAGTATGAAGCTCGCCAAACAGTCATGAGAAATATTGTAATTGGCGCTCAGTATGCAATAAAGGAACATCTCCGGTTGTGAACACAGTTTTGATTTTGGCTTATAATTTTTGATAGAGTAGATATTATGCATGATGTAATTTTTTTTTTTTTTTTTTTCAATAAATGTCGGAGCAGCTCACGTGGATTATCCTAGAAGCGCTCAACACCGCTCCTCGAGCGGTGAGCGGGGGCTGCTCCCTGTTAAAAAAACACATGAATATCAATGGAAAGCTAGAAGTCTTAGCTAACGTTTGATGAAGTAACTGTATTGATTCCGTCAACCAGAAAAAAAATTATTACCAATTTTGTGACGTGATCATTTTTTGCCAAAAGACATCTTGTACCCGGTTGTGGACACACTTGAAAAATCCGCTAAAGATGGGAAAATAATAAGAAAAACTACCATAAATACAGAAAACAACAAAATTTATTCATTTTGTAAGGATTCAGTGGCCGAAATAATAACAGAAAATGGTATTTTTCCAATTTTATCCGTCATCTTCTTCACCTTCTTCATCTTTCAAATAAGAAGTGCAATGCTTGTAAATAAAGTAATTTTCATGTATATTGGCACATTTCAAATGCACCAGACGATCATGCTCGTTGCATTTGATTGAATTTGCTCTTGTTCGGCATGGTAGCAGGTGCTCCAAACAAATGGTGCAGATATCGACATCATCTCCCGATGGTGAATGTTCCTATTTTTAGCGCGCTTGGTCAGCAGTCTGACAGCTGGAGTTCCCTTACTTTTTCTAGGCTTCTTCTATAGGGACACAGAAGCTGCAAGGAGGTCCATATTTTTCGGCAGTCAATTTTATGGATTTCGTATATACTAAGCAATCCTAAATGGCTTTAACCATCGCCTTAAAATGCATTTCTTTTGGATCGATTGACTTTTCAGGGATTGACATGGCTAAAAAAGCCTAAAAATACATAAAACCCTAATAAAATATGTTATGTTGTTTTAAACGACTATATTTGAAAAATTCGTACATCAAAAACACGCTTTAAATGAAAGAAACATGGGTGCCCACAACCGGTTACATGAAGTTGCCCACAACCGGGAATAACAATCACTTTTATAATGACAGAAAAAACTATTTTTGTTCCAAATTTTGGCTTAATTCGATATTGCATCACAAAATATATTGAATATACTGCATGAATATATATTACACTCACATTTTTTAATTAATTCTCTTCAATTTATCGCACATTGAAAAAATTCAGAAATTACTTTTGTGTTGCTTTTTTTTTTTTTCAAAATTTTGTTTCGATGCTTGCAGTTACTAAGCAAATGCATCTATTCAATTCGGTGTTAGCGCAATAACTGCGTACTGTCACACTACATGTTTGACAGTACTTAAATCCACCATATTTACTTTTTGTTAAAAAATATGGTGGGGTGCCCACAACCGGAGATGTTCTCCTATTTAAACATAATTTTTCTGTATCCAGTTACTTTGAGCCGGAAAATTTTGTCATTTTCATTACTTTCAGTTATGTAGATTAAATTAAATTTTTATATCCTATTTAATGTGAATTTTTATGTAGACAAATGTAAATATTTATTGCGCGGTACCGTGGAACTATATCTTACTGGTCAGTGGAACAATTCACGTTCACAGTAATAGTGAACACACGCACACACTATACATCGATTTAATTTTGTAAACTGTGTTTTTACCGATATCTGTATCCTCTTTCAGTGTGAAAAACATTTTTCCACATATATATGTGCGAAACATTTATAAGTTTGCTGTATTATACTTGCCTACGTATCCATTTCCTCTTATAATCATAATATAGCGAAACGTAACACTGTAAATACGCCTTCACTTCTCTTTTGTTATGAGATCTTTGGTTGTGATGTTGTTGGGCGATTTTATTGAACCCTAAAATGCGAGCTTAAGTTACACAAAAATATGTTAGTATTATTACTATTATTGTTATTTATTTTGATGAGGTATTAGGAATAACTTACCTTTACAAGCTTTGCAAACCACACCTCCTCCCAGGGACATCCAAAAGAAAAGATCACCCGATCTCAGATCTTTAGGACTCCAGGCAGTCGTAGCACCCCCATCACTACAACATTCTTCTCGTGTTACATTTGTGCGAAGGCTTTCAGTACAACGGCCATTACGATTCATCAAACTCCAACATTGACCACCTGATACAGATAAAATAAAATAAAATAGTTTTAAACATTTACTGGTTATTTCAACTTGCGACCAATAAAAAAAAAAAAATAGTTTTAAACATTTACTGGTTATTTAAACTTGCGACCAGAGTACCAATACTACATTGATAATTAAATACGGGAAAAACACTGAAGTGTAATTGCAGAATAAATTCTGTCAGAAAACAATTTTTAACAATTTAAAACGTGTTGATAAATAATGTTAGTCATATTTCACGTCATCCCTTTTCAATAGTTCGTCATTTTCTGAATCGTTCTCATGCATGCCTACCACAGAAATACATTTCTTTTTCTTTTTTTTTTTTTTTTTTTTTTTTTTTGGGGGGGGGGGGCGAAGGAATAAATCACTATGCGAAGGAATAAATCAACAAATATTTGCAGTGCATTATTGATAAGCATATTTTTATGTTGTTCATAAAAGATATTTTTGTACCTATTTTCATTCTTAGAATCTGTTATAAAAAATGTTTGTTTCGATATATTCTGCCATCTCTAAAAATTTACTGAATTCAATTTAAATAATTTAAAATAATTGTACTTCAAAGTTTTAATTTTGAAATATACTCAATACCATTTTTCAAACGCCTTAGATACTGTAATAATCAACTAAATAAAACAAAAAATTACATTTTTCAAATTCTGCGGGGTAAGAGATGAATAAGAAGATTGTGTTAGGAAAATAAATAAATCAAGGTTTTTTATTCTCAAGGAATAGTGATGGAGTAGGAAAGGAATGAAAAAAAGAATTAAAAAAAATTAAAAAGACAAATTATCCGTACGTGAAAGTATGCAAAGGAAAGGCGTACTTGACGAAAACAAGAAAAAAAGAAATGTAAATACATGAAATACATGGGTTTTTGTTTTTAATATTATTATTTTGCGTAGTAGTAGCGTTGGTAGTAAATAGTGCCGGCGATGTTCTGAATGAATGAATGAGTCGTTCTGAAAAACAACTTCAGCGCAGGAAACTTCATTCATTCTCACCAGCCGACAGAAAACATCCGCTACTTTAAAATGGCGCAACGATGGAAAGATGTCCATTTTATTCTCTGCTAGTCCTTCCTAACCCTTCTGTGGAGGCTTCTTCTGGAAAGAATCGTCAATAAGATTCTCAATGAATGGGCAATAAAAAACAAGTCGATTGATGGGAGAGAGCAGATGGGGTTGTTGACAGCTAGTGACGCTTTTTCACTTCTATCTCATTATTTAATTGAAGGCTGAAGGGATGTTTTGTAAAAAAAAAATATATATATATATATATATAAAATTCCTATTCATATGGAAACTAAACTCTGCATAAAACACTCTCTCTTCTAAGTGAGAACATGTGATATCTTTTACAACTATAACACGAGTCATTGAAAGTTGTTTAATCGAGTTACGAGCAAGTTGACATCATGAAAAACATTTAAAAATTAGTTATTGCTCGCCTAAAGTGACAGAGATGAATACTTACTAAAGATCATTCACTTTAGCAAAGTCGTAAACAAGACATTCGGAGAGCATTACTCCCGAAATATGGTTTAAAAAACACTTGTTTTAAAAAGGATGTTAAAAAAGTTTTATTAAATTGAAACTGAAATCTAACGATGACGAAATGTTTTAAAACAATAATAAGTAAACATTCTCGTTCTTCCTAAAAAAAGAAAGAAAGAAAAAAAAAAGGTCAAAATTTAATTTTCTGGAAAACACAATAGAAAGAAAAGTAGAAGAGGGAAAAGCACTCCGTGAGATAATAATACTCATTCAGAAAACATTTTGAATTAAATGTTCACTTTCTCTTTTCCATATGTTGTAGAGAAAGTATTGCTTTGAGATCAATTTTTAGAAATTGAGTGTTTGATTGCATGTTTTGAAATTCCCTGAATCCACAAACCAGGCCTTTAGCGTTTGACGCGTATAGTGTAACCATGTTTCTCGCACCTAACACTGAGGAGAATTCTAAAGACTTAGAGGGATGCCAAATTGACCGACAAGTTGGGATTCGGTTAACATCCAGTCATTCGACGTTCTCTTATTGCTATTTTCTGTCGATCCCAAGGGTTACCACCCCTATTTTAACGCTGGATTCGTTGAGTCAGCACTAGAGTTCTGTTAGAACATTATAGACTCCGAAATTCATATTTAATATTAACCTAGAAACTTTTTCATTTAAAGAACTCTCATTTTCCGTACGTGATATGTAGATGTATTAAACTCAATTGTTTCCGCGTTCTCGCCACACCCTGCGGGTTTAAATGTAGATGTATCTTCTGTATCTTTTTCGCTTCTGTAAAACTGTTTTTAGTATATGTATGTAAGTGCCTCTCTAAAGAACGAGCCTCGGGCTCGTTCCAAAAACACTACATATATTTTAATAAATATTCCAGAAATCACATCAACGGTTATTTTCACTTGAATATATATCACCAGAGAATAATATGAAAATGTTATAGATTTATTTACAGAATGCAATGTGCTGAATTCCAGAAGAAATGAAAAATTGGAGAGTGCTGACAAACATGAGCCAAGTAAGATAAAAAAAATTTCCAGTAAGAAGATTTACAGGTAAGCGAAATTTTACTTACCTAATATCTATTTGGCAAGTGATATATTATTGAAATATCAACTAAAATATCTCAAAGTAAAGGTAAATAAAAGAGGTAAAATCTTACTCACGCCATATATATAAGTGAATATTTTATTAAAAATCAAATAAGTTCTGCCTCGGGTCGGGTACCCACGGTTACCCGCAGGTTACCTGCTTTGAGGATTGGGTGCGGGTCGAGTTAGCATTCATTTTTTATCCGCAGAATATATATGTTTTCAAAAAAAAAAATATATATATATATATATATATATATATATATATATATATGTTTCTTTTTTATAAATATATTTCTTTTGGATGCATAAATTCGATGACATTCTCTTCCTTCATAGCAGTTTAATGCAATATGACTCATAACATAAGTTTAATTTGTAAAATGCATAAATATTAATAATTAACGCTTAAAACGTTATATGATAAAATTATTTGTCTTCCAATGTATATTTGCTTCTTTATTTTACTTTTTTATATATACTGTGAATGTTTAAAACAGTCGATTTTTCAAAAGTAAGTGTAATACACGAGGAATTTTGTTATAATTACACACTGAAGTTTTGTTATTTAGACTACTTATTTTTAGTATAATTTTAACCATACACTAGTTTTAATATAATTATATACAGTCGAACCTCGTTAACGTAAATCTCAAGGGGGATAAAAAGTCTGTTCATGTTATCAGTAGTTCATGCTATCAGTAACTGATTTTCCTATAACTAAAGTAATCTTCATTTTGACGGGGATTGTGGAAACAATTCATATTAAAAGTAATTCACGTTAACAGTGTTCACGTCAATGAGGTTCGACTGCACTTGTAATATTTATATAATACTTAATTCTTTAAAAGATTTGTTCAATAATGCGTACAACTGTATTTCGGGAAACAGATTTTTAAATTCGGTATCTTATATAATGTAAATTGAATAATATTTTTCTGCGGGTAGTGGGTCGGGTTGCGGGTCAGAAGCTGCGGGTTCGGGTCCGGTTGCGGATCGAAAGTGTGGGTCGGGTGCGGGTCAAGTTTACTCGACCTGCACAGGACTCTAGTCAGCACCAGTACAGAGGCTTTCATGGTCGCAAGAAACGTCGTTGAAGAATATGGCTGTCTGTCTGTGAGAATTTGTTATCAGCATAACTCAAAAACAAATATTATCTACCAAGAAATGCAAATCCGGTTTTCTAAATTTCTCCTTCTTGAAATAGAAATATTTACCGTTGAAAACGTCAATATAAAAAATATTAAAAACAAACAGCAGTTTCGGTAGCGTTTAGCGTATCGTCATCGGTACAGAATGACAAAGGTGGATTAGTGCTCTTACATATAGATAGAGAAGCGAATTTTAGAGTCGGAATAGCAACCAATAGGAATTTAAGAAACTGGAGGTGTTGGCCAATAGGATATTGGAATATAGAAAGCTATGTAAATGGAGGTGAAAATCAAGAATATGTGGATTTTGTGTAATATTTCCAACAATCAGAGAGAGGGGATACAGAAAAATTGCAATTAATGACATTTTTATGATTTTTATAGATATGGAAGGCTTCTATAATATAGAGTTCATGAAGTGTTTAGGCTGACAGATTATTTTAGCTGAATTAAAGTTAAAAGAATAGTTTATTCTCCCAACAATGCTTAGCAATAGCCGATTTGTTTATTTCTTGTTTTTGAATATAGCCCATTCGATTGTTCCTTAAGATGAAACTTGAGCTTATGTTTTGTTTGACCAAATATATAATTGTCCACTTTAACAAGGAACACTGTAAATAACACAAGAGTTTTGTTTATAAATAAGGTCTTTTAACATAGAAAGGGCTAATTTGTTTGTAGGTGAGAAAATTATGATAGATTAATATTGTTTGAGATCTTTATCTATGGCAAAACTAGATTTGGGGTAAAAGGCAAAACAATACTAATATTGGAAGAGTACTTAAACATAGAAGGACTTGAAGTATGGGAATGTTGTAATTTAATTCTGAATTCGAGAGTTCCAACAATTCCTCGGAAAAGTTTTATCTGAGGTGTTTAACACTGAACTGTTTGGCAGGATATTGATATACGTTTAAAGAAATTACACAAGCGTCCGATCGGGTGATAATAACCCTTTAAAAATTTTAACCCGTTTAGGATTTGTTGTATACTGAAACTATTAATTATAGCAAATACAAAAAAAAAAAAAAAAAAAAAAAAAAAAAAATGCAGATACGGCTAAACCAATAATTATCCTACTGCAAAATTTTTCGTAAAAGAAAAAAAAAAAAAAAAAGGACCAAGATGGTTTTTATTTTAAATCGTGTTCTTTTCATATCTTTCAAAGTGTATATTAAATTAAACTAATATCGCTTAGTGATCGAAACTCGGACAAAAATTTTAAGGACGCATTTAAATAATAAGTATAGAAGTTCAAAATTTTCGTGCAAAAAATGTTCTTAGTAATTACTCTCTCCTTCAAAGAAAAAGAAAAATATGTATGTATATGTATATATATGTATATATATATATATATCGCCATCAGAATGTTTATTTACATGACGATGCATATCCCTATCAATTTCTCTCCGAAAAATCGAAGTTTTTCTTCCGGATATTTCAATAACAAATAACATCGTCTTTATCTTTTTTTAGGGATAATTTATAATGTCAACAGTTTGAAAAAAGAATTACTCACTTCTGTTTCAAGACCACAAAAAAAAAAAAAAAAAGAAAAAAGACAAAATATCTTATCAATACAAATTTATAAAAAATAAAAAATAAAATTCTTTCCACGACTAAAATAAATTTAGGATCTGAGTTCTATTTTTGACATAGGATTTTCTTCTTTACGTATTAGAAAGCAACCCTGGCGATTTTCTAACACCACTATTCCAATGCAAATATTTCTGCTCTATTTAATAACAAAAAATCAGCAATTAAATTAAACAAAGGGGGTGTTAGAAGACCTGAAGATTTAGTATCTAAGCAAGAAGCAAATGGTGACGGTGCTTGTGTCAGGGCTGTTTTGCTAGAGCTATTTTCTCGGGGCTATTTTGTTGGAGCTGTTTTGTTCTCCACTGAGAAAAAAAATCTGTGACTGACATCTAGAAACTAAATTGTAGCTATAGTAAAAATAGTTCCACGTCATCCTTATAAATTCTAGTCCTCTTTGAATGCGAGTTCTAGAAGCCTCTTTTAGAATTCTAGAACGTTTGCCTATATTATCGGGGTCAAACTTCTTTAAAAGTTTCTTCAAATGAGGAGCAAACTTTCAAACCGTGTTTTCTCCAAAAATAAAGAAAAATGAGTTGGTGATTTTTCTTTGAACTTAACATAAAAACAGTATATGTGCATATCTTCCTAGATATGGCTACATATTTTCCCAGTTTCTAGTAATACATCTAAACAAACGATAATTAGGTTTTAAGTTCAGTTATTTTTTAATTTATTAGTTTTTGTGTTATCTGAAAAATTGTGTCCGAAGGAGAAAACACGGTTTGAATGTTTGCTCCTCAAATAAATACGAACACAAGAGGCGAGTTTTAGCAACTATAATTCGAATTTATGACCCAATTCTAGGAAACCAGATGAGAAATTTTTGCAGTACAAGGAATTCATGATATTGTTTCTTCATCTAGAAATGTATAGACTATAAATTCTCGATCAATTTGTCTATTCAGTTGATTGGCTTACCTTATGCATATAGCTCGGAAATCAATATTTCTAATTTAGGGATTCAGAAAATGACTATTTATACGTTCTAGATGAAAGCGGTATCTATATATTTTTTTTTCTCAGTGTCGGGCTAATTTGTCGGAGCTATTTTGTCCTTGGCCTATTTTGTCCTCAGGCTATTTTGTCAAGCTAATTTGTCTTTCGGCTATTTTGACTGGTTATTTTTGCGGGTTATTTTGTCGGTCTAATTTATCAGGGCTAATTTGTTTGTGGATATTTTGTCCGGCAATTTTGACCTGGGGCTAATTTGTCAAGGCTTTTTCATTCTAGGGCTATTTTGTCGAGCTGATTTGTCAGGGCTATTATGTTGTCCGCAAGCATTTTTATCGGGTTCTGTTAACCGCAGGCTTTTTAGTCTCAGGTTTTTTTGACGGACGAATTTGTCAGGACTATTTTGTCGGGGATATTTTGTCCTGGGGCTAATTTTCTCTGGGGCTTTTTTGTCGAACTATTTTGTCCTCGGGTTATTTTGTCCCCGAATTATATTTTCCTCACGCTATATTTTCAGGTTTATTTGTCCTCGGACTATTTTATCGGGATTAACATGTACTTTGGTTATTTTGTGAAGGCTGTTTTCTCGAGGCTATTTTGTCCTCGGGATATTTTGTCGTGCTAGTTTATCGCGATTTTTTTGTCAAGAAGATATTTTGACCTCTGGCCTTTTTTTCGAGGGCTATCTTGTCGGGTGAATTTGCCAGGGTTGTTTTCTCGGGGCTCTTTTGTCCTCGAGTTATTTTATCTCAGCTATTTTTATCTCGAGCCATTTGGCCAAGCTATTTTGTTTTCGGGCTATGCGGTCGGGCTACGTTTTCGGGCTGCGTTATTTTTATAGAGAGTATTTTGTTCGAGGGCTATTTTGACGAATTATTTTGTCCTGGGTCTATTTTGTCAGCCTAATTTTTCGAGAGTATTTTATACTGGAGCTATTTTGTCATGAGGCTGTTTTGTTAGGAGACAGTTTGTCGGGGGTATTTTGTCCAGGGGATATTTGAAGTGGGTGTTATTAAGTCTTGGGACTATTTTTTCTTCCGATATATTTTGTCGGAGCTGTTTTGTAGGGGCTGTTTTGTCCTAATTATTTTGTTCTGGGCTGTTTTGTCCGGATTATTTTGTCCTGTGGTTGCCAGAAATAAGTACAAACACAGAATAAAAATAAATGCAGAAGATAAGTTAAATCATGAACCGATGCACTGATTTTTTAAAAATTACAATCGGCAACAAAAGTAACCGAGCACTAGCAAAAATTCCTATATATAAAAAATGCACTTAATACTATTTTGTTAAATAAATCCTTGTCGAATCATGTTCTTTGACTAAGAACAAGATTCGATAAGGATTTATTTAACAAAACTGTATTAAGCGTACTTTTATTGCATAGGAATTTTTGCTAGTGCCGGAATTTTGCCGGATACTTTTGCTGCCGACTGTACATGTGTCAATTTAATAACTCTCTTCCAAAGGAATTTTAAATACAAACGATTACGCATATGAAATGAAAAAATGCATAAAAATAAAAGAAGGTTTGTATGCCTTCTTGTCCTCAAAAGTTTTTTTTTCCCCTGCAGCCTTCACTAAACATATGTTTCGAGCAATATTACTTTTAAATCCCTCCTTTTAGTAAAAATAGGCAAAAAGAGTACAACAAATTTTATGCTTGCTTATAAACATAACGACGGGTTTGCCAGTTAATTATTATTATTATTAAATATTATTACTAAAACATTAAATCATATTAGATATTCATAAACACACTCCGATTATATATAAAACATTTTGAATTTACGTTAAAAAAAAATAATAATAATAAGATAATCTCATTTGACTAATGTCGTCATTTTTTCTTATTATTTCATTGAACTGAGTCCACGAGCTTAAATATTGTCCATTATTATAAATCTTATTTTATTTTGCACGCGCGCTTTTTATTTCCTAATTCAAAATTATTAAAAAAAAAACTTTTTCGATCCGCGTTTGTAATGATCGATAGACGGCGCTTTGTGAACACTGCAGTTGTTAGTAAACATTAGCCACGTGTGTTCCATTAGTTATTCTACTTAATATTCGTACTATAATTTCTCCGCCATTACATTATGGAAAATTGATTGCTTTTGGAAAAAATACTTCAGTTTATTCAAAGTTCGATCGGAAGTAGATTTTTAACTGAAGTTGAACAAATATTAATTTCAAATCATCTGATTAATTCTTTACTTCCATTAGCCGAAGCAACTGAAATTTTAAATTTGTCATTTGGAAATAAATCGAAGCTCAATTCTGGATTTCTTGATCCTTTGGAGTTACACTGTGGCACACAAAAGTATGTGTTATCTTTTTTACCGTATTTATTCATTTTTATTCAATAAATATATGTGAAACTAAATATCGGCAAGCAATGGCCGCTGTATGGAATTCGAATTAAACCATGTTTATTGTAATGTCACCTTAGCCCACCAGAGGGCGAGCATTTCATTACAATCGCGGATACTATCCGTTTCAAAACTGATTATTATTAATTTTCTTTTCTTTTTCTTGAAAGGAAAAAAAAAAAAAAAAAAAAAAAAAAAAGATTTTGCTAAAATTCTGGAAAACGCAAAATTTAGTTTAGTGCGGAGGACTATTAGTTTTTTTTTTTTTTTTTTTTTTTTTTTTTCAAATTATAACATCGCATTCAAATTATTCAATTATATTTTCGATTTCGATAAATGTCCAGCAATCGTAAAAATCCGTAGATTGAGACTAATAGTCCTCAGTCCTTGAAAAAAAAAAAAAAAAAATCTGCTAATAATTTCTCTACAGCATTGCGATTAAATAGGCACATAATGATGTTGAAGAAAAGGATCCAGCGGAGGACATACGACCAGGACCATATAATATCATTAACCTTTGAAATTCTAAGGTATAATCCTCCTTGAAGATTATCAAAAAGTCTCAAGAAACACAAAATTATAAAAATAATTGCACGAACAAAGAAAAAATGTCCCAAGAAACAGATTTCTGAGTATATGTTGCATTATAAAAGAACTCTTCCTAGTCATATATGCAATATTTGCCATATTCCATTGCCTAAGTCCTAAAGGCTCTTATTTTAAGCGCTACCACCCATTACAGTAGAATTAAACATATAATTTCAAAGTTTTTTTTTTTTTCTTTTTAAGTTTATATTTATAAATTCAAAAATTATAACAATACTCTTAGTTCACTTCTTCTTTCAGCATATTTACAAAAAATAACGAAAATTCTATCAGTACCAGCCGGTTGAGTATGAAGACAGCCGAAGGATATAAAATATTGTTATTTAATAATATATAACTGTTAACTGTATAAAAAAATCCAAAAATTTCTTATGGTAAAAAAAGCCGAAACAACTTAGTAAAAAAATTTGGATTTAGATAGCAAAACTTTGCGATTTTAACGGAATTATTCTATGAAATTGTCTCCAAATGCTCAAGTCGCTCGGAGCGACTACATTAGACAGCTTGTCGACTGCCATTTTCTGGGTCAAGGTCGTAATGTGCCAACCGATCTTCCTCTATTTCTCTTCAGCATCTTCCTCTTGTCTCTCCAATCCCGAATCTCTTGCTTTTCTGTTTTTCATTTCGTTCTTTTACTTTTTTCTTCCTTTTTTTTTTTTTTTTTTTTTTTTTGTATTTCCTTCATTCTTGCTGAGAATGCGACCTCCCCGAATTTTTCCTCATACGTCATTCCATCAACGACATTGTGAAGTAAGGTGGGAATTATTATAAAAAATGAATAATAAAAAAAAATAATAATGGGAGGAGCACTTCCGTTGATTTTTTTGTTGTGAGATCATCAGTAATAAAAAAAGAAGCAGAATAAGTTGTCGCATATCAGGCGGGGGGATGTTGTCACATTATAATGATTTAAATAAAACGTTTATTTAAAAACAAAATATTGTTTTAGATTCTTATATGAAATGTTACTCTTTTTATTAAACACTATTCTTCCCTAGCC